>JAMPIV010022401.1:0-458579 GCA_024509875.1 Oreohelix idahoensis | reverse complement strand
ATATACACTGATGCTTCAGAATTATGCGTGCCCCCCCCCATTTTCTCCCTCAATACATTCCTCATCAACTTTCTTCTTTCTCACCTCATTTCTTCTCCTAACTTTCTCATGCCATAATTCCCCACGCATGTGTTCTCAGGGCCCACTGCGACACAAATTTCAATAGGATGTATACCGCTCGGTCATTTATTGGGGATATTGATAGACATTATAGATGTGAGATTTGTATGGTGGGAAATGCAAGGGGGTTATTGTTCTCTGATCACGCTAATCAGTGCACCCTTAAATGCCGTAGTCCATGCTATTGCCTTCTCAAATTGTTTATGTTTGCCTCCATTAATGTTAGTGTGGATTCCCCTCTGCTTAGGGATGTGGCCGCTAAGAGGTTGGTTATGGGTATATTTATATCCATTTTTATGACGAGTGGACCAACTCTTTAAATCTGTTATACTTCTCGCTCATTAAATCGCCCTTCCTCTTCATTTGATAATAGGTGGCCCTTTCTAATTGACTCTTTCCCCTGTCCTGGGGTTTCCATTTGTTTATCTCTTATGATTTGGAATTGGATCAATTAGAAATTTAATTGATGGCTACACAGGATTGGTAGCTCCCGCATTTGTTGGGTTGAGAGAATATTTGGGGGGGGGTTCTCCCTTGCCGACCCCCCCTCGTTTATTAGGATAACATGTCCGCCGTCCCTCCTCCTGAGCCGCCTCTCTGATATTGTGAGATAGGGTATGTGCCACGGGAGTTCCTCCCTTGGCTCTTTGTGGTCAGAGCGTCTCGCTTTTCTTATGTTTTCTCTGATTAGCCCTGCCCGCTCAATTGTATTTTCGTTTAAATATTTCCATTATTTTAAAAAATATTATACTTGCAGGAAAGATAAGAAAATACTCCACGCGATAGAAAAATCATGTAGAGTATATACAGACCGGGAGACGAAGTGAATGGTTAGTATATTATACCAAATTAGAAAAAATAGGCGTCATAGGATTCCTAGGAAAAGGAACAATGCAAGAGAGCCGTGAAACAATAAAAAAAGGCAAAAAAAATCATTTTCAGGTATTTATGCTACCATCCGGGTATTGCCAGAACACACCCAAGAAGATTTTTTACTGTGGTGAGATATATTTTTTTCTTGTTAAAGTATTTTTTTTTTTTTTTTTTTTTTTCTAGTTTTTTATACGGATTCACGAATAAAACAATTGCATAAGACTATTTAGCAGAAAAGTTGCTGCTAGAATTCCCCAAAAACATGCAAGTCTTGAAATTAGGGTTGCCATAGAAAACACAATATTGGAAGTGTCTTATTCTTGTTTCTGTGCAATAATAGATAAAAAAAAGAAAAGTGCAGAATATTGGAATTATCTGTGGTTGTCGTGTGAGAAATTCTAATTCATCTCAATCGGATAATTTAGAAGGTTGATCAGGTAGTGAAATGTAGAAAGCCTAATAACACAACATAACATAAGAATTCAATAAAAAAGGAAAGTCAGAATGGTAAAGTGAGAAAGAAACAAGTGCTGGGAGTCAATATAATACCTTATAACATTTGGGGTGAGTGTGAAGTGTTTATGGTAAGAGTTATTTTTTTAGTTCAACGGAGTATGTGTATGCATGAACTATATGGGTGTGTGTGATTTTTTGTTTTCTTTTTCGAGTTTGATCAAAAGTGGTGATTGATGGGGTGTATATATACTTGGAGGGTATAGGTGGGGTTGATGATTAGTTTGGGAGGGTGGCCTTGGGTGGTGATTTGGTTTTGATTGAAGGGGGTAATAGGGAGGGTTTTTTTAGAAGTGTTGAAGGGTTATAATATATATACTAAAAAGGGTCTTTTTAGGTTAAAAGATTTTGAAGGGTATTAAGGTATTTTGGAATGGATTTTTTAAAGGTGTGAGAAGTTAAGGTACTAGTCGAAAAAAAGGTTGAAATTTTTGTTTGTCACGAGGACAACGACTAGGGGGGGGTTATATATATCGTCTCCTATGGATAGGCGTGGTTTCGAATTTAGTCTTGCAAATGAGACAGGGTAGTATTTTTATTGAGAGTGTTGATTGTTTTTTTTTTTTTTGGATGGGGGGTGATTATGGTTACCAGATTATAGATCTAGTCGAAACACGGGTGATAGTAAAAGGATAAGACTCTAAGGTAGGTCTGGGTATTAGGGTGTGTCATTGCTGGGCTCCATCACAAAATGTGGCGATTGTCACAGGGAAGGGTATATGTTTCCTGGGTCTTATTCGTCCTTCCGGGGCGTATCCGGCCATCATAGTATGGCTATCAAGTTAAAACGGGGGGGTGTGTATGGGGAGCTTATCAGCTGGTGTCGGTTTGGGCTAACTTTCTTATCGTGGGGGTTGGGTATGTTAACGAGTCTAAGTAAATGATGAGGGTAGTTACAGTATTTAGGTGTAGGTACGTGGTAGGGGGGTTTATGATGTGTGTTATGTTTGGGGTGAGGTTTGGTGAGTTTCCTTGATGATGGTTATGATGAGATGAGTTGTTGGGTAGACTGTTGAATTTGCAGTTATGTGAAGGTGTTAGAGGTTGTTGGATCTTTGTTGATTCTGGGTTGGTTATACGGTGTTGAGGTGTGCATTTGGGTCAGTGAGATATGGATGATCGTGGCTTTAGGTGTGGTTAGGTTTTCGTTGTGTTGCTTATATTAAGTTAAGAGGTCGGATGCTTAATTTTTTGAAAAGATGAGAATTCTAATTTGTTACTTGTGATTGAGTGAATTGGTTTTGAACTGTAACAAGTCCGTTGTAGAAAGTGAACGCTATGTGGAGGTATGATATGTAAGTGCTGTGATTTCATTACAATGTTGAGAAGTATTAAAAGTGGTACTTGAGTGGTCATGTATTTGGGTGTTAGTATATGACATAAGTTTGAGGGAGGTTGAGAGTTATTTGTGAACGAAAGGACTAGGAAGAGTTGTTAATTGTATAGGTGCTTAGTATAGGATAAGGTTAGGGTGAGTAGATGTACGGTAGGTGAGGATTCGATTTAGAGATAATGCAGTGAGTTAGAGGTTGCTGGAGGAATTGAGCGTTATTTATAGTGCTAACGTATGGAGTAGTTACTATGGGGTATAATAGTGAAGTTTAGGTGCATCTGTTATAGGACAGAAACAGTTCGTCAATGGATTTGGTGAAAAGGTGTGATAGGATGATTTTTGGTTGAATTCAGGAGTAGTGTTGGGGAAGTGATGGTTTGTAGGGTAGTTGTTGGTGTGGTATGTAACTGGGGTTGAGGGAGTGATTATTGATACTGGGTAGTATTTTAAAAGATTTAAATAATTAAGAGAGGGGAGAATAGAGTAATGGTGGAAATAGGATGATAGGGGGATGATAAGAGGTTTGATAGGTATGGTAGGACACGTATATCGGGTTGGTTTGGTAGCTGGTGAGCTAGGGATTTGATAATTTATTGATTTGATGGTACAGTTCATTAGAGTTGTTACGAGATCCTTTATCAAGATGGATACGTAATCTTGAGTGGAATTTGGAGTGTAGTGGGTTAAGTTATTTAGGGTAGGTGGAGTCAGAGAGTGTCAGTTGTAGATGATTGTTAAGGTGGGTGGATAGAGTGTTAGTGATGTTGAAGGATTGGAATTGATGAGAACAGTCGATATGAGTTAGGGTATTACAGTGAAAGGGAGACATGGTATTTAGCGTGCGGGTTGATACTATCGGTTATTTATAGATGGATTGAGTGGGTGAGTGTGCTCCCCAGAGGTGATATCAGTTTGGGTTTGGGGTGGGAGGTTTTTTGGGACTATGGTTATTCGCCGGGGTTGTCTATTTATTTTTAGATACTGTTCGGTCAAATTTTTTAAGTATCTAAAATAAGGATCGTGACTCAGGTGGATTTATACTTGGTAGGGGTTGGGGTACGATTGGAGGGGGATGGATGGAAGAAGTAGTATGTGTTTAGAAAACGATGGGTACATAAGAGTCTTCATGATAGGATTCTATGGGTAAGAAAATTTTCATTAAGTTTTTAAGGTTACTGGGAACTTTTATGGATTAAGAGATATTAAAAAATGGATCTGAATCAACATGGTAAGGTTCATTTGGTGAAAATAAAATCTCATGGTACATGAAGAACGATTGGTAAGGAAGGCAAATTTATAAAATCACTAGGAACAACCTGGTGGAATGGAATTTTTCGAGAATCTAGATGCAATGGGGGTTTGGAATACAGATGTGTAGAATAGATGTTTTACTTCACAAAGTTTAGTTTGGGCGTTCGGAAGTAACAATATGATGGGTTGGCTTACGACTATTCGCTAGAAATGATGGCGAGGTGATTTTATTATACTAGGAGTTTTCGGGGATCGAATTCCAGTAGAATATAGTCAATACTTTCTGTTGGGAGTGAAATATTGAGTTCAAAATCTTAGGAGGACAGGTCTCATATTAAGAGATGAAGAAGTTTCGGCGTATATCCATTATTGTAGCCCCCTAATAATTTTAGGCTGTGCAGCAATACATAATTGGTGTATGATAATTTCAAAATTGATCTAATTGCCTCTATGGTAATATATAATTCAGGCTCTTAGTTAATTTATTGTACGTTAAAATCAATACTGTTTTATTAAACGTCGAATGATTAATTTTTTAACTAGGAAGATCATGTTATGAACGAGAGAGGCATTTTCGTAATCTAATACTGTCTTTGAGCGGCGTGTGTTTAATAATTAAAGAGATAATATATGTGTGTAATATTTGATATCATATCTTTAATACTAATGGTTATCTCTCACCTCTTAAAACTCAAGATCATTTGAGATTCTACCTAACTAACTCTTCAATAAATCCCTAAATCAAACTGTACATTGGGTTTTGGATGCTAGGTTAAAACGTCTTAGTCGGGCTATAAATACTATCTTTTGTTGTTAGGGGAGACGGAAGGAAGGGTACTTTTTTTTCAAACGCTTGTGTAAACATGGCTCGATTGGTTAGACCCGCCAATATAGTCAATTAGGAGCGTCAGGTCAGCACCACATTTTCAAATAAACTTTCTAAAGCAACAGTGCGTTGAGATTCGGCTTATATTTTTCTAAATAAAAGCCTGAGACAGTGGCAGGTCGGATTTTGTGCCTATTCATTGCCAGTCACCGTAATTCTGTATTATTTCCATGAATTGTGGTAAGCTTGAAATATTTGATATCTTTTTAATGAAAATTGAATGTAAATTGATAATTTATGTCTGTATATGTGTGTGGTTCAGTAGCGAACATGAGGCAAAGCCTATATAGTGCTCCAACCTGAACAGAAGGTGTCGGAGGAAAGTAAAACTACATGGAATTGCCAAACAGTACACTGACACCTATCTTATTGTCTAGAAAGAAATAATGCTGGAATTGCAGAGGCGTAGTAACCATTAGGGAGGAGTATACTGATGTCAATTGTTTCAGATGAAGATAGCAATTGGCCTACCGCTCTGAACTCAGTGTTTGTTATGTATTGTGTTCTGTCTGGAAATAGATTATAAATTAGTTATAAAGTAGGAGGTACAACCTTCTTGTTTCAGGGACTGTGGTCCTAAAGTATTGAGCAGCACCTGGTCTGAGCTTTGCTGAATCTGGAGGCTGACAGCATACTCCTGGGTCCAGATAGCGACTAGTGAGGTGTCTCCAGAACACAGGGGAGCAATCGAGCAGAGGAGTCTTTTCCTGCCACCATCACGAAAGTTAAGGCTCTGTGGCCAGTGGAGCTCAACATTATGTGTCCCCTCAAAAATTGACATTTTGGTAGAAAAAGAGGGACAATACCTTGTTTAAATTGACAGGAACTGTGAACTTTTCCCCCATACTATTTCCCAGATAAACAAACACCTGAAGTCATGATGACAAATAACAACATAGCTTGAAAAACAAAACCAGTATTACCTCATAGTACTACTACACAACTGACACACATAGGATAATATTAATGAAATATGTCACTACAAGGTTCATATTTATAAATTCTGTATATATAAATTGTGATTACATTTGATTGTGATTCCTGGTTCACTTTGTAGTTGAATCAGGATATATATTAGTGAAAGTAATTAATACATATACATTTGAAAATTTACCAGTGACTCATTTAAGATAGTCTTATAGAGTGTTACATGTGTGTGAGTGTCACAGTGTTGTCATGTGTGGTGGAATAAATTAAATTGTTTATCTGTCTGTTGTTGTTGTGACTTACATTTCATCATTTACATAACCCTAGACATTTAACGTAGTCATCACAATATTCCAGAATAATTCTGACTGAGGTATAATGTGGTAGCAAGTAAGGTTATCTGTAAAACACTACACCTATTAGATACAGATACCTTCACAGCTGATCTCAGTCAGTACACTAAGTCCCTATAAATATTTATAACATCCCACTTTACCACATATATTGGGGTCTCGCTCTCGGGATTTTGAATCTTTCCCTATTAAAAATATTGGGGTAATTCACTTCAGGGAATAATAGAAATTAAAAAGGTATCCTTGGGTGAAAATAAATAACGTTGAGCTCTCAGTGCCTGTGGTGTCTTTGGATAAGTAATATCAGATTGTATTGTTTAGTTAGACAATATATAAATTTACCTGTTAGAAAATGGTGGACCTGGCCAAATTTCGATCTGCTGCTGTACAGACTGCGAAAGAGTTAGGAATGGACGGGCAAATTATGATTGCTTATGTCACTGCTGAATGTGACAAATATATTGAACGGGAAGAAAGAAGATTAGAAAAAGAGGCCGAAAGAAAGTTAGAGGCTGAAAAGGAAATTAAGAGGTTGCAGATTGAGGCTGAGGCTAAGAAATTGGAAGCCGAGGAAAGAAGACAGGCGGCAGAAAGGGAAGCAGAAGAAAGAAGATTGACTGCAGAGAGGGAAGCAGAAAAGGAGGAGAAGAGATTACAAAGGGAACATGAGTTACGACTAAGGGAGTTTGAGTTTCAAGGCCATGCTCCTGAAAATGGTGCCAGTCCCTTTACCTCTGATGCCACTGCTAGTCAGGGAGCCTCAACCTCAGCTATGAATTTTCATTTAGATCATTTTGTTGAGAAAGACGATGATATTGAGAGCTATCTAAATAGATATGAACTATTAGCTACCACATATGGGTTAGAGAGAGAAAGGTGGAGCTTAAAGTTATCTCAAGGGCTTCGTGGGGCAGCTTATGAAGTTTTTGCCAAAATGAGCAGAGGTGATCAGGAAAATTATGACATGCTAAAGCAGGCTCTTTTTGTTAAGATATGAAAAGAACGCAGAATTTTATAGGAAAAAATTTAGGAATGCTAAACTACTGTCAGGTGAAACCTGTCACCAGTTCTCTGCACGGTTAGAGACATACTTGGAGAAATGGACTTCTCTGGGGAAAACCCAAGATCTTAAGGAAATGGTCCTTATAGAACAATTAAGAGAGTCCATGGCTCCAGACCTGAGAAAGTTTCTCATGGAACAAGGTGCAGAGAGGCTGGGTGAGTTGCTAAATGTTGCTGAAAGGTATCAAGCAGCTCAGGCAGAGGTATCAGGTAATAAAAAGAAACAGGTGGATAATTTTAGGGCACCACAGAACTTTAATAAATTTGATCCTAGAGTGGATTCCACAGTAAACGTACATGTAGCATATATATAGGCATGGTACAGGCATAATAACTTCCTCACATAAGATCAGGGTTTGACCTTGCGTCAATGTCATGACCGTTAGGACTATTCAACCATAAAGATCTTGGAATAAATATATTGATTCTGTCCTACAATTCTGGTCGGGTACTTTAGTAGCTTGGTACCCCTGACATGGCAGATCCATACATACTTGCATATAATATAAACAACGAAGGTTATGTCCTAGTGCTTGGCTAACCTCTCTTCGTCGCCGTGACTCGTACGACGGCAATCCATATATTATTACAATCCAATAAACCGTAAAGGATGAAGCCTTGAATCCTTTATAATATTAAAATACTTTCGGTGAATTTCCCCGTTGATCCATTATAGCACCCCTTTGCAGAAAGGTGCTAGCTAGATGCCAACGAAGGATGGTGACACGAAAGTTCAAGTAAACAATTCACTTCTTACCAAAACTGGTTCGGACTTACGTGTAGTGTAATCCGACAATGACTTCTACCAAGAAGTCATTGTACCAGAAGAATAACTAACCCAACACACTGGGTATATATAGGAATATAGGCAACAGACTCAATGTCTGGCTTGAGATGCTGGCTTTCATTTTTTTAACCTCTGACGTCATCTGCCTTGCTTGGCCACAAGCGCGCACGAATTCCCCTACACCAAATTGTGCATATTCGTGCGTGACAGAAGACATTTATAAAAAACAAACATCAACATAAGTTGGTGTGTACTCACTCAACCGAAGTATAACCTGATGACTACCCGTGAGTGTTTAGAATACAATAAAGGAGGCATCAATGACACTAAAAATAAAACCCCACAATTCGATGAAAGGAAATATGATGAAAGAAAATCTTTCAACCAAGGGAAAAGGTGGTGTAAAAATTGTAAGATGAACAATCATGACACTGACCATTGCAGAAGGAAACCTGTGTATATGGCCACCCTTCAGGTCAGGTCAACCTCAAGACAGGAGGAGGATATCCTGATAGATACCACTCCAGAAGAGATGAGGAAGGCACAGGCTGGGGATAAGACCCTCAAGCCTTGTTTCAGGAAATTGTCAACTTGTCATACAACTCCAGGCAAGGGAGATTTTTACATGAAAAACAAGTTGATGTATAGGAAGACTGGAGCTAGATCCAAAGGTCAGGGACAGCTGGTACTTCCTAAAAGATATAGGGCAGAATTAATAAGGAGCCTACATGTGAAACCAGATGGGGACCATGAAAAAATAGGTACCATCATCCAAAAGGTGGCTCACAATTATTATTGGCCCAAGGCAAGATGGGACATTGAGAATTTTGTAGAAAGGTGTAGCATAGCACATGAGGGAACACGCACAAGTGGGAACATTGATCAGGACCTGGACACGCCACGGGGCAAAATTAGGCCTGATAATAAAAGGAAAAATAAATTTGATAAAGTGGACCAAATGGAATGGGAAGCCCCTTTTCACGGACAAGCTTCAATTAACTGTTTTACAATGGCCACTATGCAGAGAGTGCAAAAAGCTGTCTTACCCCAGGATAAGCCGAAAATCCCTCAATCGGACTTAAAAACTGGAGGAAGAAGATGTAGAGAGGAAATCTCTCATCAAGAATTTTAAGTGGGGAGAAAACCCCAAGAAAAGAAATATTGGTAGCGGTCGTTTTGTGCATGATAATTCTGGGAAGAAAAATCATCACTATAGCGCTTCCAGTGGAACAGACCATACAGGTGCATGGACAAATAGGTCCACACAATTAAAAGTCCATTGCCATGGAGATGAAAAAGGAACCACTTTCATCATTTGAATATCCATTACACCCCTGTGAGACAGCGGCACAGGTGAAAATCAGTACACACTTAACGAAAGAGCAAAAGAAGAGAGTACAACAGGTTCTAGATACTCATACAGAGGTGTTAACAGACCGACCAGGGCATACAAACCTATTGGAATATGATATGAAACTGATAGACCCCACACCTGTATGTATGAAACCCTATTCGATTCCTTTTGCTAAGGAGAAAGCTTTGAAGGAAGAGATAGACTATTTGTTGAAGGAAGGAATTATTTCACACAGTGAATCTTCGTATAGTTCCAGTGTTGTACTCTTAAGGAAACCCTCTGGAGAACATAGACTCTGTATAGATTACAGGAGACTGAATGCTATTACAGAAGGACAGGTGGATCCATTGCCGGATACAAATCAGTTGTTTGCCAGGCTAAATAAAGCTAAATATTTCTCAAAAGTGGATCTAAGTAAAGGCTACTATCAGATTCCAGTAAAGCCTGAGGTTAGACCATACCTAGCTTTTAGTACCTCAGAAGGACACTATGAGTTTAACAGATTGCCATTTGGATTGAAGAATGCGCCTAGTGTCTTCTCTAGAATGATGAGAAAATTATTGGACCCTCTGAATAATCCATGTATCACAAATTTCATGGATGATATCCTTATAGCAACAGAAACATTTGAGGAACACCTTGACTCTCTGAACATGCTGTTTAATCGACTTAGGGAAGCGAATTTAACAGCCCGACCAACCAAATGTTGCGTTGGATGTAAAGAATTAGAATTCTTGGGACACACAGTTTATCAGGGAAACATGACCCCTGACCCAAAGAATTTAGAGAAACTAAAGAAAGCCCCGAGACCACAAACCAAGAAAGACGTGAGATCCTTTGTCTCATTATATGGTTTCTACCAAAAGTATATCAAAAACTTTAATTCCATATGTGCACCGTTAACTGATTTAACACGTAAGGGAAATCCAGATCGAATTACATGGACACCACAATGTGAAATGGCTTACCAGGAATTGAAGGAAAAGCTCACAAATAAACCTATTTTGAAATTACCTGACTTAAGTCAAGAATTCATAGTAAGGACAGATGCCAGTAATATTGGGTTAGGTGCAACTCTGCTACAGAAATCAGATGCATTGGATGGGGAATTAAGCCCAGTGGCATATGCTAGCAGAAAGTTGAATAAAGCTGAAACCAATTACTCAACTAGTGAAAAAGAATGTCTTGCAGTAATATGGGCGATAAAGAAATTCAATATTTATCTGTATGGGAAGGCATTTAAGTTGCAAACGGATCACAAACCCTTGTCGTTTCTAGCGCAGGCTAGACATGAAAATTCTAGATTACTCCGTTGGTCATTATTGATGCAGCCATTTGAGTTTAGCATAGAGTATATAAGTGGAAAAACAAATCTGGGAGCGGATTTTTTAAGCCGCCATCCGTGTGATGAGAATCACCCTAAACTCCAGGAAAAATAATAAATTTCTCTATGTGTATATAGAATTATAGACTGACATATAACGTCTGTTTTAAGTGGGGAGAATTTGTCGTGAGAAATTCTAATCCACATATATAAATTATCAGGTAAATGTAAAGCCTAACACATAAATTCAATAAAAGGAAAGAAGAATGGTAAAGAACAGTGCTGTCACAATGACTGTACTCGAAATCCCCCTTGTTTTCTCATTCGTCTGCAAATTATAACGTTTCACGTTGATAGTAAAAGCCTTCTGCAGCATACAAGCGTTTCCACAACACAATAAAACGTGTACTCCCTTTCTAAGAAAAACCTTGAGATACGCAAGCTGACCTATATTTAATATTCCATTCATGTCATTTTATACACTAAGTTACCATAAACGAAAGACAGATGGAATTAGGATAGAGAGAAGGGAGGGCTGAAAGCCGGAACGCATGCAACACTAAACACGCGTCTCGCTATACAATTAATGACATCACGCGTGTAAGGCCACAAGCACTAACTTTTTTTTTCAAATCGACAGTGATAAAAAACACTACCCATACGAGAGTTAGGTTTTAAAAACTTACAAAACGCTTATTAGGAAATATGACATTATACTGTTTTATGTCTGAAAACATGACAGTACACCAGACACCATAAAGTTTGGAAGTGAGGAGGTGGCAACAGCACGACTATCCTAGAAGAAAATGCATATTTTGAACGCAGCCACTTAGCTCCTTTAAATTTGTATATTTGGGTTCCTTAGGACTTGCTGACAAAGAATATGTTAAACGTTACGCAAATAGTCTAGGAATTAACAAATTATAGCCAAAAGAAATAGTGAGGGTGTCAGACAACCCCAAAATCAGAATCGCTCAGTGGCAGATTTTGACACCACCATTGTACGGGAAATAGGTCCCCATGTTAAATCCTATTTGATTGGAGCGCAATAAATGTAAGGCTAAACACGATTAGTCGGGCTACAAATACTATCTTTTGTTGTTAGGGGAGACGGAAGGAAGGGTACTTTTTTTTCAAACGCTTGTGTAAACATGGCTTGATTGGTTAGACCCGCCAATATAGTCAATTAGGAGCGTCAGGTCAGCACCACATTTTCAAATAAACTTTCTAAAGCAACAGTGCGTTGAGATTCGGCTTATATTTTTTCTAAATAAAAGCCTGAGACAGTGGCAGGTCGGATTTTGTGCCTATTCATTGCCAGTCAACGTAATTCTGTATTATTTCCATGAATTGTGGTAAGCTTGAAATATTTGATATCTTTTTAATGAAAATTGAATGTAAATTGATAATTTATGTCTGTATATGTGTGTGGTTCAGTAGCGAACATGAGGCAAAGCCTATATAGTGCTCCAACCTGAACAGAAGGTGTCGGAGGAAAGTAAAACTACATGGAATTGCCAAACAGTACACTGACACCTATCTTATTGTCTAGAAAGAAATAATGCTGGAATTGCAGAGGCGTAGTAACCATTAGGGAGGAGTATACTGATGTCAATTGTTTCAGATGAAGATAGCAATTGGCCTACCGCTCTGAACTCAGTGTTTGTTATGTATTGTGTTCTGTCTGGAAATAGATTATAAATTAGTTATGAAGTAGGAGGTACAACCTTCTTGTTTCAGGGACTGTGGTCCTAAAGTATTGAGCAGCACCTGGTCTGAGCTTTGCTGAATCTGGAGGCTGACAGCATACTCCTGGGTCCAGATAGCGACTAGTGAGGTGTCTCCAGAACACAGGGGAGCAATCGAGCAGAGGAGTCTTTTCCTGCCACCATCACGAAAGTTAAGCCTCTGTGGCCAGTGGAGCTCAACATTATGTGTCCCCTCAAAAATTGACATTTTGGTAGAAAAAGAGGGACAATACCTTGTTTAAATTGACAGGAACTGTGAACTTTTCCCCCATACTATTTCCCAGATAAACAAACACCTGAAGTCATGATGACAAATAACAACATAGCTTGAAAAACAAAACCAGTATTACCTCATAGTACTACTACACAACTGACACACATAGGATAATATTAATGAAATATGTCACTACAAGGTTCATATTTATAAATTCTGTATATATAAATTGTGATTACAATTGATTGTGATTCCTGGTTCACTTTGTAGTTGAATCAGGATATATATTAGTGAAAGTAATTAATACATATATATTTGAAAATTTACCAGTGACTCATTTAAGATAGTCTTATAGAGTGTTACATGTGTGTGAGTGTCACAGTGTTGTCATGTGTGGTGGAATAAATTAAATTGTTTATCTGTCTGTTGTTGTTGTGACTTACATTTCATCATTTACATAACCCTAGACATTTAACGTAGTCATCACAATATTCCAGAATAGTTCTGACTGAGGTATAATGTGGTAGCAAGTAAGGTTATCTGTAAAACACTACACCTATTAGATACAGATACCTTCACAGCTGATCTCAGTCAGTACACTAAGTCCCCTATAAATATTTATAACATCCCACTTTACCACAACGGTATAATATATTTGTTAAAGTGATCAGTGGTCTAGTGCTTTCATTTTATTTCACTGGATCTTGTGTTTATTTAATCTATTTAATTAAACTCATCCCATAAGTTCCAGTGGTAAATTTAATGATATATCTATTATAACATTTCCAAAAATAATAGATGTTTAAATGTTAAAGTAACTTGAAAGTCGCGAAGGAATTTATAATTAATAAATTTAGTTAAGTCCTGTATATATATCTAGATGTGTATTTTAACCATTAGACTCGTGACGGGTTTTCTTAAATACATAATTAAATACGCGAGTGTATATATAATATAGCCTTAACGGTAAATTTATCGCGCGTTAAGAATATTATTTGATTTTTGAAGTATGATTATGATTGTCATGGGTTTTATATCTTTTTCTCTAGAATGATCACCTTTGCGATCCCAGCATTCTTAATAAATCATACAGAGAGTTTCCATACTCGGTTCTTAACCTTCTAGACAGTTTGATGAGACATTTTTAAAAATTTAATCTTGTGGCGGTCCGGTGCGGCCTAACTGTCATAATTACATGAAAGAAAGCCTACCCAAGAACATTTAAAATATTATCATCAAATTTAAATTTCAATCTGTGAGATAAACTGGAAGATGAACAGTGCCAGTAGCAATAATTTATGTACGGCTCTAAATGTGAGAGAATACCGGTTCACCTGACTGTGACCGAGCCTAGTTTTTCCTCACTGGATTAAAAACGTTACCGGTCAGTGGCTATCATCACGCACTGAAGGATTATACCATCACCTCATTTTTCACCCCTATGTCGAACTGCGTCAGTGTCATCCCATAGACTCGTTTCTTTATAATAACACACAAGAACTCTTAGAACTTCAAGTCCGGCGATAAGCGGGAATATTTGCTCTCAGTGAAACCTCGCATTATCTGGGGCGGGACATAGAAGGACTAGACAGTTTTCACACGTAAAGAGTTTAATTACTGTGTATATCATGCTATGGATTGTCTGATGCTGAAATCGGTAAGTGTGTGTGTATATGAGTGTGGATCCTCACAGCGTGTATGAATGACAGGAGATTTATTTTTGCAAAAACCATTTGTTAACTTGCCTACCGGGTAATACGTTTTCTGTATACCCGGCATTGTTCCTTTAAGTGGGATAATTTGTTAACTCTGTTTCATCCCCCCCCCCCCTTTTTTTTCTTTGCTTAGTAATGGGAAGACACAGTTGGGATAACAGTATTTTTGGTCTACCACCATACCTAATATTGTAACACCTCTTTCAGAGTAATTAACTTCATTGTTAGGTTACATTACCTATGTTCCTGATAACTATCTATCTTGGGACTGGGTTTACCTTTGTCTAATAAGCGGGAAGGGCTGAGTCGATACCAATCTTCTTTACCCCATCCTCACCTTGTTAATTGTATTTTCTGTACTTATGATAATTTTTATGTAACCTGTTGGATGTTGTGATGGAGTTTAAATGCTATTAAACAGCATAAACATACATAGTACTGTGTTGGACTACCAAGGCCCAAATCCCTCATATTTGTTTAAGATAGTTGTATCCACGTCGTCTGTGTGTCTGAAGCACCAAATCGGTGTGAGCGCAGATGTGTGTCTGGAAAACTGGCAAATAATTGTTTGACCAGGAGAGTGGAAGAGAAGATTGAGAGAAACGATTTGTCGTAAATAAGTCTGTCTTTATTCTCCTCCAGCACTCTGTGGAGCATCATATTCACTCGCTAACCTTTTCCTATCACTGAGCCTTTCATCATCATTCTACACTCTAAACCGGACTACTATTTCTAAGACTCTTTCTCTCAAAATAAATTTACGACAATATTTGGCTGGCTCGCCGGGATAAAGATATTTTGAGTCTGATCTACGTCTGGGTCTAACTAGATAGAGTGTGAGTGATCTGTCTTTGTGATTTAGGGAAATAAATAAATAATTAATTACACCCCTAGACAACGCCTTTTAGTATTTGGGTCGTCCACACAGCATACTTACAGGTTGTTTTCTTTCCACAGCAGTAGAAAGTACGGATAATCATAAATTCGGGTAGCTAAATTATCCTCTGGCGGAGTAAAGTAAATTTTTTTTCTTTATAAGATTTGCTGGGATCGCGTGACTGGTTTTACAGTCACTAAAGGTTTTTGAAGCGTTTGAGTTGAGCTAAGCTAAAGACGGATTGTTCTGATTTTTTAAAATTAAGTTAACTACGTCTCATCTCATAATTGACTTCAGGGACGGAGTTTGTTGTTAGAGAATTAAAATTTTCGGGGGAAAAAAATTTTTAAATTTTTTTCCCTTTTAAATTGTTTTAATATAAATCTTTCTCTACTGTTAGTAATAGTAGATTTTTTTCTAGTGTAACTTATCAATTAATTGGCATAGTTGCTTGCGTTAAAAGTCTTAAGTGACAATAATAGCGGCGATAAGTTAACACACGAGGTCATTAAGTAAATTGTTTTTTACTTTCGGTTTTTCTCGTAGCGTCTTTGATTTTTTTTCCCTTCTTGTTCTTTCGTACTATTCTCTAGTCATACTACACCTTATTCTTTAACAATGGCAGAAAGGATAAAGATGAGATCCATCCTGAGGCTGGAAGCGAAAGAGGCAGGACTAGACACAGAAGGTGCGAACCTGTTTATCAACCAGGAACTGGAAATATATGACGCGGAGCAACAAAGAGCAGAAGCAGAGAGGAAGGAAGAGAAACAAAGAACAGAAGAAGGCCTATTGGAGCAAAAGAAAATTGAGGCAGAGAACAAGAAAATTGAGGCAGAAATGGAAGCCCGCAGGGAAAGAGAGAAGGAGAGACAACGTGAGGAGAGAGACAGGGAAAGACAGCATGAACTGGCGCTTAAGGCTTTAGAGAGTCGGGGCGCCTCTACTTCGAATAACGGAGAGCCGTCTTCGCCCCAGTCAATGGATCTCTCCAGCACTCAGTCTGCCCAATTAACGGCGATGTCTTTTGCTTTAGAAACTTTTCCTAGCCATAATGAAAAAATTGACAGCTACCTAGAAAAATTCGAAAGGCTCGCGAATCTGTATGGGTTAGAGAGTTCCCGCTGGGCACTTAAGCTCTCAACGTCACTAAAAGCTAATGCTTATGACGTATACACAAAGCTGGGATCGAACCAACATGATTACGACATGCTGAAAAAGGCCTTGCTAGAACGGTTTGAGATGACCGCCCGAAAATTCCTGCAAATGTTCAGGAACAGCCGAAAAGAGAGCACGGAAACATTTTCACAGTTCTCTTCACGTCTCACGGGCTATTTGATAAAGTGCATCGAATTATCGGACTTACCTCTTACATATGAGGGACTCCTTGAACTTGTTCTTGTGGAACAGATAAAGTCAACTTTGTCAAATGAAACCCGTAGATTTTTGGCGGAACAGGGCGCAGTCAGACTTGAGGACATCCTCAATAAGGCCGAACGCTATACCAATGCAATGGCCGAACTTCCCAGCACTAAACGTAAACCCACAGATGAGCCATCTTGAAAACAAAATCTAGAGCAGTCATCCTATTTTTCTAATTCCTCTCAGAATTATAACCAACGAGAAAATAATACCCAGAGACCTCCCCAGGAAAAATCGAAATTCTACAAAACCCGATTCCCCCCCCCCCCCCCAACAACAATTCTGATCAACCCACCAAGCCTACGTGGCAGCGCGGCCACCAAGGTCAAGGAAAAGGAAAGACCCCTACACCAGGAACGTCTGATCAGGGCAAGCAGACCGGGCCTAACCGCGTCGGATGTTTGCATACAGCCTCGAAAGGTAGAGTCAATGTCAGTGATTCTCAACCTGAGGGGGACCGACCCTCAACTCGAGGAACTGTAATTTTGAATGGTACCTCAACTACTTGTCTCTTTGACACTGGACTAAGCTTCAGTTGTATCGTCGCTAGGCACCTAGTCAAACCCGGTCAGGAGACAGAGGAAACCGTCAAACTTAGTGGAGTTTTCAGGAGTGATGCACCCAGGACGCTTCCTATCGCACTGGTAGAAATACACTCTGACTTTGTCAGAGGAGTTATTAAAGCGGCCATTATGGATGATCCTATCTACCCAGTTATCCTGGGATGTAGATATGTGTTTATTGGGAGACCAAAGGAGCCGATTGTGGCAGCGGTAACCACAAGAGGGCAAGCCAAGAAAGAGAGGGAGCCTGCGCCAAATTTGTTGCCGAATGAACTGAAGGAGGCGCAACAAAAGGACCCTACTCTGGAGCCCTGCTTTAGAAAACTGCCCATGGCTAAGGACCCCAGACACAACGGAGACATCTTTTCTAAGGACGGCGTATTGTATCGTAGAACGGGCAACCCGGACACGGGGAATAACCAGCTCCTAGTACCGACGCAGTACAGAAGCCAGATCTTAGAAATGGGGCACTCTCTTCCATTTAGCGGACATATGAGACAAAACGCCACTATTCGGCGAATAAAAAACCACTATTGGTGGCCAGGAATGAACTCTGACATTACCAGGTATGTGAAATCCTGCGCCCAGTGCCAACGGGTAGCACCAAAGCACTTGACACCCCCAGTACCTATGGGGCAAATGCCAATAGTGGGTACTCCATTTGAACGGGTTGCTGTCGACACCATTGGACCCCTGGAAAGGACTAAAAGAAGGAACAGGTTCATCCTGACCTTAGTCGACACTTGCACAATGTGGGACGAAGCTGTACCGCTACCATGCATAAATTCCAAGCATGTCGCAGAAGCCCTCGTGCAAATCTTTACACGGTTGGGATTCCCTCAACAAGTTTTGACGGACAAGGGATCCCAATTCCGTAGCCTGTTAATGGAGATCTTTAAGATCTTGAGGGCCAAACATATCCACACGAGTCCCTACCATCCGGCCGGAAATGGGCTCGTGGAACGTTATAACGGCACCCTCACCACCATGTTATGTAAGCTGGGTCAGGAGAAACCGGAAGACTGGGACCTATATATATCGGCTGCCTTATTCGCCTACCGAGAGGTTCCTCAAGCGTCTACGGGATTCGCGCCAGCTACACTTTTATTTGGCAGACCTATTAAGGGGCCACTAGAAGCCTTACTTCGGTCCCTGACAGACCAAAAGGCCGACGAGATAGTCGTCTCTGCAAGCAAGTATGTATCTGAGCTCAAGGAAAGGCTAAAGCTAGGTTGGGATCTAGCTACTACCAACCTTAAGAAAGCCCGCGCTAAACATGCTAAAAGATACAACAAGCTGCAAAAGAGAGAGAACTACAACCAGGGGAGAAAGTTTTGTTGCTACTTCCAACCGGAAGCAATAAACTTCGCATCGGATGGCAAGGGCCGTTTACCGTCCTTAAAAAGATCTCACGTACCAATTACAAGGTCTCCATCAAAGGAAAGGAGAAGGTCTTCCACGTAAATCTACTTAAGAAATATCTGGAGAGACCGGTGCCATCCTCCGAGCATCTCCTGGCTGTCGCCATAGCAACGGAAGACGAGGAAGATGATGATGGTTGCATGGAGTATCCATTTCAACCCACAGAATCCTTTAAAGATGTCAAGTTCGGCGACAATCTCTCACTAGAACAACAAACAGAAACCAGCAGGGCGCTACTAAAACAGTACAGTTCAGTCTTAACGGATGTACCTGGCCGAACAAATCTCATCGAATTTGATATGAAATTAACAAACGAGACTCCTGTTCGAACCAGAGTTTACTCCATCCCTTACGCTAAAGCTGATGCACTTCGCGGAGAAATAGACAAGCTGCGTCAGGCAGGAATTAGCAGTGAGTCTACATCTCCTTACAGTTCCAGTGTAGTTCTGTTGCAGAAGCCCAATAAGGAAGTTCGGCTGTGTATAGGATACCGGCTGCTAAACGCTGCTACGGAATTCCAGCCCGAACCTCTCCAAACTGTTTCTCAGTTGTTCACCAAGCTTAGCAAGGCAAAGATTTTCTCCAAGATTGACCTCAGTAAAGGTTACTATCAAATACCAGTCAAGGAGGAAATTAAACCCTTGTTAGCTTTCAGCACTAGTGAAGGACATTACACATTTAATGTGATGCCATTCGGTTTGCATAACGCACCAGGAGTGTTCACCAGGATGATGAGGAAGCTTCTAGAACCTGTGCAAAGTCCCCATATCCATAATTTTATGGATGACATATTAATTGCATCGGAAAACTACGAAGAACATATTGCTACGGTTGCTATGCTCCTCAGGAGACTACAGGAAACCGGTCTCACAGCCAGACCTAGCAAATGTCTCATCGGGTTTGAACAGTTAGACTTCCTGGGGCATACTATTTCCCACGGCTGTTGTTGGCCTGTTCAGAAGAACGTGGAGAAAATAGTGGCAGCAAAAAGACCCGGAACGAAGAAAGACGTACGTTCCTTCATATCACTATGTGCATACTATCAGAAGTACATCCAGAACTTCAACGGACTAACGGCACCTCTGACTGACCTCACAAAGAAAGGTTGTCCTTGATAAGGTCATTTGGGATCAAAAGTGCGAACACGCGTACAGCACCTTGAAAGGACAGTTGTCTGCATACCCCATTTTGAGGTTGCCTGACCTCAAGAAACCTTTTGTATTACGGGTCGACGCGTCAGGTCAGGGCATCGGGTCAACACTGCTTCAAGCCGATGACAGGGACCCAAACATGCTATTTCCAGTTGCCTATGGCAGTCGGAAATTAAATAAAGCTGAACGGAACTACAGCGTAGTCGAAAGAGAATGCCTCGCTCTGATTGACGGTATCAGACGGCATCATGAGTTTCTCTATGGTACATCTTTTACGGTGCAAACAGACCACGCTCCGTTAGCATTTCTTGGTGCCAATAAAGAATTTAACGCAAGGATCATGCGGTGGGCCCTTCTTTTAAGCGTTTATTCTTTCAAAGTGGAATACATTCTGGGAAGACAGAATGTCGGGGCGGATTTCCTGAGTAGAAACTGGACTACGGACGAAGAGGAAGAAGTTGAAGATACCAATCACCTAAAAGCTACCGATCAGGGCAGCTTCATTGTCAGAAATTAAACATGAAAATTTGTTTTCATGTCTCAAAAGAGTGGACGATTGTCACAGACGAACTCAGCTGGCCCTGAATCGTTGTAGCACGACCCTTTGTAGCGACCCCTTCGTATAGCACCAGAGCCCCCGAATATTTTGGTAACTCTTCATCAAACGGGAATTTATTTTCACCTGGACTCATTGCTATGAAACCGTTCCACGCAGATGGCCAACACGTTGGCTGATTAATATGTGGACAGTTTATCTACCGTTCATTCTGGTCATCGCATTGATTTAAGGAAAGATTAAATCACGCCCACGGACATCGCCTGAGCAATGATATGAAGTTATTTTCATTAACTTGGGCAGTGGGGGCGTTGCCTACTTCAAACAGAGAGAGCGGAACAGGATCAAACAGACACGGAAGGGGTTTCAGGAACGTGAGCGGGAGAGATCAAAGCAGTAGTGGTCCCTGAAACGAACGGGGAAGTTTCTTGCCGGCATTTTCCGCACCTCCATGTTAAGCACTAAACCGACCGCAGACGGAGCGAACGGGGGAAGATGTCGGATGCAACAAACGGGAAACCAGGGGACGGCATCTCTCTTTTGTCTGTCGGTCAGATCCCCGAAAGTCTCCTGAGATAAAAAAAAGTGTCAACTTTCTCATGCCCCCCTCATCTTTAATTCCATTTTAAATATATACAGACCACTAGAAAGCCAGGCTATCATTCAGTGCCAGAGATTTTTACGATTCACTAGCTATTAGTAGAAAGTTGCTAGATTCCCATCTAAAATTGGTGGCTACAAATTGGAGTGTTTCTTTTTCTGTGCACGGTATAATATATTTGTTAAAGTGATCAGTGGTCTAGTGCTTTCATTTTATTTCACTGGATTTTGTGTTTATTTAATCTATTTAACTAAACTCATCCCATAAGTTCCAGTGGTAAATTTAATGATATATCTATTATAACATTTCCAAAAATAATAGATGTTTAAATGTTAAAGTAACTTGAAAGTCGCGAAGGAATTTATAATTAATAAATTTAGTTAAGTCCTGTATATATATCTAGATGTGTATTTTAACCATTAGACTCGTGACGGGTTTTCTTAAATACATAATTAAATACGCGAGTGTATATATAATATAGCCTTAACGGTAAATTTATCGCGCGTTAAGAATATTATTTGATTTTTGAAGTATGATTATGATTGTCATGGGTTTTATATCTTTTTCTCTAGAATGATCACCTTTGCGATCCCAGCATTCTTAATAAATCATACAGAGAGGTTCCATACTCGGTTCTTAAACTTCCAGACAGTTTGATGAGACATTTTTTAAAATTTAATCTTGTGGCGGTCCGGTGCGGCCTAACTGTCATAATTACATGAAAGAAAACCTACCCAAGAACATTTAAAATATTATCATCAAATTTAAATTTCAATCTGTGAGATAAACTGGAAGATGAACAGTGCCAGTAGCAATAATTTATGTACGGCTCTAAATGTGAGAGAATACCGGTTCACCTGACTGTGACCGAGCCTAGTTTATCCTCACTGGATTAAAAACTTTACCGGTCATTGGCTATCATCACGCACTGAAGGATTATACCATCACCTCATTTTTCACCCCTATGTCGAACTGCGTCAGTGTCATCCCATAGACTCGTTTCTTTATAATAACACACAAGAACTCTTAGAACTTCAAGTCCGGCGATAAGCGGGAATATTTGCTCTCAGTGAAACCTCGCATTATCTGGGGCGGGACATAGAAGGACTAGACAGTTTTCACACGTAAAGAGTTTAATTACTGTGTATATCATGCTATGGATTGTCTGATGCTGAAATCGGTAAGTGTGTGTGTATATGAGTGTGGATCCTCACAGCGTGAATGAATGACAGGAGATTTATTTTTGCAAAAACCATTTGTTAACTTGCCTACCGGGTAATACGTTTTCTGTATACCCGGCATTGTTCCTTTAAGTGGGATAATTTGTTAACTCTGTTTCACCCCCCCCCCCTTTTTTTTTCTTTGCTTAGTAAAGGGAAGACACAATTGGGATAACAGTATTTTTGGTCTACCACCATACCTAATATTGTAACACCTCTTTCAGAGTAATTAACTTCATTGTTAGGTTACATTACCTATGTTCCTGATAACTATCTATCTTGGGACTGGGTTTACCTTTGTCTAATAAGCGGGAAGGGCTGAGTCGATACCAATCTTCTTTACCCCATCCTCACCTTGTTAATTGTATTTTCTGTACTTATGATAATTTTATGTAACCTGTTGGATGTTGTGATGGAGTTTAAATGCTAATAAACAGCATAAACATACATAGTACTGTGTTGGACTACCAAGTCCCAAATCCCTCATATAGTAGAACTCCATTTATCCGAACCCCATGGGACCGAGCATCGTTCGGATAATCAAATGTTCGGATAATTGGATTACATAATGTATCGAGTACATGTACACATATTTCTAAAAATAATTAACCATCACAAGGAAAATACACTATAAAACATATTTAATTGTGCTGTAATAATAATACCCACACTGTATTAGATCACTGTATCACCAAAATCTTTCATTACACTGCAGTGCATGTTCTACTTGTACATCATTAATTATTTTTTTTAAGAAAGAAAAATGTTTTCAAAATAACATTACAAACGATTCAAAACCAGGCGCAACTTACGTATACATGTACTTGCACAGATGTAGCCCACTATTTAAAATAATGAGGAATCCTCCTGTGCACCAAACTGGATAGTTTCCTTTTGGCTGCTAAGTTCCGCATCCCCTTCAACAGCAGAAGCTGTGTAGGACAGCTGTCATCTTCTTGCTCGTACCAAGCCATCGCTGTTTCTAGTGCTATAAAGGCCTCTTCAGGACTTGGTCGACGTTTTGGGTTTTCTTCATAATCTAGAAGTACATCATGTACTTCTGAGTAGTCTTTATCATCGGTCACTACATGCATTTTGGTTTTCTTCTTGCACAAAAACAACATTTCTTCGTCATTCAAAAACTGAAAACCAGAATCATTATCATCTTCTAGTCACATGTGTGCATCATCTTTGTCACAGTCCGAAAATCCGGGCATTGCTTGAAACAGTTCCACAACTTCATTTATACAATCATCATTTGTGTCCACTGCAGTAGTTTCATTTCCTCCTTTTTCCCAAGCAATCTATTCCAAGCCTTGTTGAGATTATCTTGTGACAGGGTGGTCCAAGCATCATCTAACATAAAGTAGCAGTCTTTGAGATTATGCTTTTTGGAAAACGCCACCACACTTTCTTCATCTTCAGCCAACAATAAACGACGCAGGACTTCCTTCTTGTACATCTTTTTAAGCTTTGCTATAACACCCTGATCCATTGGTTGAATCAGTGCTGTTACATTGGGAGGCAGAAAAATTACTTTAAAATTTGCATCAACTGCATTCAATGTATCCGTCTCTGGATGAGATGGTGTATTGTCCAGTAGAAGAAATACTTTTCCAGTTTTCTTTTCTTGTTCTCTCAACCTCTTCACATTTGGGATGAACTGATTTGTATACTAATCAAGAAATATTTCACTATTCATCCAAGCACTCTTCTGTGCTTTGTAGCACAATGGGAGACATGTCACATTCTTTAAACAACGTGGTTTTTTGGCTTTGCCGATCATTAGCACCGCACCGGTGAACGATGACTTCCACTGGCATTCGCGGCTACCAAAATTGCACTTTTTAAACCCAGGGGCAGATGCTTCGTGCTGAGATGCAAGTGATTTTTGAGGCAATGATTTCCAGTATAAGCCAGTCTCATCGGCATTATACACATCATCGAGTGAATAACCTTCTTCTTCCAAAAAAGCCAAGAATGTTTCTTTAAAATTGTCAGCGGCAGTTGCATCGCTAGATAAAGATTCCCATTGAATCTCCAATTCTCGTATGCCATGACGAGATTTAAAGTTTGTTATCATCCCTGGCTAGCCTTAAAGTCAGGAATGACCGTCAAGTTGATTGTTGAACTGAAGTGCCTTTTCGCACAATAGAGAGCCAGAGATAGGTTCCCTTTGCTTCTTCTTTGCACAAACCATATATACAAAGCCTCTTCCAATTTCAAATCTTTCGCATTTCTCATGGTTTTACGTTTCTTCGACCCATTTTCACTATCCAATTTCGATGCAAAACTCATAATTTTATCCTCGTTACTTGTGATGTCAGAGACGGTAGCTTTCCCAACATTGAAAATCCTGGCAAGTGAAGACACAGTTTCACCTTTTCCTAGTCTCTTGATAATTTCTGTTTTCGTTTCAATTGACACAACATTGCGGTTCCTTTTATATGCTTTAGGCTTACTGGAAGATGCCTTATCGCACAGAGAAATACTTGTACACCAAAATTATTCTGCTGTAGTAGCAGACACAATTATTTTAAGTTGAACTGTCTGTTTAGCCAGTGTTCTCCCTAGAACGCACTCGTACACTGGATTGGTAAACCAGATATTAACTGACTTTATGATCTAACTGACTTCTTGTACGTAAGCGACCGACCATTAGCCCATCATATCCTCTACAAATTGTTCGCACACATTTGAAGCTTGCCGCATCAAAAGATTCAGAAATGTAGTCTAACATGACTGGGGGCTCCTGATTTTTTTTTCTGGAAAAAGTGTTCGGATAATTGGATGTTCGGATAATTGGGGTTCGGATAAATGGAGTTCTACTGTATTTGTTTAAGATAGTTGTATCCACGTCGTCTGTGTGTCTGAAGCAACAAATCGGTGTGAGCGCAGATGTGTGTCTGGAAAACTGGCAAATAATTGTTTGACCAGGAGAGTGGAAGAGAAGATTGAGAGAAACGATTTGTCGTAAATAAGTCTGTCTTTATTCTCCTCCAGCACTCTGTGGAGCATCATATTTACTCGCTAACCTTTTCCTATCACTGAGCCTTTCATCATCATTCTACACTCTAAACCGGACTACTATTTCTAAGACTCTTTCTCTCAAAATAAATTTACGACAACCGGTCTGTCCGTTAACACATCTGTATGATTATCCAGAACCTGTTGAACTCTCTCCCTCTGATTTTTCGTTAAGTGCGTACTGATTTTTACCTGTGCAGCGGTCTCACACGGGTGTAAAGGATATTCATGAGAGGTGAGTGGTTCCTTTTTCATCTCCATTGCAACAGACAAGGTCAGTAGGTGTGTCTCTTCCTGGTTTTCTCTCTCCAGATATTTCTTCAGGAGATTCACATGATAGATTTTCTCTTTCCCCTTCTTATCTATCTTATAATTTGTTCTAGACACCTTCTCTAGAACTGTATATGGACCTTGCCATCCAATTTGCAATTTATTATGGCTGCCGGGCAGTAGAAGGAGCACCTTCTCTCCTACAGCTAATTCTCGATCCTTCGCTTTCTTATTGTAATAGGCAGCATGCTTTTTCCTGGCTTGTCTTAAATTTTCATTGGCAAGTTTCCAGCCAGTTTTAAGACGAGTGGTCAGCTCGTTCACATATTGATATGATGAGGTAATATTTTCTTCTGCCTTTTCATCGGTCCGTGTTCTTAACAAGGCTACATATGGACTTTTAAATTTGTTGACCTATTTTTCCAGGCACCAGTATGGTCTCTTCCACTGGAAGCCTTATAGTGAGGATTTTTCTTCCTAGAATCATCATTCACAAATCGACCACTACCAATTTTTTTCTTGGGGTTTTCTTCCCACTTTAAATTCCTTGTGAGAGATCTTCTCTCTCTTTTATTTTCACCCAGTTCACATGATTCCGACCGAGGGATTGTCGGCTTATCCTGGGGTAAAACATTTCTTTGTACTCGTCGCATAGTGGCCATTGTAAAACATCCAAGTGAAGACTGACTGTGAAAGGGGGCTCCCATTCCACTTTGTCTACATTATTAATTTTATTTTTCTTTCCATTTTCAGGCCTAAGTTTGCCCCGTGGCGTGTCTAGGTCCTGATCAATTTTCCCACTTGTGGGTGTTCCCTCATGTAATATGCCACATTCTTCTTTCTTTCTTCTTTGATCCATAACCGCCAACCGTCAAAGCAGTCAGCGGCCATCACGCCTGGTGGCGTCTTGTAGGGCAGCAACAAATTGATTCCACTTTGCTCGGTCGGCGGCCATCCTTCGTACAGTGCCCCAACTGTGGTTCATTCTTTGCATCTCAGCTTCCACAGTTCTCCGCCAAGTTGTTTTTGGTCGGCCTCTCTTTCGCTTTCCCTCGGGGGTCCATAGCATAGCTGTTCTTGCGATGGTATCAGGGTCCCTTCTGAGGACATGGCCAACCCAACTCCAGCGTCTGCCAGCTATGATGGTGTGCATGTCCTCCTGGTTACTCCGAATAAGTAGTTCTTGGTTGCTGATGGTGTTTGGCCAAAAGATTCGGAGAATTTTCCTTAGGCAGATTGTGTGGAAGGAGGACAGTTTCGACATTTCCTTCTCTGTTACTCTCCAACATTCCGCACCATAGAGAAGCACAGAAAGTACGCAGCTCTCATACAGTCTTAATTTGGTGTTTGTGCTGTACTGGGAAGACTTCCAAATGTTGTTGAGAATAGCAAAGGCTGTTCTCGCTTTATTCATTCTGTTGTTAATGTCCTTGCTTGTTCCGCCGTCAGGTGTTACTATGCTTCCTAGGTAAGTAAATGTGTCTGTCTGTTCTAACTTCTGGTTCCTTACTGTTATTGGCTCAGGATTGCCCACATTTAGTGTCATGACCTCCGTCTTCTTCAGATTGATGTTCAGGCCAACCTGCTGGCCATACTTATTCAGTCTATCAGTTTTGTCTTGAATGTGTTGGTGTGAATGCGCGAGCAGTGCAATGTCATCTGCATATTCCAAATCTTCCAGTGTAGAAAACATTGTCCATCTAATTCCTCTTGGACTGCCCTCTGTTGTCTGGCGCATCACCCAATCTATGACTGTCAAAAATAATGTTGTTGATAAGGGGCATCCCTGTCGTACTCCTGTTTTCACTTCGAAAGTTACATTACTCGATCCAACACTGCACGTAAAGTTAGAATAGAGGCTTTTTTTTAATGGAAACAATGCGGCTGGGAATTCCATAAGCCCTCAGAATTTTCCATAGGCTGTCCCTGTGTATGCTGTCGAAAGCCTTTTCAAAATCAACAAAGTTAATGTACAGCTGTCTCTGCCATTCTGAGCACTGCTCTATAATGTTCCTGAGGGCAAATATATGATCTGCACATCTTCTGTTCTTTCTGAAGCCCGCTTGTTCTTTCCTCAGTTTATGGTCAACTGCTTTTGAAATTCTCTGGATGATTATCCTGCCTAGTCAGAGAAGGCCACTCTCCAAACCTCCGATGTCTTGCGGGCAGTGTTAGGATGTGCAAGAACATGGACAGGAAGACTCCACAACTTCCCCACTGAAGACACGCCCACGGCGACCGTTGCCTCAACTGGCTGTGTGTGGTGTACCCGGAAACGGGGCCTCCCAGTACTGAGACACAGTTAAGTCCCCGATGTCATTTATCGGTGCAGAGTTGAGAGAGATGGCTGAGCATCACAATCCCCCCTGTGTTGCAGCATGATGAGAACCCAGAATTGCACACTGAGCTTGGGGGGAATCACTTGGGCACCAGACTTAATACTGGCTCTTGACTGGATGGCCGCATGCAGGAGATTTCTACAATGGGGGGTTGGCAGGTGGTGGGTATCTGGAAGTGGCTCTGTGCAGGACGTGAGGATTCCTTGGGTGAGCCCAGAACCAGAGCACAGCATTGTGCAAGCTCTGCATAGTTGGAGAGCCCCCTGGATGACGGGGAATGCACAGTGTGCAAAACCCCCAACGTCCCCCACCTGTCCCCAAGATGCTACCACTTAGAATCCAGAAAGTGGGGTCCTCTCAAACTGATGCACACAGTGTGGCACCCAGAACGCCCTGAAAGGCCACAATTAACCAACTTTTCACAATTTACTTTTTTCCCACTTTCTTAGAAAGAAGACTGTTGTGCTCAGGCCAGGCCAGGATAAAATGCCTGGGAAAGAGACTGGAGCTCAGAACTCCCTAACTCAAAGTTGCAGGATGGCAGGAAAGACAGGGCTATTTTGAAGATAATGCAACCATATTTTCACCATACGAGCTCGGACGCCGCCTCGGTAAACAAGGTCCGCGCAGAGCAGTGACACCCCCAGGCTGCTTGCGAATAGTCTACTACTGGGAACATAAACAGATTAGGGATGAGCCCACTCTCCCGTTGAACAGGTGCTAAAGTCATAGATACTGGGCCAGAAGGCGCACCGGAAACCACAGTATCACGCAACTCGCTTTTTTTTTTCTATGGAGAGTACACCGTCAAATAAATCCTGCCTAGTATTTTGCTGGGAACTGAGAGGAGGGTAATTCCTCTCCAGTTGTTGCAGTCTGCAAGGTCGCCCTTCTTGGGCAATTTAACAATTGTTCCTTTACTCCACTCTATTGGTGTTGTCTCAGTTTCCCAGACTTGTGCAAATAGTGGTTCTAATAGTTCTGCTGCTAGTTCAGGGTCTGTCTTGAATAGCTCAGCATTCAGATTGTCGTGACCAGGCGCTTTTCCATTTTTTAGCCCTTTGATAGCTGTGATAATTTCTTCTTTTCGTGGAATGTCTGTATTTACGTCTAAGTCACTTTCAGCCTCAGGAACATTCAGCTGAGTCTCTGGTGGTTCCTTATTCAGTGTTTCTCTGAAGTGCTCTGCCCACCTTGTTTCCTGCCCCTGTGCTGTGGTGATGAGATTTCCTTGCTTGTCTCTTACTAACGTTATGTTGTTTTGCACCTCGTTTTCCACTGATAGCTTTAGTTATTTTATAAACTGTGCTTTGTTCATTTCTCAGTGCTGCCTCTTCTGCCTGTCTTGCAAGGTCATCCAGAAATGTCCTTTTGTTAGCACGGGTTTGACGTTTTTACTTCCTTGTCCAGCTGACTGTACTGTTCACTATATATTGCCTTTAACCTGGGAGACTTAGCTTCTGTTTTCTTCCTTTTCATTTCCTTTCTCTTCGCTATGGTGTTTAGCGTTTCTGGTGTTATCCAGTCTTGGCTCTTTCTTTCCTGGAATCCCAAGCATGACTTGCTGCTTTCTTTATATATTGTTGAGATGGTGTTGAATTTCTGGTCCACATCGTCGGTCTCTGTTCTTTCCTGGCTTTTGGTAATCAGATATCGTCTCTTTACGTCGACCACAAACGCTTTTCTGGTGAGGGGGTCCTTAAGTTTCGTGATGTTGTATCTTTTCTGTTTGACTGCAACTGGTCCAGCAGCTCTGAGTTTCACCTTCAGTCTTGCTACTACTAGGTGATGATCACTTCCCACATCTGCGCCTCTTCTTACTTTCACGTCTTGTAGTGCATGTCTCCATCTGCCATTGATCATTATGTGATCTATCTGGTTTTTGTCTCGTCCGTTTGGTGATTCCCATGTTAACTTGTGCACTTCTTTGTGTTGAAAAAGTGTTCCTCCGATGACCAGGTTGTTAATACTGCAGAAGCTTATTAATTTGTCCCCATTCTCATTTACTGTTCCACTGCCGCATTTCCCCATTACTCTTTCGTTATAATTATTGTGTGTTCCAACTTTCGCATTTAGGTCTCCCATTACTATAATAAGATCGTACCTGGGTACAGTTTCCATTTCCTTTTGTACCTGTTGATAGAACTCGTCCTTGATCTCTTCGTCGCTGTCATTTGTTGGTGCATAACATTGTATAATTGTGGTGTTGGTGAATCTCCCTCTCAGTCTTGCTCTTATTAGTCTGTTGTTAATGGGTTTCCATTCCAGTAGAGACCTTTCCATTCCTTTCTTAAGGATAATGGCTACACCTTCGTTGTGCTGACCGTCCTCTCTACCAGAATAAAGTACTGTTTCCCCTGTAGCTGTTTTTATTCTCCCCATCCCTGTCCATCTGCTCTCGCTTATTCCCAGGATATGTAGTTTGTAATTCCTCATCTCTGCTGTAATCTGTCTCAGCTTTCCTGCCTCGTTCATAGTTCTGACATTCCAAAAACCAATTCTGGTTTCGTGTTTTGCGGTCTGGGCATCCGTTTTCATGCCAGTGGCTTCCTTTCGGCTTTCACCACTGTCAGTCATACGAGCCTGAGACTCCGGATGTCCGTCCCGCATCAAAGTATTTCCATTTATTGCTGTTTCCGTAACGTGTGTGATTTTTTACACAGACAGGGGTGTCGGCCCTGTGTTAAAACCCCCAACCTGGAGGACCAGGGTACCAGCTTTTGTCTGACCCCTACCCACGCAGACCAGTCCAGCATGGTTGAACCTACCAGGAGTAAAACTCCCACTGAAATTCTCAATGTCAATCATTTCCTCGGGCCAATAATAATTTTGAGCAATCTTTTCGATGATGGTACCTATTTTCTCATAGTCCCCATCTTTCCCAACATGTAAGCTCCTTATTAACTCTGCCCTATACCTTTTAGGAAGTACCAGCTGTCCCTGACAATTGGATCCAGTTCCAGCCTTCCTATATATCAGTTTGTTATTCATATAGAAATCTCCTTTGCCTGGAGGTGTATGACATTTGGACAATTTCTTAAAACAAGGCTTGAGGGTCTTATCCCCAGCCTGCGCCTTCCTCATCTCATCTGGAGGGGTATTTATCAGATTATCCTCCTCCTGTTTAGACTGTGATCTGGTCTGAAGCGTGGCCATGTACACAGGTCTCGTTTTACACACTTCGGTGTTATGGTTGTCCATCCGACACCAACTACAATATAATCTACCTTTATGGTAAGGTCTTCTGTCATCATATTTCCTTTCATTGAATTGTGGTGTTTTATTATTATAATCATTGCGTGGCCTATCAAACTGGTCTTTACCTTTATTCTGTTCCCTATGGTCAAACTTATTAAAGTTTTGAGTGCCTTAAAATTGTCTACCTGTTTCTTTTTATTACCAACTACCTCTGCCTGGGCTGCCTGATACCTCCCAGCGACATTTAGTAACTCACCCAGCCTCTCTGCACCTTGTTCCATGAGAAACTTTCTCAGGTCTGGAGCCATGGACTCTCTTAGCTGCTCAATAAGGATCATTTCCTTAAGATCTTGGGTTTTCCCCAGAGCAGTCCATTTCTCCAAGTAGGTCTCTAACCGTGCAGAGACTGGTGATAGGTCTCACCCGACAGTAGTTTGGCATTCCTAAATTTTTTTCTATAAAATTCTCCGTTCTTTTCGTATCTTAATAAAAAGAGCCTGCTTTAGCATGTCGTAATTGTTTTGGTCATCTCTGCTCATCTTGGCAAAAACTTCATAAGCCGTTCCTCTAAGCCCTTAGGATAACTTGAGGCTCCACCTCTCTCTCTCTAACCCATATGTAGTAGCTTAAAGTTCAAATCTACTTAAGTACCCTTCGATGTCATCGTCTTTCTCAACAAAATGATCTACATGAAAACCCATAGCTGAGGTTGAGGCTCCCTGACTAGCAGTGGCATCTGAGGCAAAGGGGCTGGCACTATTTTCAGGAGCATGGCCTTGAAATTCTAACTCCCTTAGTCGTAGCTCATGCTCCCTCTGTAATCTCTTCTCCTCCTTTTCTGCTTCCCTCTCTGCAGCCTGTCTCTTTTCTTCTCTTTCTGCAGCCAATCTCTTTTCTTCTGCCTCCAATGCCATAGCCTCTTTGTCAGCCTCAATCTGCAGCCTCTTAATTTCTTTGTCAGCCTCAATTTGTAACCTATTTTCTTCAGCTATTTTCCTATCCTCCCTTTCAATATACTTGTCGCATTCTGAAGTTACATATTGGATCAATGCTTGACCCTCCAAATTCATTTCTTTAGCAGTCTGCACAGCAGCAGATCGAAACTTTGCCAGATCAGCCATTTTGTACTATGTAACCTTTAAAATTTCTAACTATACAAATTTCTAATTATGGCTAACAATTTCTAATGATAACCAAGAACAACCACAGGCACTGATAGCTCAATCACTATTTAATTTCTCTAAAAAGGAATGCTTTTAGTTTTATACTATCTGAGATTCCTAATATAATTGATAATATTTTAAGAATTTAAAATCCCAGAAGCGAACTACCCAATATATCTGGTATTATGAGAAATTCAATCCCCAGGAGCGAGACCCCAATATATGTGGTGGGTTTTGATGTTATGAATTGTTGTTATGTATTGTTATTGTATGAAATGAGATCAGCTATGAAGGTCCCTGAATTTAACAAATAGTATTTTAAACTTTCCAGAGTACCTTTCCGCTACCATCCATTTGATCTCATTCAAAATTAATCTATATTATTATATAAAATGACTTCGTGTAGTGTCTAGGGTTATGAATGTGGAGTGTAATGTGCAATAACCAACAAATATACAAACAAATAGTTTATTATCCACAACCACCAACAGTACTACAACAATAACATACCAACGACACTTTAAAAGGCTATCTTATTTAAGACAGGGGTTGAAATTTGTGTAAATAAATTTTGTACAATTTATTATCCTGATTCTAATTTATTTTGAACCAGGACTGACAATCAAAAGTGAAATCAAAAGAATCATTTACAACATTCCAATAACACAGTGGATCTTCTGTCCATACATACAATATTATTATAATATAAGTGTGTGGTTATATTCTTCTACTTTGAGGTAAAACTGGTATTACACCATAGGTTGTTGGTTATAATCACTTCCTTTAAGTTAAGTCTGTTTTCGTTGGTCACTTGTGGAAATATTAATACTAAGCACAGTTTTCTTTAATGTCACTTTCTAGTCTGTTAAGTTCTTTTAGTTGAGCTGCCAGGTGCCGAACAAGAACTTATCTTGGCAGGAGAATACAGGTAGAACGTTTCCTCTGCTCGCTTGACAATCTTTTCCACCTTTTGATGGGCAATGGCCACTAGCATGGGCTCGAAGTATACAGATAGAGTCCTGAATCGAGCAGTTCTCAAGCGTTTGGTACTACATTAAAGTCTCTACCCAGGACCCAACTCTGAAAAGGCGGCCGGCGTGTGAAGGTTATGCAATCCTTCTTTAATACCTAGTACCTAACTATACTATTCCACATTTAAGTACAGGTACATTACAAACAAACGAAAAGGGTCATAGCTTTATACCAACCTATGCCACCATTATCTTTTGATGTGACAATGTACACAAGTATTCCTCTCCCCTAATAGTTACAACGCCACTGCAATTCCAGCTGTCATCTTTCCATATAATAGGATAGGTGTTATGCTCCTTGATGACAATCATACATATTTTTTTGTAGTTTTACACCTCTCTGACAGTCTAACACATGGTGGATTAATCTCTAGGCTCTGCCTAAGTTTGCTACAGGCCTACTTACTTATTGTCGTACATTATTATCTCACATTCAATTTTTATTTTAAATACATGTTAATAAAGTCAATCTTACCACATTTATTCAATGAAATACACAGTGAACGATGACTGGCACACTTTCGATCTGCCGTTTTGTCCAGGCTTTTGAGAAATATGGTTTTCACTGCACAAGCCTGATCTCATCGCTATGTGTCAAAATTTTGTTAGAAATGGCGACCCCAACTAATGCTTTTTCCCCAATATCAACTACTCTGGCCAATGATTACCCTTATTTCACTTGTAAACAAAGTCATTCAAAAATACAATTCAATTTTCTACTACGTTACTCGGGTGATATATGTTTAGTACGAGGTCGGCCAATAATATTTCGTCTGACTTCAAATTCCACCCAATCCCCTTCCTCGTACCATCTTAGCCTAGCTTTCAACTATTGTTTTCCCAAAAAAATATGCGATCCAATCTAAGCAGATTGTAAAGGGCAATTTTTACTATCTTGCAATATAATACATTTATATACTTATTATGTTCGCAAATATTTTGTAAACAAAGTATTTCCTTTTTAAGTGCTTAAGGAGAAGTCATTTTTGAGTTACTTCACTTGAAAGTAGTTCTGTCATCTTCGATCGGACTCCGCGGACGAGTCTAGGCCTACTGCGATTTATTCTTTGGCTGGGTAGGAATAGATTGTTCTTGCTTCAGTATATCTATGGCCTGAATTTATACGTAGTGTTTGTATGAGTAGGACGAGTCTGTCTTATATATGGATATCTTTACATTTCTAAGTCGAACTATGTTGGTTGTCGCTAGAAAAGGTCAAAGGCTATGCAGCGGAAGTATCGCTAGCAAGGTGTGTGATTCATGGCTGCCATCCTGTCGAGATGTCGAATTTTGTTGTAGCAGGCTTTTTGCCGAAAAAGTGATCTATAAGTAGATGGGGAAAAGTGATAGTCATTTAGACATGTTGTATGTACTTTACCCCAGTGTTTATTCTCTTTTGCCAAGGAATGGCAAAGTTATATTTCGCATAGAAAGGTAAAACCACAATTTATTATGAACTTGGGCTTCGCCATCGTTGTCGATAAGCAGATGCACAGTGGTACTTTTGAAAAGAATATTTATTCAAAGGAAGATGACATTCCTATGTATCAGTACTAGATTATATGATATTATTCAATTACCTCTACGATAGAAGCTATGAAGAAATGAGGACATTTAACGAATGACCAATTTTGGTCTGTATCCAATAGTGAGTGAAGCTCACGAGAGAAGCACAGCCATGTTGAAATCCATATACTTTGTATTTATCGAGTGAGAAAAGGGATGCCTGTACTATCGCTCGATGAACCAAGAGATCACTGCTACATGTGAGAACCCATGTCTGGGATTCCTATATTATGAAATATATATATATTGAACTTTACGTGAAGGAATATTCGCTAGACGAGGTTAGGTCTAGGAGCCTTCCTATATATTGGTTATGGTCTGACGTGCCCAGTCAGTAAAGCCAGATGATTTACATGATGGAACGCTGAATGCTTATTTACGAATGCTCCATTATGATATTTGCCAAGCATGAATGCTAACTTAAGATGATATTCCTGTGATCAACATTATGCTGTCTATGTCGACATTTGTTCCTGTAACCATACACGTACTGTCCAAGTGTGCGTCCCATTAAATGTTATAAAAGACCACCGTAGTTCCAGTACTTCTTGAATTCGAACAGTGTGAGTATGAGTGATGTACTACCAACCTGTCAACTCTATCGAATCATTCTACCATTCGCGTACTGACATTCAGATACACACTCATTGTTTACACTCACATTCTTGTCGGAGCCTCATCACGTTCCAGGACAAGATGACCTGTATGACCAAAACTGTGCTGGGTTTGATGAGTTGACAATCGTTACACTTTACTACACCAGTCCCAACATCTACATTTATCCACTGGTGGACATTCACATCATTTAACAAATAAAGCATGATTCAACAACCAGTAGCCAGTATGAGTTAACAACTACACAAAGAGTTTAACAACTGGTGGCCAGCTTCCTGGGTCAACCTGCACAGTGACCATATTGAGAAGTAAACTACTGAGACCAGACGTTCCTTGGGGTCTGTTACGACACACAAATACATCAGCAGTACAACTCTACAGTGATGTCAGCGTGACCTGTCCTGTCGAGAGTATGCAGTAACTAGGTCAGGGTTTGTTGACATTTGGTTCGTTGGACATTTGCCATACAACTGACAGTGTTACACAGCGAGCTTGGTTGAAACATAGAACATTACACATCAGGACTGGAGAATATTTGACAGTGTTTGCGAAAGAAAATGTTATTGAACTGAGAAGTCCTACATTGATTGTTATCATTCAAATCAACGATGGAGCTTCTATTTCTGTGTTGAATTTAAAATAATTAGACCAGAAGTATTTGTTTAATAAAGTACCACAGTACTGTACTATTAGGCAGTGTAACTGAGCCTTCATTCCAACACATTCTTTCTGCAACACTCTATTTACATCATATTGCCATACTATTTATGCATTTATGTATTTATGTTTAACTATTTATATGTGATATTTGTTTGTATCCAGCGGGTTGTTGTTTCGGTTGGGCGGTGTCACACAGCAGAGTATCCCACGTAATAGAGGGTCTGATGTGTGCGTTTCTATAGGTGCAATTTTCTTCATTGAAAATTTGCTGCGACAGCTGTTGCTATTAGTGTTAGCTGTGAAGTCTGTACTCATTGTTGTTTTTGTAATATTCCTCTGTTCTTTAGTTTGTTTTGATTTGTTTGTAATTTGTTGGTCTACCCTATTCTATCTTTCAGTTCTATTCTCAATTTATATTTATATACTGTGGCGTTATTTGTATTTGTTATCCTCTTGCGGTTTATCTTTTATTGTTTTTCCATTTCATTTATTTCATTTCCGCAAATGTTTTCATGTTCTTCTGTATAACTGTTTTGTTTTGTGCCTGATCGACATACACTATTTAAAATATAGTTGATCATATAAATTGATGTACAAGAATCAACTGATAGTTAATTGCTATTACTAAAGGTACACAGTTGATGATATAAAACACTATTTCTGGTGCACTGCACTTATATTATAGAGTGAACCAGCAACTTATAGCTGTTATTATATAAGGATTTATACAAGACCTTTGTAAGGCTTGTTTCCCACAGTGATTGGGATAGTTAAGTACTATTTTTCCACAGGTTAATAAGTTATCATACAAGGTCTTTGATTTAGACTAAGAAAGTAAATTTATTTTACTTTTGCAAATTACTGATCTTATTAGACAAGATGTCTACCTTAGATTATTTTATCACACAAGGCAGGGCTCTTGATATGACTGGTCAGCAATTAGAACAATGGGCAGTTGCTCAATATGACAAAGCATTAGCTGCAGAAGAGAGAAAACTTGCTGCTGCTGCTGAAGAAAGAAAAGCATTGATTGAAGAAAAGAAATTAGCAGCTGAGGAAAAAAAATTACAAAGAGAGGATGAGCAAAAGAAATTGCAGATACAGACTGATGAAAAAAGATTCCAGATGGAAATGGAAAAAGAGAAAAGAAAAGATGAGGCTGCTGCTGAAGAGAAAAAATTACAAGCTGCTACAGAAGAGAGAAGATTACAAGCTGAAGCTCAAGAAAAAAAAGCAATAAGAGAACATGAACACCAAAAAGAACTTTTAGCATTTGAGTTAGAAAAGTTAAAGTTAACAAACATAAGTAATGTTAATCAAGCATCTAGTGGTAATGGTAAACCCTTTACTTACAAGGTCAAGGTACCAGCGTTCAACCCTTCCAGTGATGACATAACATTCTGGCTAAACAGATTTGAACGCTCGTGTCGAGCACATAATGTGGACAAATCACAATATGCTAACCAGTTATCAGAAAATCTGAAAGGTGATTCTCTGACTAGTTTAAGTTTGGTTGAAGAGGCTGACAAAGATAACTATGATGTTATTAGGGCAGCCTTATTAAAGAAGTATCAGTTGTCTGAAGAGGGTTATCGGAAGTTGTTTAAGACAATGGTGCCTGAGGCAGGTGTAGAATTCTCAGAATTCATTGCAAGGACACGACTTACATTTGATCGTTGGATTGAGCTATCCAAAACAGAAAAGACTTATGAAGCCCTTATGGACTTGATACTCAGAGACAAGATTATGTCAAGTATAAATAAACCTTTCCTCGAATTCTTACATGAGCGTAAACCTAAGTCTCTAAAAGAAATGGAACAGTATTGTACCCAATACGTCACTGCACATCCGGACGTAGCCATTAGCAACAGTAAGGTTAAAGAAGGTATGCCAGTTGCGTCTGCAACACCATACAACCCTAATCACTCTCACAAATTCCAAGGACCTCAAAATAAGTTTAATAAAAAAGGTAACTATTACAGTTATCAGAACCAAGGTAACCAATCATTTCAGGGTTCTTCTTCGAATACCTGGAGAAGAGCTGACAGCCCTCGATTCAGGGGTGGTCATAATTACAGGAACTTTCGCAAAGGAAGTCATTCTAGAAACTATCCAAGTTTTCCTTCATGGAGACAACAGGATCATAATTACCGAGATACTCATTATAATGAATATGATGATAGTAACCAAAGGAGCTATGATTCAAACCCGAGTAGGGGTTATAATGGTGGAAACAATGATAAGTACAGAGGCAATAATAACAGAGGTAGAGCACAATTCAAAAAACATAAAGCTCATTACCAGGCGAACTCTGCACAACAAGAATCACACGAAGCCTATAAACAAAATAAAGATAATGATGACTCTAATAATATGGCATGTGCCGCTTTTGATTTTGGGAGAGCATCTCAGTGCCCCCAATGCAAAACATTATTTGAGCCAACCACAGTGTCTACTTTAAGCTGTGGCCATCCTCTTCCCGCTCTTCCTGCGTCAATCGCGCATGATGGGAGAGGTTCTCTTGTCTTACACAAAGGTTTAGTAAATGACAATCCAGTCTCAGTACTTTTTGATTCTGGATGCACAACTATTGGGGTTAGGCAGTCACTCATAGATCCTTCTCATTCTACAGGCAAAGTAGTCAAATGCGTAACATTTGGCGGCACCATAGAGAAATACTCTACCGCTATCATTAGGATTGCTACTCCTTTCTTCACAGGAGATGTACACGCATGTCTTTTGCCGGATCCGATCGCTGATCTTATCATCGGTCGCATTCACGGAGTCAAAGAATGCACTCCGGAGCAAATTTCCGTTTGGGAAAATCAAAATATGCAATCTGCTAATGCAGTAGTCACTAGAGCTCAAGCTCTCAATATGCCTGAAACTTCATCTGTTGAAGATAATGAAGTGCATAACCGAGATGATCCCTTGGTAATTTCTCGTGACTCGTTTATAAAACAACAAGAAGAAGATCCGACTCTTAAGAAATTCTTCACTCTTGTAACAAAAGGTGATCCGAATAAAGATTCAAATTGTAAATCTTGGATTACAATGAAGAATGGCGTACTTGTACGTATGGTGCAAGACTCCACTAAGTCAAGTCATTCTCAGATTCTTGTACCCAAGAATTTGAGAGTTAAGATCTTACAACATGCACACGACTCTCAGTGTGCTGGTCACATGGGTTTTTCCCGTACTAAGTCAAGAGTTCTTGCGGCTTTCTTTTGGCCTTTTGTGAACAAGGACATACGGATCTATTGTCGATCCTGTAAAGTATGTCAAGAAGTCAAATCCAAAGGTCCTCGTCATGCTGCGCCTATTCAGGCTGCAGATATTCCTATTCGTCCATTCCAGAAAATGGCGATAGACATCATTGGTCCATTCAAGATCAAATCTGCTAGAGGACATCAGTTTATCTTAACGTGTGTAGACATGTGCACACGTTGGCCAGAGGCTATCCCTCTAAAGAGCATTACTACCGCTGACATTGCAGATGCTCTTTGGCTTATATTTTCTCGGCTGGGATTCCCCGGAGAAATATTATCAGATCATGGCACCCAACTGATATCGGATACCATGTCTCAAGTAATGTCTACTCTACAAATAGAGAGATCTTTGAGTAGCATCTATCATCCTATGTCCAATGGGATGGTCGAGCGACTAAATAGAACACTTAAGAACTTATTAGGGAAGATAACTGAGGATCATCCTCAGGATTGGGATAGGGTTTTACCCGCGGCCCTCTTCGCGTACAGAGAGGTCCCCAATGAACATACAGGGTTTTCGCCCTTTGAACTTGTCTTTGGCGCGCGACCGCGCGGCCCAATGTCTTTGCTGCATGATCTTATAACAGCTGACAATATTGACGATGACACAAAATCTTCTTACGAGTATGTCATCGCGCTGAGACAAAAGATTATCGAAGCATGCAAATTGGCAACGTCCTCTTCTGAATTTGCTAAGCAGAAGGCAAGACAATTTGCTAATAAGAAGAGAACTTTACGACAACTTTGTCCTGGTGACAAAGCATTTGTTTTGCTACCTTGTCGTGAAAAATAGACTCCTTATTAGTTGGAAAGGTCCGTACGATATAATATCGAAAATTTCAGATGTTGACTACATCGTCGATATTAACGGGAAGCATAAAACCTTCCACATCAATATGCTTACGGAGTTCCATGAACGTCCTGACTATTTACAGCCTATTTTCCAGGCAACGGACGATTCTCATGTCAAACATGGTCATTACTCATCACTGTCTGTAATACAGGATGAGGAAACAAGTTTTTCGGATGTTAATCTCCCGCTTCCAATGATCCCACTTCATTCTAGTGAATCATGGAAAGACGTTACTGTTTCTCCTGATTTGTCTCTAGGAGAACGGCGACAAGTTTCGTCTATGTTACAAACATTTCAGGATGTCCTCACTGACATCCCTGGACAAACTCATGTCATTGAGCATGACATTGTTCTAACTGAACATACTCCAATTAGGGTTAGGCCTTATCCTATCCCTATACATTTCCAAACACAGGTTGAAAAGGAGTTGGATGAAATGATAGATTTACAAATAATCGAACCATCCACTTCTGCATATTCTTCGCCGATGGTTATTGTTCGAAAAAAAGACAATAACATACGTCTTTGCGTTGACTATCGCAAATTGAATCAAGTTACGAAGTTCGATGCTGAACCTATGCCTTTACTAGAAGAGTTACTTACTCGTCTTTCTAAATCGCATTTTTTCACTAAACTTGATTTGTCTAAAGGATATTGGCAAGTTCCATTATCCGAACGCGCCAAACCTCTTACCGCTTTCTCTACTCCCAGAGGCCTTTTCCAATGGAATTGTATGCCTTTCGGCCTTATGAACGCACCAGCTACATTTGTACGCATGATGCGTCGAATCCTATCGTACCGGTCAGATGTCATTGCTTATCTAGACGACATCTGTCTTTTCAGCGATACTTGGGAAGATCACTATTCAGGGTTAGTTGAATTATTATCAACTCTGCGTGAGTATAACCTGACAGCAAAACCATCTAAAGCTTGTATTGGCTTTAGCGAAATTGCTTTCTTAGGCCATCGAGTAGGTCACGGTTTCTTGAAGACAGAAGACCATAATATCACTAAGATACTTAACATCTCTATCCCTAGGACTAAAAAGCAAGTGCGAAGTCTTTTAGGTCTCATACAATTTTATGGACGTTTCATTCCGAATCTGTCCTCTATCATGGCACCTCTCTCTACACTATTAAAGAAAGGGTCGCCTAACATGGTTCACTGGTCTCATGAATGCCAATCTTCACTAGAGAAGATCAAAACTATGTTTTCATCACCACCTATTTTAGTGTTACCTACAACAGATAAGACATTTGTTCTTCGTAGTGACGCTTCATCCACTGGGATTGGAGCGGCACTAATGCAAGAGTACTCTGGAACTCTGCATCCTGTAATGTATATATCCAGAAAACTTAATGCTGCAGAAAGGAATTACTCGGTTTTAGACCGTGAATTATTGGCAATGGTTTGGTCAATTCTCAAACTCCAAAGATTCCTTCTGGGCGCGCATTTCGTAGTGGAAACTGACCAAAAAGCTCTTACGGCTATCCAAAGTAAGAACTTGAAGAGCTCGAGATCAACTCGATACGCAATCGCTCTTCAACCTTTTCATTTCTCGGTACGAGCTATCCGTGGTTCAGAAAATGTGATGGCGGACATTCTGTCCAGATGCCCACATGATGCCACTTAACTGTTAAATATTGGATTTTTTTAATATGTATAACTTTACAACAGTTATTTTTTGTTTCTTTACTAAGATACACATTTGTAATTTAATAATAGAATGATGGTATCGCTACTTAGCGGTTTATTGATGTTTATTCACCGCTGTTCTTTGATGATTGTTTCTTCATAAATCATAAATTTAAGATTATAGTGTGAATTGTTGGTATGCATTGTATAATTACCAGAATTGTATTATACGTAGATCACACCTTCCTGGAAACATTTATTCGTAGAGAAACAATTTCTCTCAGATTTTGAGATATATTCTCACTGGTCATATTAGGAATTATAGTTATTCCTGATATTTTCATCTGCGCAGTATTCTTGCGTTGTGAGCCTATTCTACGTTGCTCCTAGATGTATTTAAAAAAAAAAAAATTTTTTTTTTTTCCCGGGAGGTGTGGTAAGACTGTAAAGGGCAATTTTTACTATCTTGCAATATAATACATTTATATACTTATTATGTTCGCAAATATTTTGTAAACAAAGTATTTCCTTTTTAAGTGCTTAAGGAGAAGTCATTTTTGAGTTACTTCCCTTGAAAGTAGTTCTGTCATCTTCGATCGGACTCCGCGGACGAGTCTAGGCCTACTGCGATTTATTCTTTGGCTGGGTAGGAATAGATTGTTCTTGCTTCAGTATATCTATGGCTTGAATTTATACGTAGTGTTTGTATGAGTAGGACGAGTCTGTCTTATATATGGATATCTTTACATTTCTAAGTCGAACTATGTTGGTTGTCGCTAGAAAAGGTCAAAGGCTATGCAGCGGAAGTATCGCTAGCAGGGGGTGTGATTCATGGCTGCCATCCTGTCGAGATGTCGAGTTTTGTTGTAGCCGGCTTATCGCCGAAAAGTGATCTATAAGTAGATGGGGAAAAGTGATAGTCATTTAGACATGTTGTATGTACTTTACCCCAGTGTTTATTCTCTTTTGCCAAGGAATGGCAAAGTTATATTTCGCATAGAAAGGTAAAACCACAATTTATTATGAACTTGGGCTTCGCCATCGTTGTCGATAAGCAGATGCACAGTGGTACTTTTGAAAAGAATATTTATTCAAAGGAAGATGACATTCCTATATATCAGCACTAGATTATATGATATTATTCAATTACCTCTATGAGAGAAGCTATGAAGAAATGAGGACATTTAACGAATGACCAATTTTGGTCTGTATCCAATAGTGAGTGGAGCTCACGAGAGAAGCACAGCCATGTTGAAATTCATATACTTTGTATTTATCGAGTGAGAAAAGGGATGCCTGTACTATCGCTCGATGAACCAAGAGATCACTGCTACATGTGAGAACCCATGTCTGGGATTCCTATATCTTTATGGAAAATATATATATTGAACTTTTCGTGAAGGGATATTCGCTAGACGAGGTTAGGTCTAGGAGCCTTCCTATATATTGGTTATGGTCTGACGTGCCCAGTCAGTAAAGCCAGATGATTTACATGATGGAACTCTGAATGCTTATTTACGAATGCTCCATTATGATATTTGCCAAGCATGAATGCTAACTTAAGATGATATTCCTGTGATCAACATTATGCTGTCTATGTCGACATTTGTTCCTGTAACCATACACGTGCTGTCCAAGTGTGCGTCTCATTAAATGTTATAAAAAGACCACCGTAGTTCCAGTACTTCTTGAATTCGAACAGTGTGAGTATGAGTGATGTACTACCAACTTGTCAACTCTATCGAATCATTCTACCATTCGCGTTCTGACATTCATATACACACTCATTGTCTACACTCACATTCTTGTCGGAGCCTCATCACGTTCCAGGACAAGATGACCTGTATGACCAAAACTGTGCTGGGTTTAATGAGTTGACAATCGTTACACTTTACTACACCAGTCCCAACATCTACATTTATCAACTGGTGGACATTCACGGCATTTAAAATAAAACGTGATTCAACAACTAGTAGCCAGTATGAGTTAACAACTACACAGACTTTAACACAGATATGACTTGACCTGACAGTATCTCTGATCTCTATGTATTTTTTTTATCAATATTTGATTATTTAATGGACTATTTAGATAACTAACAACATATTCTTGGTCATCAAGTCTTCAGGTACACGAATATACGATTTTTATGGGGCTATGTGGCTTGGTTCAAAATTCTATCTTTTTTTCTATGTTAGTTTTCAAGCTAAATACGAGAGCTTATGTCATTCGCAATAAGAGCTAAACGTGTTTCCATGACCGTAGTGTCTACATTTCTAACTTTTTCATCGTATTGGGGAAACCCGTCTAGGGCAAAGCGTGCAAGTCGGTTGTAGTGTTAGAACCAATTTGAGACGTGATTTGCGTGTTTTATCTAGCCTTGCCTCTCCTTTCCCCAAATGCAGTTAGGCAAATATTTCTTAGAACTAGGAAAAGTGGGGCGTTTATGTCAAGGACGAATTTGAAAAATAGGGTACCGTTTTGTTCGGCTTATGCGTTAGCAAATAATAAGCTGAAGGCGTAGGCGACAACCTACGATTCTCGCCGAAAATTTTTAGTACTATCTTATCTTTGACTTTATGCACTACTGTTATAATCTAATTTAGATATTGCATTTAGAAGTTCACCACATATGTACGTAAAATATTGAGAATAAAAGGCCAGCGTTCCTGACATGAACTGACTACCTAAAGTTATATCGACTACTGCATATTATCTGCCATTGTATGTTGGCCTGAAGTGTATTGAATGTGGAGCTGCGTGCTTCTTCTTCTTCTTTTTTGATCCTTAGCCGCCGACCATCAAAGCAGTCAGTGGCCATCACGCCTAGTGGCGTCTTGTAGGGCAACAACCAATTGATTCCACTTTGCTCGGTCGGTGGCCATCCATCGTACAGTGCCCCAACTCTGGTTCATTCCCTGCATCTCAGCCTCCACAGTCCTCTGCCAAGTTGTTTTTGGTCGGCCTCTCTTTCGTTTTCCTTCAGGGGTCCAAAGCATAGCTGTTCTTGTGATGGCATCGGGGTCTCTTCTGAGGACATGACCAACCCAGCTCCAGCGTCTGCCAGCTATGATGGTGTGCATGTCCTCTTGCTTGCTACGAGTAAGCAGATCTTGGTTAGTGATGGTATTCGGCCAAAAGATTCGGTGAATTTTTCTTAGGCATGTTGTGTGAAAGGAGGACAATTTCGACATTTCCTTCTCTGTAACTCTCCAGCATTCCGCACCATAGAGAAGCACAGAAAGCACACGGCTCTGATATAATCTTAATTTTGTGCTTGTGTTGTATTGGGAGGACTTCCAGATGTTGTTTAGGCTAAAGAAGGCTGTTCTTGCCTTATTCATTCTGATGTTGATGTCTTTGCCTTCCCCGCCGTCTGGTGTTACTATGCTTCCTAGGTATGTGAAGGTATCTGTCTGTACCAATTGCTGATTCCTTACTGATATGGGCTCAGGGTTGCTCACATTGAGCGTCATGACCTCAGACTTCTTTAAATTGATGTTCAAGCCCACCTGCTGGCTAAACTTGTTAAGTCTATCCGTTTTTCCTGGATGTGTTGATGTGAATGTGCTAGTAGTGCAATGTCATCTGCATATTCCAGATCTTCCAGTGTAGAAAATGTAGTCCATCTTATTCCTCTTGGACTGCCCTCTGTTGTCTGGCGCATCACCCAGTCTATGACTGTTAAAAATAGAGTGGTTGATAGAAGTGAACTTGGCCACAGGAACCATCCTGTCACTACAAATTAACATTCTCATATAAAAGACACGTAACACATACCACACACTACCTACTGTTTAGGGTAGAGATACGTAACCTATACGATCAACAAAAACATAGAAGTAGGAAAAAATAGACAAGCCATCATCATCATCAGCCAGCTTGTATGTCTATGGCCACAGTAACACTACAAATGCTAACAATCTCCTAGATCAGTGGTTCTTAACCAGAGTTGCGCTCCTCCTGGTGGTTCTAGACGTTATGATACAAAAATATCACTTATTGCACAGCTGCGGCAACTCACAATTAAACAATTATTTGTCATGTTGTAATTTTATAATTCTAAATAACTTACTTGCTTAGCCGTTCCTCTTCAACCGTGAGATGTAGAGTTTTTTTAAGAGAGAGCGCCATACTATTCTATCGGCTGTCTTCCTCCTGGCTTGGTTCCATTCTAGTCCTCGGTCTTTCAAAGATTGTCTAATGTTGTCCTCCCAGCGGACTTTGGGTCGTCCTGGGGGTCTGGATCCCTGGCTCTTAGTTTCCCATGCTTGCCGTGGTAGCCGATCTTCTCTCATTCTGCAGACATGGCCAAACCTTTTCAATTGAGACTGTTCTGCTTGGGTCTGCAGGGGTTGGGTTTTTAGTCCTTGACGTATCGTCTGGTTGCGAACCATGTCTCTTCTTTTTACTTCAACCACCTTCCTCAGATACCTCATTTCTGAGGTTTAGATCTGGCTTTTGTGGGTTGTAGCCATTGCCCATGACTCGCATCCATACGTCAAGACTGGGACACAGATGGAGCGGTGTACATCAATCTTCGTCTTCTTACCAGCCTCTCTTTTGCTGAGGAATCCTCGATTTATGGCCTGAAAAAGTGCCCCAGCTGCTGCTTTTCGAGTGAAAATTGAATATTTTATATTCAACGTCAGTATTCGAGGGGCACTCGTATCCAGTTTAGCTCTTGATTCTCCACAGTAAAAGTAATATCATTAATATTGAGCTGTGAATCTGCTGCCCAGAGAAGGTTAGGTAGTTCCAGGACAGTGTTAGAATACAGGCCAGTGCACTCCGGTTTATCATTTATCCAGTTTTATCATTTCTTCATGGCAGCCAGGAACAGAAGTCTAGACGGAGTGATTTTTCCCATGCTTGACGCACGTAGTTTTCTGTCGCTTTCAGTTTTCACATAGGTTGCAAGTTTAAGAATCGATTCTTTCCAAGTTTTAAAAAAAATTATAGTAATGTTATAAGTCATGTTAATGAAACTGAATAAACACAAAACAAAAGAATATTTAAGGATACCTTTCCTGAAAACTGGTTTCCAACCAAAAGCGCTTTGCAAATTCGGCACTAAATACTGGCCTTTCGTCCTTTAAGAGTTAATGTTTCATTGAAATCAAGGACTTTAGTAGTACCCGTATATATTTGAGGAGGACGCTCCAATTTATTTTATCCAGAACTCTTCGTTATAAGTAGTCCACGTATTTTAAATATTGCACCTGTGGTTATGGATTTAATTTTATTATAATTTGCTCTAACCATCATCATCATCATCCTTTAATCCTTGACCTCTTTCTTAGTATACATATATACATATACTCACCATATTTAGATAATAAAAATTCGTTATTGTGCGTGAATGAATTTACCACGGTGTTGAGTGAATTTATCACTAGTGCTGTATGTCTATCTGTCTAGGGATATAAATATAAATTGTAATTCTTCCTTTGGGGAGTGGGGGCTTGTCTGTCTGAGATCACAGAGTGGACCTTGTCGCAAGAGTTCCAGGAATTCCCTCTCATTGTCGTCAGGATTACTTCCTTAGAGAGGATTCGCTTTCTCTGTACCACCTCTGTATCTCATGTAGGTGTCTCTGTCACGAGCCAATTCTGAGAACCTATAGTATTTTATTCATTAATCTTTCAAAAGTCAGTTCGACTTAAACTTTGCTGCGACACTTGGGAAAGACCAATACCAGAGCACAGTATTTTAATCCTGCTTATTTGGAGAGCCCCGCTGGATGGCAGGGAATGCTATTATGCGCCTCCCCCCACTCCCATTCTTAACTTCTTCTTCTTCTTGCGATCGCATCTTTGATGATTACACCGTCAGACGAGTTCTCATGATGAATTCGACTGTTGTTTGAAGTTCCTCTTTAACTCCATATAGCTTTGAGTTTAGTGTTGAGTCACTGGGCCAGTATATCTTTCTTAACTGGTCATACAGAGGACAGTCCTGTAGAACATGCTCAGCAGTTTGTTCGTTTAATCCACATGTGCACAGTGGTGAAGCAGACAATCGTAGCTTGTGCATGTGTTTATTCAGTTTGTTATGCCCTGTCCTGAGTCGAAAAATAGTTGTCTGTCCCTGCCGGTCGAGAGTGTGATAGTCGTCTTTGGGTTGGTTCTGTTCTCTTCTGATAGTCTGGATAGCTCTCTTTTTCTCAAAGTATGTGACTTCATTATCTTCTTGTTCACATTCTCCTCCCTTTTTTGCAAGTTTATCTGCCTTTTCATTTCCGGGTACACCACAATGAGATGGTACCCACTGAAGTATGGTTCTCTTTTTGGCAGCTACCTTGTTTAGTTCATTTCTCAGATGCGGGAGTTTACCACCCTTGAGAGCTTGCAGGACAGACAGTGCATCTGTGAGGATGACTACCTGGTGGCAGTCAGAGTTGGTGTTATAAATCATATTTGCAGCTTGCTCTAGAGCTTGAACCTCAGCTGTATAGTGGGAACAGAATTTACCAGTGGGAATGTGCCTAGTCTCATAGTGGTTGTCAGGATATGAGATAAAGATACCGGCACCTCCATTCCTAACAGCATTAGTTGCTGATCCATCTGTATAAGCATGTATCCATGATTGATCGGGATAGCTTTCTTGGATCATACTCAATGTAGCAGTTCGTTTTTGCAGATCATTATACTCACATCCACTTGTGAGACCACTGACTGTTGTATTAATTTGGAGGGCACTGCTGGCCTGCTCCCATGGTACAGGGTATAGGGTGGGCTTCAGTGGTGTTGTCTTCATGGATAGGTCTTCTTGATGCTGTCTTATAAGTCTTTTCCCCCGATGCACAAAGCTGCTACGCTTTAGACGTCCCAATGCCAGATCATCTAGTCTTGCCTTCATTGGGTGCATTGGCATACTGTTGTACTTTTCCATCTGGATCATGGTTTTTGTGTCTCTTCTATGGGACAATGTCTGTAATCCAGCAACCTTCTGCATCTCTGTTATTGGTGTAGTTTTCAAGGCTCCTGTAATGAGCCTGAGAGCTTGATTTTGCACCTTGTCCAAAGACTGCAGATGTGAGTTAGCAGCTGATGACCATGCTGCTGAGCTAAACTCTAAGTGTGGTCTTATTACTCCATTATAAATCTTCTTTAGATTTCGTTCATTTGCTCCCCAGTTTGTACCTGCTAATTTTCTGAGTATGCCTAGTCGTCTTCGGGCCTTTCCTTCTGCATTTTCAATATGCTTATTCCATGTAAGCCTTTGGTCAAATGTCACCCCAAGATAGGTGGGGTAGCTTTCTTCCTTGATCACGGTTGTCCCTAGGTGTATGTTAGCTGATTTGTCCTTGGGGCGAGGGAGAACAGTGTTGTGGAGGTTTTGTCTGTGTTTATTGTGATAAGCCATTTCTCTGCCCATGACACTAGCATGTCTGCTGCCCGCTGCATTCTATAATTTGCTGTGGTGACATTTTCATCAGCGCACCAGAGTACTAGGTCATCTGCATATAAGGCAGCTTTAACTCCTGCAGGGAGATCTTTCACCAGGTCATTGATGTAAACAAGGAAGAGTGTTGGGGAAATTACTCCTCCTTGAGGTACCCCCTGATGGAGCAACACTTTTCTGCTCTGCAGACCGTCAAGAGTGACTCTAGTTCTCCTGTTATGCAAGTATGACTGGATCCATTTCATCATGTTGCCTTGGATTCCACTTCTCTCTAAGTTTTGCAATGAGGCCATCTTTCCACACCTTGTCAAAGGCCTGCTTGAAGTCGACCCAGATCGTTAGGACCTTTTTCTTCTCCTGGAAGGCATCTTCTATTGCTTGAGACAAGTAAGTAACTTGGTCTTCTATACTGTAGCATTCTCTAAATCCAGCTTGTTCCGGCACCAGGATCTGCTCAGACTCTAAATACCATTTCAATCTGTGGTTGACTATTCGCTCCATAGTCTTCCCAACACAGCTTGTGAGACTGATTGGCCGGTAACTTGCAGCCTCGGTCTTACATTTCCCTTTCTTTAGTATGGGTATTGTGATGGCTTCTCTCCATACTTGGGGTACCGTTCCTTTCAACCAGCTGTGGTTGAATATCTCAAGCAGTTTTGTCTTTGCTGCTGAGCTCAGATTTACTAGCATTTCGTTGCTGATTTTGTCTGGGCAGGGTGACTTTTGAAACTTAAGCTTGGAAATAGCCTTCTGTAGTTCTCCTAGTGTGATGGGTTCCCTCATTGGGGCAGGAGTATCTGTCTGTCCCATGGTTGCCAGTATTTCTTTTCTTATCTCTCTCTGATGGTCTATGTTAATGGGTAAGTTGCTTTCTGAACTGTATCTTCTAGCAAACAAGTCTGCGGCTTGTTTTCCTCTGAAAAGTTTGCCACCTTCATCCAATGTGATAGTCTGCCTTGGTGAGGAATGCTCTTCATTTAGAGACTTGACTAATCTCCAAAGTTTCCTGCCGTCTTTCTCAAGGTTCAGCGATGCCGTTTTAGTTCTCCAGCTTTTCCGCTTTTCTTCTAGCTTTGTTCTCTGAAACTCTGCTACAGCCTTTTTCCATTTGTTGTGAGTTTCAAGTGAAGGCTGAGACTCTGCGTCCTTTCTAGCCTTGTCCATAGCTTCCTGACGTTCTTGGAGTGTGCTGGACCAGTATGGTATGTAGTTACGCCGGCATCCTTTGGGAATGGTTTCTTTTGCAGCTTGAAGTATGCATCTGTTGAAGTCTTTTACCACTTCATTAATGTCTCTGTTCTGTACCTTGAGGGTAGACAGCAGCGTGTTCACCTGATGCCTGAATAAACCCCAGTTGGCTTTTTTGTAGTTCCATCTTGTAAAGGCTGGGCCTGTACTGAGAGTTGCACTCTGGACAGTAAGAAAGATTGGGCGATGGTCGCTTCCCCCTAGTTGGTCTCCTACTTCTCTACTAATAGATCCAGCTATATCTGGTGTGGAGAAGGCAAGATCTGGTGTTGAGGTTGTGTGCCATCCTCTGGAGTAGAAGGTAGGAGTATCTGTGGCATTATTGACTAGGATTAGGGAGTGATCATCTTGCCAAGTTTCAACCTCTTCACCTCTGTGATCCAGATGGTTATAGCCCCAGCTCTGGGAGTGGCTATTAAAGTCTCCAACTGCTATAAAGTTGGTGGCTGGTACCTGTATAGAGCTGAGACTCAGGGGTTTGTTGTTCGGACAGTAATAATAATAATAAATTCTTTAAGCGCCAAACACGGCGCATAAGGCAGAAACCAGTGCTCTCCAGGTTGTTCGTTGTGACGCCACTCCTCTTAGCTCTTGCACATTATTTAGGCCCAACGTTCTTCCTTCTCTTATTATTGTTCTTCTGAGTGTTTCTTTTGGTCTTCCTTTTTTCCGCTTACCCTCAGGAACCCAAGTGAGCGCCTGTAGTGGTATTCTGTTGTTTTGCATTCGTAGGACATGACCGATATATGACCATCGTCTTTTCCTTATATAGTCGGAGACATATTTCTGCCTAGAGTCTTCTCTTATTTGTCGATTAGTCTTGAATTCTTTCCAACTGATGTTCATGAGTTTTCTAAGACATTTGTTCTCGAATGTATTCAGCTTGTTCTCCAATGATTTTGTTATTTTCCAACTCTCACAGCCGTATGTTAACACTGAGATAACATTTGAATTAAACAGACGAAGCTTGGTATGTATATTCAATGATCGTAATTTCCAAATGTTAGATAATCTATTGAAGGCGCTAGCTGCCAAAGCAATTCTAGTATGGATTTCTCTTGTTGTGTCACCATCCTGAGTCATTTTACTGCCTAAATAATTGAAACTTTCAACTTTCGGACAGTAATAGTTCAGGAGTTCTATTTCCATCTTGTCTACCTTTATCTGCAGCAGCTGATATTCTGCTCCATCCATGAAGGTTTTCCTTTCGTGTGCAGGAATGTTATTCCTTACAAGAGTAAGTACTCCTCCTTTTCGTCTATCTTGTCTGTCGGATCTGAAGCATTGATATCCCCTTATTTTAAAGGTTTGATCTGCTTTCAAGTGAGTCTCTTGGATACAGCAAACACTGACTTGCTTCTCATACAAGATGTTTTCCAGCTCTGTCTTTTTGCTGTATCCAGCCTGCTTGCTGTTCACTCCCTCTGCATTCCAGTGCATCATGACAAGTGGCACTCTGGGTTTCTCTTTTTCTGTTTTGTTTTGGTCAGTAGTTCTCCTCCGCCGTCTGTTGACTCCACAAGACGGTCTAGAGGGTCCTCCAGTAGCTGAGGGTGGGCTCTGTCGAGGCTCAGAGCCCGGCACTGCACCTGCCTGGTGGAGCTCCACAGGGCGAGCACCAGAACGAGATTTATTTGACGGTGTACTCTCCATAGAAAAAAAAAAGCGAGTTGCATGATACTGTGGTTTCCGGTGCGCCTTCTGGCCCAGTATCTACGACTTTAGCACCTGTTCAACGGGAGAGTGGGCTCATCCCTAATCTGTTTATGTTCCCAGTAGTAGACTATTCGCAAGCAGCCTGGGGGTGTCACTGCTCTGCGCGGACCTTGTTTACCGAGGCGGCGTCCGAGCTCGTATGGTGAAAATATGGTTGCGTTATCTTCAAAATAGCCCTGTCTTTCCCGTGGCTTTTCTGCCATCCTGCAACTTTGAGTTAGGGAGTTCTGAGCTCCAGTCTCTTTCCCAGGCATTTTATCCTGGCCTGGCACGCATACAGAGGACCCCACTTCTGGTTCTAAGTTAGCAGTTGGGGATAGGTGGGGTAGCACACTGTGCATTCCCCGTCATCCAGGGGGCTCTCCAACTATGCAGAGCTTGCACAATGCTGTGCTCTGGTTCTGGGCTCTCCCAAGGAATCCTCACGTCCTGCACAGAGCCACTTCCCGATACCCACCACCTGCCAACCCTCCATTGTAGAAATCTCCTGCATGCGGCCATCCAGTCAAGAGCCAGTATTAAGTCTGGTGCCCAAGTGATCCCCCCAAGCTCAGTGTGCAATGCTGGGTTCTCATCATGCTGCAACACAGGAGGGATTGTGATGCTCAACCATCTCTCTCAATTCTGCACCGATAAGTGACATCGGGGACTTAACTTTGCCTCAGTACTGGGAGGCCCCGTTTCCGGGTACACCACACACAGCCAATTGAGGCAACGGTCGCCATGGGCGTGATAGACGACAAACAGTGAAGAATGAGGCAAGAAAGCATTTAACCCATGAAGTGGGGGTGGATTGGTGCAGACCAGAGCATGTACCACTCGCCGGTGGGTTCTGCATCTACACCTATAGGGTTCCACCCACTCCTCAGCCCATTTAGTCTGGCCCCTCACCCAGGACCTGTCCGGCTTGGGTGACCCTGCCAGGAGTAAAACTCCCGCCGGCATAGCTCCCGGGATCATTGAGGCGCTCAAGCTCTCCAACCACGGCAAGGTAGGCTTACATGTGGAGAGATTCTTAACTTAAAACTAGATGTGAGGATCCTTTAAATGCTTGCCAAGCCAGGATACATCAGCCGGGAAAGAAACTTGACGTCTTGACTTCAACTCAGTAAGTTTCGGTATGGCAGAACAAGTTTAGCTCTATAATGCACATAATGCTATTCCAACAGTGACACTGCGACTGGATTATTCAAAACCTATGCGTGTATCCGTTGGGTGAAAAAAGAGCGGCAAGCCCTGAAGCCCTAGTTTAAAAAAAAAAAACATCATTCTTTGTATTGACAGATGACAACAGTTTGTATTTATAGTTTTCCTCGAGTTACTGCAGTTTACTGCACGTTCAACCGCTCAACTCAATGAGTCAGATGTTAATGCGTTGACATGTGAGCTCATCACTGTCTTTGCTGTCTTTCTAAAATACAATTTAATGATCTTCAAAACGCAGTCCTCCCACCAAGAGCTATTAATTTTATTTTACAGGAAAAACAGGTCCATCACTGCAGGTTGGTTCACTCGTAGCAACCTGCAACCAAACATTGCATGCGCAGTGATTGTTTATGTAGCAAACAATTTTACATGATGAGGTTTGCAAGTCCAAACACAACCTCATATTTGTCACCTTTTAGGACATGCCTAAGGAAGCAGTAGTTTTTTTTTTCCTTTCTTTGTCCCCTCAGAGACACCCCGAAATAAATTTATTTAGTAATTGTGTGATAAGGATTCTGAAACCTGAAAAATAGACATAATTTTATCAAAGTAGATCATTGGTATTTCTAAAGTAGATCTCCACAGATCCTCGGTTACCTACTGCTGGCCTAGACTGTCACAGCCAGGAACCTATTACCGTAAACATATAATAATACCGTCGCTCCTCCACCCTATACTTCAGTGTTAGAAGCGTGTGTAAAAATAGTCTTTATAAAATGGTGATTCCGTTTATATTTGCACAAAAAGCACCAGTTTATTCGCCCATGTCACGGCCGATTAAAAAAAAAACACACACACAGAGGATAATAGAAAATGTAAACACATGTACATGTACCTTAAACATATAATAATGTCGTTGCTTCCCGCCCTTTACTTCGGTGTTTCAAGCGTGTGTAAAAATAGTCTTTATAAAGTGGTGATCCTATTTATTCTTTCACAAATAACCACCACTTTATTCGCACATGCCACAGCCCATAAAAGAAGGAAAATAGAAAATGTAAACACATGTACATGTACCTTAAACTTAAAATAATACCGTCTCTCCTCCGCCCTATACTTCATTGTTTGAAGAATGTGTAAAAATAATCTTCATAAAATGGTGATCCCGTTTATATTTGCGTAAAAAGCACCACTTTACTTGCCCAATGTTCGTTTGAAAAAAACACAAAAAAAGGAAAATAGAAAATGAAAATACATGTAAATACACATACAACCTGTATAGCTATAAATGGGCAGATACGCAACACAATTGCTTTTACAATGAAATGAATTCATGTCTCAGTCATCCTACATGAAGCGTATAATAAACTAAACAATGTGTTGTAATTATTGGCAATATACAGTAAGTGTTTTCTTTGAAATATAATTGTATGGAAATTCTAGCTTGCTTTGAATCATATTTTAATTGGACTTCTTGACCTACATGCGTTGACAGCAGAACAAAAAAAAAAAAAAAACAACAAAAAACTTGCGGTGTCAACCAGTTTAGGTCATTTTTTTCTCCTTAAGTTTTGCAACAAATTAACCTGCATGAACTGTCTGTAAGTACAAACTGACATGGTTAAAACAACGAAGAGCTAGTGAGAGAGAGAGAGAGAGAGAGAGAGAGAGAGAGAGAGGGGGAGAATGAGAGAGAGGGAGAGAGAGAGCAATACATAGACCAGACAGACAGACAAACACATAGACAGACAGATAAAGTGTGAAAAAAAATGAGAGGGAGAGATTTGCAGAGACAGATATATTAAAGATGAGATAAATGTAGAGTAATTCTGCCATGCACCGTCGTCACCATTATCATCATCATCATCGCCCTTCAGCTACCCACGGAGCTTCAACAAACTGCTGCCATATTTTCCTATCCCGTGCCATCTATCGCACTTTCCATATTTTCCTCGTCTGTTTTATGTCTATCTCCAATTCTCTGTTCCATGTGTTTTTCTTTTTTGTCTCCCTCTACCAGTCATACACTTTGGATTCCAGAACGAGGAATGCCTTGTGATGCTGTCAGCAGATTTCCTCAGTGTGACAAAACGGTTTGTGCATTTATTTTTGCGCCCTTCTTTCTCTCCTTCATCGTCCTATTATTTGGGTGCACTTTTCATAACTGTCGTTCTCTCCGGCAGTATGACTTCATTTCTTCATTTTCCTCATTCATCGTCCTATTATTTGGCATATTTCCTGCGCCTACATTATTTTTGCTCTTACCATTCCCAGCCTTGTTTACGTTTTGACATGTGAATCGTAATAACACCAGACTAATTAGACAGGTCAGCGGCTAATACTTTTATCACTTTAGTCGCCTAGCCACCTTTGATAGAAATCGATTTGTGTTGTCGCAAGGTGGTAGCTCACGATCGATGAAAAGAAAGCCATATTGTCTGTCTGAGAAATCCGTCTGGGGGATTTACGCAAACATAGGTGATATACGTAATAGCTTCCGCTGGCCCATCTCTGTATCAATATTACCGATAATCTGTCTGGGGAGACAATATTGGTGGGAAAGCATCTAGACAGGAAATAAGTTCACAGATTTGTTTGTGAGTTTGCATAAAGATGCAATCGGAAGTATTACTGCCTTATTAGAAAGAGGTCACGCGTTGGAATTTTAAAATTTGATATTTTAAAACACGCGGGGGATATTATGATTTAACACCCCGACCCATTTAGTTCTAAAGAGCTTACCATTGGCTTAATTTGAGAGCCGGAATAGACTTTGACTTTCATTGGCAAATTCGTCGGAAGTACAATCTGGGATTTGAACTGAGAAATGGAAATATAATCTAGCGAAATCGGAGTCACAAATCAGACTGCATCGCAACGTCAAATTAGCAACTCCCAGGAGCCAGAGAGACATCGGACTAAGAATTCCAAAATTATAAGTGACAGATCGAAGTATTTGGGCAACTTTGAAACTTAAAAGTAAACCCGCATTTTTAAATACAAAGACTGGAAACTTAAAGGACCAGGACAGAGTATTTGGGCAACTTTGAAACTTAAAAGTAAACCCGCATTTTTAAATACAAAGACTGGAGAACTAAGGAATCAGATCACCCGTCATAAGAGGAATACTAAAATTTCCAGACCAAGTGATTCGAAAGCATCTAACCTAAGGTGCTGTGTCCATTCTAAACTGTGCCAGGAGATTGTGTTCCCAAAAGTTACTTTGGGATCGTGGAACGAAGTTATCAGACAGTTTGTGGTACGAAGCTGAAAGACGAAAGCTCGACGCCACTAGTTGTATGTTAAAAGTAGGGAATCAACTCTAACCGCATACATTGGACGAGTTGTGTGGAGAAGTGCCCACATCACAGAAGAATTGACGATACCACGGCTGCAGGACTCACTTAGACCAGCTAACTTGATTAAGGAAACAGCAAAAGGACAATTGGTTTTTTTAAAATATCCTCAAACCAAGTCTCAGTGAAGAAAATTGTATTCACATCTAAAATTCCCTATCATTCCATCACTATTTTAACCTGTTAACACTAATTGATTAAAATCTTTGAAGGACCGAGGACTAGAATGGAACCAGGCCAGGAGGAAGACAGCCGATAGGATAGTCTGGTGCTCTCTCTTCCAAACCTCTACACCTCACGGTAGAAGGGGAACGACTAAGTAAGTAAGTAAGTAAGACTAATTGATTATTAAATTTGTTACATGTTATTTTAAAACAAAACAATCACAGTTGATTCAGTTATTATAGGTATGAAAGCAAACGTATGAGCAAGACTCTTTAATATATTTGCATCTAGACATATATTTACATCTATAGAGCAAATACTTATAAAAGAATTTCGCTGGATTTACACCAGCAGAGGGCTTGAACGGGCTAAAACCATTGCTTAATTCTTCACAAAAGGCGACGGATCAGATATTAGTTAAAAGTGCTCTGCCCTATGCAGCATTGTTCTTGACTTCTGAATTATTTTGTGAACACTGCCTTGGGATAGAAACGTCATTACCCTTCTATCTACAACTCTCCAAAGAGTAATCTTGTGTGAAGGTACACACCTTTGACGACCCATTTTACTAATTTTAGATATTCTTGAGTTTTGGCCACTGGTGGACCACTTCTGCAGAGATAAGGGGAGGCAATCCGTGACACTCAGTGTGTGTGGCCTATATATCTCCAGCGTCTTCTTCTCATCTCTGGTTCCTCTGGCACTTGTCTGGTTTCTAATGGACAAATAACTTATAAATAAGTTCTTCCATTCATTTCCTTTCCGTTCCTTATGGAGCCTGGAGGCACGACTACATTTTGCCCCTTTGCAGGAAGCCTGCGTCAAGCCTCATCGTCTTTTAACGGTGGTTTTCATCAATTTGTTTTACACATCAAATTACTTGCCTGGTGTACAACTACATATTAGTCGCCTTTTACGACATATCTGAGGGAACATAGTCCTATTCCTTCTTTGTCTACCATGAGATCCCGGTAACAAACGTCCATACAAAGGTAGTCCCATAGCAGATACTACCGTTGGCGGGAGAGGAGTGAAGTGTTAGAGACTTAACTATACTAGATTCAGATTTTAGAGGTAGGGTGACCAGCTTCCTTCCTCGTTGCATTATCCTTTCCTAACTCAAGAGCAGGGTCTGTTACGACATGTATTATGATGTTAGCCACTATTATTGTGAGCACTTTTAAAGTTACGCATTAAGGGGTTGAAATACTATAAATACATATTATGTTTCGCGTTTCACGGTATTGAACGCGAATTTGTATAGTTGTCTAGGATTATGATGACGTGTTACGTTGGTATGCTAACACATGACAACGTTATATTTCTACCCTTCAGACTCCGAACTTGATCCAAGTCGGACGTATTTTTGATGACTCCCAGTATAGATTGAATTGCGCTGAAGTCCTTTTGAAGATATGCTACAGGGTCAGCTATCTTGTGTTATGAATAGAATAGTGGAGTATTCTTATTGATGATTAATGTTTTCCTGAACTAGGAACAAAAGGGAGTATAAATTTATGATTAATATAATCTTTATCTTCGCCAAAACGGCGGCTGTTCGTTACCGGATGATCAACATACGACATCGCGTGTAAATAGTCGGACCTTTTGACGACAGAGCAAATAATATATATAATATTGTAATGGACTGCGCAGAGGACTCTGATATAACTATTTGATGTAAATGAATTCAAATATATATTGTATGTGAAATAAATATGTACTGTTTTCGTGGACTCGAAGAAATCGGATCTTTGTTGATTCAATACAATGGACTTGTTTATATTACTCATCATTCGCGAAAGCCATCAAAATCAGCACCATGGCTCCAATAAGAACAGATTGAAGATCAAGTACGAGGGGCGTTCAGAAAGTAATGCACCACATCGTTTTTCTCAGGAGCTGTTTATTCAAAAAGCATGAAATTTATACACAATATACATGGATATGTCATGTAAACATCGGTATTATTCAACATAATCCCCATCAACTTGTTCGGCTTTATGCCAGCGCGAAACAAGTGCATGTATTCCTAGCCCGTACCAGATTTTGTCTTGATCATATAGCCATTTCTTCGCTGCATGAATCACTCCATCATCTTCAAACCTTGTCCTACGGAGTGCGTCTTTAAGTGGACCAAATAGATGAAAATCAGAGGGTGCCAAATCGGGACTATAGGGTGGATGGGGTAGTACAGTCCAACCCAATTTGGTGATTGCTTCCCGTGTTGCCAGACTTGTGTGAGGGTGTGCACTGTCGTGAAGGAGAAGCAGGTCTGCTGGATTCTTGTGCGGCCGAACTCTGCGAAAACGTTGATTGAGTTGTTTCTATGTCTTAATGTAAGCTTGCGAATTGAGTGTCTCTCCTCTTGGCATAACGTCCACAAGAATCACACCTTCAATGTCCCAAAATACAGTGATCAAGACCTTTCCAGTTGAAGGAATTGTCTTGAATTTGTTTCTTCGTGGTGATTACGGATGATGCCACTCCATTGGCTGTCTTTTTGTCTCAGGTTCAAAATGATGTGCCCAGGTTTCGTCACCTGTAACGATCTTAGCCAAAAAATTCTCTCCATCAGCATTGAAACGCTCCAACAATTCAGAAGAAATTGCTTTCCTTTGCAATCGGTGGTCATTTGTGAGACTTCGAGGAACCCATCTTGCGCAAACCTTAGAAAATCCGAGAGTTTTTATAACTGCATTTGCACTACCAATGCTGACTGACAGCTGTAAGGCCAATTGTTGAGTAGTGATTCGCCTATTAGTAAGAATAATGCCCTCAGCGCATTTCAACATTTCTGCGTTGGTGGCTGTGGCAGGACGTCCACAGCGCGGCCGATCAAGCAGCTCCGTATCTCCACTTCCTGATTCTTTGATTCTCTGAGCCCAGCGACTGACTGTACTCCTGTCGAATGCAAAACTTCCATACACATCACATAGACGCTTGTGAATGTTCACAACAGTTTCCTTCTCTGCAACAAGAAATTCTATCACAATTCGCTGCTTATAAAGCAAATTGCTAACACGCTCCATTTCAACAGTTTAGGGCAGCCGTATTATTTGGCCGGTTGCAATGCAATTTTATGTACACAATTGGCACATGCCATATTTGAAGTGTGCAAAATTTCATGCTTCTATCTTCATTATTAGCTGAGAAAAACGATGTGGTGCATTACTTTCTGAACGGCCCTCGTAAAAGTATACAGAATATAATATATGAAAAAACCATTCTTCAATAAAATGTTTAAAAGATCAAAACAGAACTCAACAAAACGGTGGCAACAGGGTCAGGTACCCATTTACAGCTGGGTAGACCGGCGCGTGTTTCGAACCCGGTACTTTTACCGCGAGAAGCAAGCGCTCAAACCCCTCTGCCACTCGGTCGCTCGAGCGTCCATTATCACAATAATAATAATATTATCTGCCATCACAAGTGTCAATACCTTGTCGAGGTATGGCGACTTGTGTACCCTGATTACCCCCAGAGGTATGCCAGCGGGAGTTTTACTCCTGGAAGGTTCTACCAAGCTGGACAGGTTTGCGCGGGTAGGGGTCAGACTAAAGCAGACACGCTGGTCCTCCAGGTTGGGGGTTTTAGCTACCCCTGTCTATGTAAAAAGAAACGAAGCTACGGAAACGACAACAAATGAACAAACTTTGCTGCGGGACGGACATCCGGAGTCTGCGGCTCGTATGACTGTGAGTGGTGAAAGCCGAAAGGAAGTCACTGACACGAGAACGGACGTCCTTAACGCAAAACGTGAAACAAGAATAGGATTTTGGAATGTCAGGACAATGAACGAGACGGGAAAACTAAAACAGGTCACAGCGGAAATGAGAAACTATAGATTACACATTCTAGGGATAAGCGAGAGCAGATGGACAGGGACAGGAAAAGTTAAAACAGCAACAGGAGAAACAGTAATTTACTCTGGCAGATAGGATGGACAGCACAATAAAGGTGTAGCCATTATTCTACAGAAAGGAATAGAAAGGTCATTACTGGAATGGAAACCCATCAACAACTGACTGGTAAAAATAAGATTGAGAGGGAGATTCGCCAACACTACAATGCTACGCACCAACAAATGACAGCGACGAAGAGGTCAAAGATGAATTCTATCAACAACTGCAAAAAGAAATGGAAGTCACACCGAGATACGATCTTATCATAGTAATGGGAGACCTTAATGCGAAAGTTGGAACACACAATACATATAATGAAAGAGTAATGGGGAAATGCGGCAGAGGAACAGCAAACGAAAATGGGAATAAATTAATACGTTTCTGTAACATTAACAACCTGGTCATTGGAGGAACACTTTTCCCACACAACGAAATTCACAAATTAACATGGGAATCACCAAATGGCCGGGACAGAAACCAGATAGACCACATTATGATTAATGGTAGATGGAGACATGCATTACAAGATTTGAAAGTAAGAAGAGGTGCAGATGTGGGATGTGACCACCATTTAATCGTAGCAAAACTGAAGGTGAAAATCAGAACTGCTGGACCAACTTTAACTACACAGAACAGGTTTGACATCAGCAAATTGAAGGACCCCCTTACCAGAAAAGCTTTTGCGGCTGACATAAAGAAACGATATCAAATTGCCAAAAGTCAAGAAAAGACATCGACTGATGATACAGACCAGAAATCCAACACCATTTCAACAATATATAAGGGGGAAAAGCAAATCAAGCTTGGGATTCCAGGAAAGGAAGAAGCAAGACTGGATAACACCAGAAACATTAAACACCATAGCGATGAGAAAGGAAATTAAAAGAAAGAATATAGAAGCGAAGTCCCCCAGGTTAAAGCAACTATATAGCGAACAGTACAGTCAGCTGGACAAGGAAGTTAAACGCCAAACCGAGCCAACAAAAGGAATTTCCTAGTAGATCTTGCAAGACGGGCAGAAGAGGCAGCACTGAGAAATGAACAAAGGACAGTATACAAAATAACTAAAACCATCAGCGGAAAACGAGGTGCAAACAACATTACATTAGTAAGAGATAAGCAAGAAAATCTCTTACGACAGCAAAGGGGCAGGAAACAAGATAGGCAGAGCATTTCAGAGAAACTCTGAACAAGGAACCACCAGAGACACAGTTGAATGTTCCTGAGACTGAAAACGATCTGAATGTTAATACAGACATTCCACGGAAGGAAGAAATCATCACGGTAATCAAAGGGTTAAAGAATGAAAAAGCTCCCGGCAATGATAACTTAAATGCAGATCTATTTAAGACAGACCCTGAGCTAGCAGCAGAACTACTAGAACCACTATTTGAACAAGTCTGGAAAACGGGGACAACACCATCAGAGTGGAACAAAGGAATAATTGTCAAATTGCCCAAGAAGGGAGACCTTGCAGACTGCAATAATTGGAGAGGAATCACTCTTCTCTCAGTTCGCAGCAAAATATTAGGCAGGATAATTATACAGATAATTTCAAAAGCAGTAGACCACAAACTGAAGAAAGAACAAGCAGGATTTAGAAAGAACAGAAGATGTGCAGATCATATATTTACCCTCAGGAACATTATAGAGCAGTGCTCAGAATGGCAGAGACAGCTGTACATAAATTTCATTGATTTTGAAAAGGCTTTTGATAGTATACATAGGGACAGTCTATGGAAAATACTGAGGGATTATAGAATTCCTAGCCGCAATCATAAAAAGCCTCTATGCCAACTTTACGTGTAGCATAGGACAGAGCAACCTAACCTTTGAGGTGAAGACAGGAGTACGACAGTGATGCCCCTTATCAACCACTCTATTTTTAACAGTTCAAGGGCAGTCCAAGAGGAATAAGATGGACTACGTTTTCAACATTGGAAGATCTGGAATATGCAGATGACATTGCACTACCAGCACATTCACATCAAAACTTCCAGGAAAAAACGGATAGACTTAATAAGTATAGTCAGCAGGTGGGCCTGAACATCAATCTAAAGAAGACAGAGGTCATGACCCTCAATGTGAGCAACCCCGAGCCCATAACAGTAAGGAATCAACAACTGGAACAGACAGATATATGTGATGCATAGTAACACCAGATGTCGGAGCAAGCAAAGACATCAACAACAGAATGAACAAAGCAAGAACAGCCTTTGTTTATTCTAAACAACATCTGGAAGTCCTCTCAATGCAGCACAAGCACAAAACTAAGATTATATCAGAGCTGTGTGCTTTCTGTGCTTCTCTATGGCGCGGAATGCTGGAGAGTGACAGAGAAGGAAATGTCGAAATTGTCCTCTTTCCACACAACCTGCCTAAGAAAAATTCTCCTAATTTTTTGGCCTAATACCATAACCAACCAAGATCTGCTTACTCGGAGCAAGCAAGAGGACATGCACACCATCATAGCTGGCAGACGCTGCAGTTGAGTTGGCCATGTCCTCAGAAGAGACCCCGATGCCATCACAAGAACAGCTATTCTATGGACCCCTGAAGGAAAACGAAAGAGAGGCTGACCAAAAACAACTTTGCGGAGGACTGTGGAGGCTGAGATGCAAAAAATGAACTAGAGTTGGGGTACTGTACGAAGGATGGCCACCGACCGAGCAAAGGGAAATCAATTTGTTGCTGCCCTACAAGACACCACCATTGGTGATGGCCACTGACTGCTTTGACGGTCGGCGGCTAAGGATCAAAGAAAGAATAATATTTAAAAAATAATAACAATAATAACTTAATAAAGGACAGTGCATAAGAAATAGTTGAATATTTAGAAGTGTAATCAACTTAAAACTAGGGAGCCGCGCTAGCGTAGTGGTTACAACACCGCCCTGGCGACCGGGTGATACAGGATCAAACCCGGGCGACGGCATTTGAGGATTTTTCGTCGACCGGGATTTGGACTGGATTAACTCGAGACCTGGCGATGACATTTGAAGGAGTGTCGTCGACCAGGGACTGGCGGCTCCTGAGCCGACCCAGCTGCAATGGGTACCTCCGAAATCGGCGAGTATTTGCCTGAATGGCGAGGGACACCTGTCTCTGTACAAGAAATAAAGGGATACTCACGTAAAATCAATGTCAGGTTAGAATAAATAATAACCTGAGATTTCGCCTCGAGTATTAGCGGGCGTACGAAAAAAAAAAAAACTTAAAACTAGGGCCATGAGAAAACAACACACAATGTAAGAAACATATTGTGTACACAAAATTCGGTGCACTGAAGTGAGGAATGGGCATTAAGTTCAGACAGGTAAATCACTCAAGACTCGCACCATGCAAAGAAACCATCTGCAACAAACTTTGGCAGTTGTTTGTAATTGTTAATAAAATGGATAGAGTATATCACTGTGACCCCTAGGACCGAAGACGCATCAAAAGTGAGGAATGCAGTAAGCGACCATAGCCTGACTGCTTGCGTCAGGGTCAGTGAACCAGAGCTGACCAAGACCCTACTCCACCTCCAAGTGGTGGTCCTGGAAACAGGCTGCATCACTGCAGTCTGGCTGAGAGAGTAGGGATCGAAGAGGGAAGGCTAACCCGGTCCCAAAAATGCCATTCCGAAAACGGATGTGACTGGCCGAAAGGCTAGATAACGCAGCTTTGCTGTAAACGTAACACAACGTAACAAACGTCCTTTATAGGACGAACGCAGAAGAAGAAGACTGTGACCCCATAAAGTCCCGGGGGGCATCTGAAGAGGTAAAGAAAGAATAGGACTACCACTCCCTCAGGAAACTAATTTGAGGCTGTGCATTTAATTAGTAACATCGTTATGTAAAAATTATGACCGGGTGGGAAGGAAAGTCCACAGGCACCCCAGCATGTTATTGAGACGAAGGGCTAAAGCCCAAGCCCCGCTGGATCGAAAACAACAAAAACATTAACATGTAAATAAAATGTTACAGAAATCAAAACTGCAAAAGTACATGAATGCTTTGATGCAGGCTTCCTGCAAGAGACCAGCTGCAGTCGTGGGTCTTTAGGGAGCAAGAAGGGAGTTGGTGATGAGAGATATTTTTGTGTGTGCAGAATGTGGGTGATTGTCATTATATTTGTTGTATAAAGCGCCACTTTTCGCCAGCTACGAGTCCAAAATGCAGCTTCGTGCTTATTTTAGGCTTACGCAGGACTGAACTCTAATTATGAAGCTGGCATTATCCAGTAATCTAGTAGCTTGCCGACTTCATTTTCTAAGATTATTCTTCTCACGTTAATCCCATTATATTCTTGTACTGCATATATGTGTCTGACGACGCCCTGCTACAATCCGTTACAAGTTCTCCCTATCTTCGTTATATCTTTTAAGTCTGTCTTCAATTTCTTCCTGCGTGAACTTATAGGCTTCCCTCTTGTTCTTTTATATTAGGGTTTCCAGAATAATAACTGTATTGTAATGCTATCAACTATTTTTTTTTTTTTTTGGTCAAACTGCGTGTCCTATGTAACGACAGTGTTTTTTCCTCACCTCGTGTTTCACTAGCTAATGTCTGGTTCGTTCCACTTTCCAGTAGGTCAACATTGCTGATCTTGTCATAACATCTTAATTCGTCTATTAAATGCAAGCAGGGCCGTAGATAGGACTTAATAAGGATGGGGGGGGGGGGATATTTGAAACCCCACAATTCCCCCCCCCCCCCAACGGTATCTACGGCCCTGAATGCAAGCATCCATTCATTACAATTTTTTTTTTTTTTGAAGTTTTAGAGAATTCGTTTGGAAACTGATGAAGCATTATGGAGTCACACTGACCTGACGCTCATTAGCTTATTTAAAAAAAAAAAAGAAATGAAAACATAGAAGCTGTACAGTACTATTAGCATGAATACCTTCGCTTGTGTGAATAGAAGGAAATGAGGTGTCCCACAGGGAAGCAAAAACAGGAAAAAAGCAGCCCAAACCACATAAACACAAGGTTGGGCACAACATATATGACAAGTGTAATTTAAAATATAATAAAGAATTGAACAGAATATTGGAAATAAAGTCGGAAAGGCAGACACGCATACAGACTGCTAATAGATCCAACACAAACATGTCCAATCTAGAGAGCAAAAAATACCTTGCAATAGAAAACTGATTAGACTGCAACTATGAACAGGCTATTTTATGGGAGAGGATACCTACTGCGGAATATGATCGAAGAAAAACATCACATCACATTATGTTCTAACATGCAATAAATATGAACAGCACAGAAAACCCCCCATTGAATGCTTGAGAACATAAAGTTCACCATCGCTAGAAACTGCATTAAAAATTGACTTACCAATGAAGCTACACACCACAATACAATTTTATACTACCAAATCAAGACATATACTACCACAGCAAACGAGAACGATGAAGGAATACAGGAAGACCAAAAGACTTAAAAAAATAATATCCCCTGCTCAGTATTAGTACAAGAATTAAAATAAACTACCAATACAAAACTAAATCAATAAACGTCCAGAACATACATTTAATATAATGTCAATTGTAATTTTTAAAAAAAAGATGAGAAAAGATACAATAAGACAAAACTCATCAACCCCTCAACACGGAACATGGTAAAGAGACTAACCTAGGAACACAGAAAGATACACCATAAACACTACATGCATTAGACAACACCCCAACAAACGGCAGAGAAACTGCAGCCTGAAAGAAGCAACACAAGAAAACATCCAGTGTTATATGCTATGTATAGTTAAAAAAACACTACGCTCCCAAATTATAACCCACATTGGGTTGAGTCGGGTATCCCATGCACAAGGGAAACACCAGTTTTCCCCTGCGAACATTTCATGTAATACAATTTTAAGGCAAACAGCTGATTGTCCTGTTGTGCTCCAAATAAATTATGCATTATAATTCTTCAACATGGATTATACAGAGAAACACACAGAGAAGGAATTACAACACGCAAGAAGGGTATCGGGAAGACATGGAAGAAGCTTGAGCAGATGGCACAGGACAGGAAGGCTTAGTGTGAGTTTGTTGAGGGCCTCTGCTCCACAGAGAGCTGAAAGGCCAAGAACAAATCATATTGTCGCTGAAAAGGTGTCGCAGAAAAAAAAGGTTTGTTAGGTCTTGCCGTTATTTTAACCCCCTGTGAAATTTTACCCCGACTAATTATATAGGATATCCTGGACCCTAGATGTATCAGAGGATACTAGAAAAAGAGCAAGGAAAAGAGCAAGGGTGTATAGACAATCAAGGTGAGGTCCAGCTTGTTGAAAAAAAATAACAAAAAATACAAAATAAACACACCACACCCACCCACACAAATATGAAATTAAAGTACGAGAACATGAAACTAAAAAATAAGAATCAAAAACTCCCATAATATTAAGTCCAGTCACATGTGTAGTCAAAGTTAAGCAGGATGTAAGTTCCCAGAGTAAGAAATGATGATGATGAAATTCTCTGGGTCCCTATCTGCTACCTCTTGAGATCTCACCAAGAGTATGTTATCTGTGTGTTTTTATTTGGCAAAGTGTCTAGGGTAATGTATTTTAACAGTTATGAATTTCAAAACAGAACTTTAACTTTAAGGAAAATTAAGCAAGACTGTCTGAAAATAGTTATATGAATAATTTAATATTCCTGTACCTCAATCTTGTTGGGACAGGAATTCTCAAAATCAAGAAAAGGTTATTTACATGCTAAAATAAATATTTTTGGAAACTCTGTCCATTTGTGTAACACATGAAGTCACTGGAATGACTATACACACAGTTCTGGATATTATCACTAATCTTAAACTGTGAGGTCTGTTATTGTCATCACTCCCAGGTGGTATACTTTAATTGGTGAAATTAGGTTTTTGGACGAAGTGTCAGTGCCTTTTCTAAAGGACTTATCTTTTAAAGGGTTATTGCAGCTATTTTGTCGATCATAGACCTGAACACCAACGTTGTGACTCCTGACTGAAGAAAAGGAGCTAGCTTCAAGTTGTAGCATGAGCACTCACTCCCACACGTTCTTCTTTTCAGGCTACTGTAGCAACGAGGTAACTTCGTAATACAACCTGAAATAAGAAGGACAATCCCTTCTATGTAACATCTGCCTCTATCAATTTCACCACTAATCATTATTAATACCTACCTAGGTCAGCCACTTGTGCTAACAAGTCGCACCTGACCTTAAATTTCGTTGTCTACACTCAGCTTGGTGTAATCAATCTTCTTCAGTATTGATTCTTCGTTAATGTCCCTCATTCATGTTTGTCTTCCATACAATAATCATTGTATGTATAACATTGCTTGTGACCTGTTGATTCTTCATTCGAACATTCCCTATATGTTTTCAAATGTTATTTGAACAGTGTGTCATTCCAAGGATCCAGACCCCGAGTCCGCTGGGAGGACAACATTAGACAATCTTTGAAGGATCGAGGACTAGAATGGAACCAGGCCAGGAGGAAGACAGCCGATAGGATAGTCTGGCGCTCTCTCTTCCAAACCTCTACACCTCACGGTAGAAGGGGAACGACTAAGTAAGTAAGTAAGTCATTCCAAAAGACAATATCAATTTATTAATACTGCACTTACAGTCGCAAATTTGTAAGGCCAATTGGCAAACATTTTACACATTTTTTTTCGCTCCGAATAAGCCTGCCCTATACACATTCCTACTTAGGTCGTCGTGACACACAACACATCCCTTTCGGCAGTATCGAATAAATATGGCACACAATAGCCTGTTACTTACAGGTTAATAAAATATGCAAACAAAATTATGTCTTATCCTCAAGTAAAGAATATTCACACACACAAGCTGACCGGCCGTAAAGGGCTATAGCCTGAGCTTCGCAGTACAGACGGCAAAGGCTTGTCCTTCTGTCTCTTTCTGAATATGTCAGCTTGGCATGGAAGCTTATGAATAATGGCGGAACTTACAAGAAGTTGTTAATTTTTATCAAACTACACCCATCCAATCAGATGACGAGTCAAAAAAAAGTTAACTATTTCCTAGGCTAAAAAATTGAGCAGTTTTAAGCGTGTTTGTCTAATCTGACCGAATTTGTTTATTTTATATCATAGTTATTTGTGAACCGATTTTAATTATCAAAAGTGATAATTAAACGGCCAATTATTTTCTATCGTTGTATATAGTTTTCCTTTATTTATTCCTTTGCATTCAAATGGGGTTAATTTTTTTGTAATTAAATTTGATCTTAACCTGATGTGAAAATATTACTAAATTAAATTTATCTAAGTCAAGATAATTTTGTATGCGGGAATCTCTATGTGTATATGTTAAGCAATATCAGCGCTATACTTTGAGATATCCCTTGCATTTTAAGTATCTTTAGTTATCAAGAAATAAATTATCTAAGTTCGGTCAAAAACTCAAAATAGGCATTATTTCCACTTCAACCAAAATTTTCTTGTCCTTACAAAAAAGAGGTAACGATTTGATTGGTTGTTAAATTTTACTACGTCCTTCGATAAATATTGGGGTGGGTGTGTGTGTGTGTGTGTGTGTGTGTGGGGGGGGGGGGGGGGGGGGGGGGGGGGTGGTAACTTTTAACTTGTTTTCTTAGAAATATTCAAATACTCTAGTTAAATTGTTGGTGGTAAATTTGACTGGACCCTCAGACAAATTTCAAATACTGTAGTTATTTATAGATTTAAAATACGTTAGCTAGTTCGTTTTAAGCGGGGAATTTGAGCGTGTTGTCATACGGATTCACTTCATTACACACCCCCCGTAATGCAATTTTATTTATTACTATATTAATTTATACTTTATTTATAACTTTTTAAAATTGCACAACTATTACTTAATTTATATTTATGGTAATTTCCTATTACTCGTGCTTTTTTGCTCCGCAGTGAATATGTGTAGTTATGTGTTCTTTCGTAGCAGTTGTTAGGTTTAGGGTTAGGATTATTATTTTCTTTTTTTTTAAATTAATGAAGATAAACAGAAATCCCGTTCAACCTCTGATGGGTTATAATTAGGATATATATTGTTTTCAATTCCAAATAATATGAACAACTGCCGCCATGAGAAAGTGGCATCACATTTGAAAATAGGGATACTCACACGGTTAGGATTAGTGTTAACCATAATACTAAACCTAATACTAACCCTAACTGCTACGAAACAAGACATAACTACACACATTCACTGCGGAGCAAAAAAGCACGAGTAATAGGAAATTACATTATTATATTCAACCTCATCATTGAATGTTTTTATGTATTTTTTATTTATTAAACGTATAAGCATAATTGTGATTGTCCCTATTTACAATGATTTGACAAATGTGATGCCACTTTCTCATATCGGCAGTTGTTCACATTATTTGGAATTGAAAACAATATATATCCTAATTATAACCCATCAGAGGTTGAACGGGATATTTTTATTCATTAATTAAAAAAAAAATAATGTAAAACGAATTGTTGTTATTGTTATTCAGAATTGACATCATTGCACTCCGGCAAACCCACAGGTGCTCAGTCTCACTCACTATATGTCAAAGAGTGTGAATGCTAACTGTTCCTGTAGCTCGCTGGTTGTATACATGACGGATACATCCTCTCATACGTCCATATCTGCTAGCCTTACGTTTGACGCCAAATTCCAACAGTTTCTCTCATTACTGCATACCCCTGCATGACTAGGACAGTAGATCCACACCAGCTCCTGCAGACTCGAAGCTTCTATGCATGTTTTCTATTCATGCCATAGCCAACCATTTTGAACCTGAGAGTCTGACACAATAATAGTGAAGTTTCAGATATTCACCTTAAGGCTACAGTAACTGCCTCTACCTCCATGTTGATGCTGGAAGTTGTTTCTTGTAAGCCCCGCTATGTCCGGCGACGATTCTGCCCTTTAATCTAGCAGATAAGCCCCAACTTGATTTCTCACCACGGATCACAGACCCATCTTTATACACAGAAAACGAATTACGACATAAACCTCTACTGCAAGAGCACGTGAATGTTTGGTGCAGGTTTCTTGCAAGGGGGCTGGCTACATGGGTGGTTCCGTTCATAAGGTGCGCAAAAGAAAATGATGATTATTAATGCCATTTTGGAAAGCTATGTTCCTTCGCTGCACTATCGAGTGCTGGTTAACAGGAATTGTAAACACTATATGTGACAAAGGGGAAAGTGTAATACCAGAGCCTTTACTTTGCTTTAACAGCCACAGAATTGGTGAGGAATTTGGGTACATATGATGCTTTCACTAAATTAAGTGACCTATTATTGCAGTTACAATAGAATGATAAACTAGAATAAAACCACACACAAACTTTTGACAGTTTTTGAAGTTTTAAGAATAGTTGAACAATGTCTATGACTTCCACTTGTCAGTGGTCAATAGGTGTAAATGCAATTTAGTTATTTTGCTAGCCCTAGCGTGGCGATGGCGCCATTTGAATTAGCCTTGCTAAGAATCCATGGAATAAACTATTGTGAAGGGGCTGTAATGTTCTGCACAAGCAGGCATACATGTAACTTATTTGGCTTGATTTTTTGTTTTTTTAATTTTCATATATGTCCCAGTGTAATAATAATAAAAAGAAAACAAAATTTAGTCATATTTTCATATCACTCTCCAGTCTTTCAATTTGCTGCAGCCAATGTATTTTCTCCAAGTGTAATTTAGCAATAATTTATTCTTATATTTTTTGTCTTGTTCCTGTCCTGTTCTTGTTCTCCAACAATAAATTTGCTTCAGACTAAACCGTTTCATAAATCTGGCATTTCTTGGTAATCCTACCAACACCAATACAGAAATTATTTCTTTTCACAAAAGAGTCTACATGTGTCTTGGACGTGCCAAACGAAGGATCTGACTATTGTGATAATGTATTCTTTACGACAGGTTTTCTCGCGTGTAATTTATACATCAAAGGCATTCAGGAGTATAACGCACAATGCTTTTGAAAGAAAATTATTACCAATTTCTTTTCGAGATTTCTCTTCTGGTCAAAATGATAGGTAAGTTAAACGTAAAATGGTTGAACTTGAATTGCCCTCTGTTTCTGTCTATTTCTGCTGAATGTGTCCACTACCTTGAGAATAGAACCGCCAGAGTACAGCTATAAGAACATACTAGTAAAAAGTTTATATTACAGCAGGGGGTCCTACAAGGGGGAGACCTGTCACCTACTCCGTTCCTTGCATACATAAAAGGGTAATTTCCTAATGCTCGTGGCTGAACGCTCAGCAGTGAATAGGCTATGTATAAATGTCGCACCATTTAGAGTTAGGATTAGGCCTAATCCTAACTCTAAATAGTACTTCTTCTTCTTCGTACACTCTCAGACGTCCACATGAATGTTTGAGGCTATTTGAATTTCCGTAAAGCTTTTCCACGAAAGGAGCTGACGTCGGCCATATGCACTTTCTCTGTACCACATATAAGGGGCAACTTTGAAGCAGATGTTCAGCAGTCATTTTATCAGTGCCACAGTTACACTGATCGGTAGTTCCTATCTTTAACTTGTTGAATAGATGGTATCTCAGTCTATTGTGGCCAGTGCGGAATCTGAAGATTACCACTTGTTCTCTTCTGTTGAGCTGGTAGTAAGCATCATTCTGTGTGTGCCCTGGATGTTCTACATTCCATTTGTTTCTGTATCTGATTCTGAGAAAACTCTTTGCCTCCTCAAAAGTTATGCTTGCATCAGGCTGAGGTAGATGTGAACCTTCTTTTGCCATTTTGTCAGCCTCTTCATTGCCGGTGATGTTACAATGAGATGGGATCCATTGGATCACAACACTTTTGAATCGTTGACAAAGTTTGTGGAGCACAATTCTGAGATCATCCATGTCTGTATTATTTTGGATTTTCAACGTTGCAATTACTGACTGTGCATCAGTAAAGAAAGCAACTTGTCTCTCTGCCCTTTCTTCTGTCAATATAACCTCTGCTGCAGTTTTCAAGGCCTCTGCTCTGAAGTTGCTGGAGAATCGTCCTGTCGCCACTGACAGCCTTTTTTCTGCACCAGTGCTTAAGGTCAGAAAGACACCCCCACCTCCATTTTCTGTTGCATTTGTTGCTGATGCATGAGTCCAGGTGTTGCGTGGATAATGTTTCTCTATGTATTTTTTCGCTATGGATTTTCTATCTGTTGCAGTTTGGCTCTTTTTACCTTCAATTCCAGGAATGTTTTCTATCATTTTAGGGAAACGATTTTGTTTCCAAACTGGAAGCTTGTGTGCAGTGTAGATGGGTTTAACAGTGGATATTTCATCTATGGATACTGCTCTCATTTGTGGTTTGGTTGATTCTACAAAATTACTTTGTTTGAGTCTTTGCCTTCTAAGAGCATTTATTCTATGGTACATTGGGTGGTCTGTTAGTCTTTTGAATTTTTCGGCCTGTTGCTGAGCCCTGCAGTCTCTTCTATCTGTCATTGGCTGGAGGCATGTAATCTTTTCGAGTTCTTTTATAGGTGTTGACTTCATGCCTCCCGTTATAATTCTCATTGCTTGATTTTGGAGTCTGCTAATTTTATCAAAGTTCGTCTTAGCTGCTGTTGCCCATGCTGCCATGCCATATTCAAGAACTGGTCTCACTCGCCCTGTGTACAACGTCTTAAGCACTTTCTCATCTGCACCCCAAGTTGTTCCAGCGAGTTTTTTTCATAATTGCCATTCTTTGTCTTGCTCTCATTCGATTTCTGTCAACCTGTTTTTTCCAAGTCAGACGGCGATCAAAGATAATGCCTAGGTAGTTCGGATTTTCATTTAAATGAAGATTTACTCCGTTTAGTACTAGTTGAAGCTCTGAGGTCTAGTTGAGAGGGAAAATACAGTGCACGTTGTTTTCTCTTCATTAATCTTCATGAGCCATGTTTTGGCCCACTCTTCCAGTGATGTTAGTGCTTGCTGCATCAGAATGTTTGCAGTAGTGATACGTTCTTTAGAGATCCACAATGCTAAGTCATCTGCAAAGGAAGCATTGTGTGCTATTTGTTGAATATTGTCAGTTATGTCATTTATGTATGAAAGGAACAGTGTAGGTGACAGGACTCCCCCTTGTGGGACACCCTGCTCTAATATAAACTTTTTATTAGTCTGTCCTTGCAGCTGTACTCTGGCGGTTCTATTTTCCAGGTAGTGACCAATCCATTTGTACATTCGCCCTTATACACCACTTCTCTGCAGTTTATCTTTCAATCCCTACAAATATTATACACATATTCACTGCTGAGCGTTCAGCCACGAGTATTAGGGAATTACCCATAAATGACATAACAGAAAATATTCCAAAAATAACACACAAAGCCTCCTTTGCAAATGACAGCTTTGTGGATCTCTGAAGAGTATATCACTACTGGAAACATTCGGATGCAGCAAGCTCTAACATCACTGCAAGAGTGGACCAGAACATTGCTCATGAAAATAAATGATGGGAAAACAATGTACACAGTATTTTCCATCTCGCATAAACCACAGAGCTCCAAATTAGTGCTAAACAGAAAATCTACATTTAAATGAAAATGCAAACTACCTAGGCATTTATATTGATCGTCATCTGACTTGGAAAAAACAAGTTGTCAGAAACCGAATGAGAGCAAGGCAAAGAATGGCAATCATGAAAAAACTTGCTGGAACAACTTGGGGTGCAGATGAGAGACTGCAAAAGACATTATGCACAGGGCGAGTGAGACCAGTCCTAGAGTATGGCTTTACAGCATGGGTAACAGCCTCTAAGTCAAACTTCAATAAAATCAGCAGACTCCAAAATCAAGCAATGAGAATTATAACGGGTGGCATGAAGACAACACCTTTAAAAGAACTCAAAAAGACTGTAAAAGATCCTGAGATTTAACAGTTTGTTCCTATTCTGTCAAGCTTCCCAATCCTCAGAAATGAGATATCTAGTGAAGGTGGTTGAAGTAACAAGAAGAGACATGGTCCGCAACCAGACTATACGTCAAGGCCTTAAAACCCAGACCCAAGTAGAACTGTCCCAATTACAGAATGGGAGAAGATCGGTTACCACGACAAATATGAGAAACTAAGAGCCAGGGATCCAGACCTCTAAGATGACACAGAGTCCGCTGGGAGGACAACATTAGACAATGACATGAGGACTAGAATGGAACCAGGCCAGAAGGAAAACAGCCGACAGGATAGTATGACGCTCTCTCTTCCAAACCTCAACACCTCACGGTAGAAGAGGAACGACTAAGTAAGTCTGTCCAGCTACATATTTTCAGTTTTTTTTTCTTCCAGCAATTTATTTTTGCCTGGTAATGGTCTTCTATATTTTGCATAGGTGGCTTAAAGTGAGATTTTAAGCCTGTTATTTAATACAGTTCGGGAGCCATGGTAGCAAAGTGATTAGTGCACTGGCTTCCTAGCTCAGTGGTCCATTGTTCGATCCCCAGTTGAGGTGGGATTTTTTTAGACCGCAAATGGCTCCTGGGTCGACCCAGCCCCAATTGGGTACCAGAGTAGCTCTGGGAAGGTTACGGTGGCCAGCGTGATGCTGACCACATCACCCCTAGTGTGACGATGGTTGAGAAAATATGGGCTTAACACCATATTCCCAATATGCCTCAATGGGCGTGTAAATGGGATCCTACCTTTACCCTAATACAGTTCGATCACATCTTACACAGACATACCTTAACATGAATTCAGAATTTATGCGGTTAGTTGGTGGGGGAAACCATAGAGGCATATCCCTTCCCAGTGTCCCTGGTAAAATCTACTCTGGAATCCTAGAGCTGAGACTCCGACACCTAGCTGAGCCACAATTGGATCAGGTCCAGTGCGGATTCCAAGCAAACCGAAGTACTCAAGACCTAATCTTCACACTCAGACAGCTGAGTGAAAAGGCCCTTGAGTATAAGAGTGAGATCCATCTTTGTTTCATAGATCTGGAAAAGGCATTTGACAGGGTCTCCTGGAGCAAACTTTGGGACTGTTTGTCAAGGAAGAACATTCCAGCACCTCTGATTCATGCTATACAGAGCTTCTACAAGTCTTGCAGAAATTATGTGAGGACAGCAAACCATAAGTCAGAAGAGTTCAGGACCACCACCGGTGTAAGACAAGTTGATATCCTGTCATCTTATCTTTTCATACTCCTCATGGACGATGTCGTCAAGGCATGTAAGGAGAGAACATTCAGTGGGGTACTGGAAGATGAGACAGGTCTGTATTTCAGAGCTGGCATTTGCTGATGATGTTGCCCTGATTGCTAAATCAGAGGCACATCTCCAATCCAACCTGCAAGTCTGGAAGGAAGAGCTGGAGAAGAGAGGGATGGTCATAAGCAGCTCTAAAACAAAATCCATGGTGATATCACGAGAAGAAAGAAATCAGATAAAGCTGGTAGAACAGGTCCTGGAGCAGGTCAACCACTTTAAATACCTCAGAGCTATTATAGACCGAAAAGGCGGCATCAATGAAGAGTTGGTCACTTGAAAAGCAGCAGCTGGGAGACTTTTTCAGACCATAAATTGAGGATTCCTCAGCAAGAGAGAGGTTGGTAAGATGGCTGTATACCGCTCCACCTATGTCCCAGTCTTGACATATGGATGCGAGTCATGGGCAATGACTACAACACACAAAAGCCAGATCCAAATCTCAGAAATGAGGTATCTGAGGAAGGTGGTTGAAGTAACAAGAAGCGACATGGTTCGCAACCAGATGATACGTCAGGGCCTAAAATCCCACCCCCTGCAGACCCAAGTAGAACAGTCCCAACTAAGATGGTTTGGCCATGTCTGCAGAATGGGAGAAGATCAGTTACCATGTCAAGCATGGGAAACAAAGAGCCAGGGATCCAGACCCCCAGGATGACCCAGAGTTCGCAGGGACGACAACATTAGACAATCTTTGAAGGACTGAGGACTAGAATGGAACCAGGCCAGGAGGAAGACAGCCGAAAGGATAATTTGGCGCTCTCTCTTCCAAACCTCTACACCTCACAGTAGATGGGGAACAACCAAGTAAGTAAGTAGTAAAAACAAAAAGCAGATTTAAACACAAGCAAAACCAAAAGTTCCAAAGCGGAGGGAACGACAACAAAAAGCACGGATAACAACAGAAACCAACAATAAGATAAAAGACAGAAAAAAAACAAAGAAAGCTAAACCAAAAGTTCCAAAGCCAAGGCTCAAGAAGTGTACACAAAAGCAAACAAAGAAGTAAAAAGAAGTATCAAAAGAGACAAGAGGAAGTATATTGAGGAGTTGGCAAGAGAGGCAGAAGATGCTGCAGCCAAAGGAAATATGAGAGAACTGTATAACAGCACAAAGAAGCTAACAGGGAAATACAAGCAAACAAGTTGCCTCATAAAAGACACGAGTGGAAAACTGCTCAGCAATATACAAGAGCAAATGAAGAGGTGGACAGAATATTTTGAGGACCTTCTCAATAGACGAGCTCCACAAGCCCCCCCCCCCCCCCCCCCCCCCCCCCCCCTCCACGCCCCCCCCCCCCCCCCCACCCCCCCCCCCCCGTCCCCCCCCACGCCCCCCCGCCAGCCCCCCCCCCCGCCCCCACCCCCGCCTCTCCCGCCCCCCCGCCCCCGCCCGCCCCCCCCCCCCCCCCCCCCCTCCCCCCCTCCCCTCCCCCCCCCCCCCCAGACATCAGCCAGCAGAAGAAGAGCTGCAAATTAACAGAGAAAGACCAACGAAGGAAGAAATAAAGAAAGCCATAAAGCTTCTAAGAGATGGAAAAGCGTCTGGACCTGATGGCATTCCAGAAGAGGCCATCAGAGCAGATATCGGCACGGCTACAGAGATGTTTCTGGGAAAAGGAAGAGATACCAGCAGAATGGAAGGAAGGATATCTGGTTAAATTGCCTAAGAAGGGAAATTTACAAGAGTGCACAAATTATAGAGGAATAATGTTACTATCTGTGCCAGGAAAAGTATTTAACAGGATTATCCTTGAGATTAAAAGAGTCCATAGACAAGAAACTGAGAGATGAACAAGCAGGTTTTTGACAAAACAGATCATGTACAGACCAGATAGCCACTTTGAGAATAATAGTTGAACAAAGTTTGGAATGGAATTCACCACTATACATCGGATTTGTGGACCACGAAACGGCATTTGACAGTGTAGACAATCACTTTGGACACTGATGAGGCATTATGGAGTTACCCTGAAGATCATTAATTTAATAAAGAAAACATATGAAGACATGACATGTAGAGTTCTTCACGAAGGACAGATTACAGAACCGTTTGGGATATGAACAAGAGTGCGACAGGGATGCCTCTTGTCTCCATTTCTTTTCTTACTAGCAATAGACTGGGTTGTGAGATCATTGACAACACACAACAGAAATGGAATCCAGTGGACTCTGTCTAAGCAGTTGGATGATCTGGATTTTGCTGATGACTTGGCTGTTCTGTCCCATAAGCGACTCATAGCTTGACTGCCTGCGTCAGGACCAGCGAATCAGAGCTGGTCAAGACTGCACTCCACCTCCACGTGGTGGTCCTGGAAACAGTCTGCAGCAGTGCAGTCTGGCTGAGCGAGTGTGGATCGCAATGGGAAGGCAAACCCGGTCCTAAAAAATGCCGTGCAGAAGTCGGATGTGTCGACCGAAAGGTGCAGATATCACAGCTTAGGCGTAAACAGACACAACGCAACCACCGTCCTTTTCAGGACGAACGAGGAAGAAGAAGAAGATGCAGGACAAATTGAAAACACTCGATTAGAGGTCACAGCAATTGGGTCTGAAAATACGCAAGGAAAAGACAAAAATAATGAGAATAAATGCAGGTAATGATAACAGGGTTGAACACCGATACAAGATGTAGAATCGTACACATATCTTGGCAGCAATATATACAAAGTTGGAGGGACAGACAGTGATATCAAACTAAGAATACAAAAATCAAGAGGAGCTTTCATTGCATTGGGAAATATATGGAGATCAAGAGAAATTGGATCCAACACGAAAATAAGAATCTTCTACTCAAATGTGAAGTCAGTCCTATTGTATGGATCTGAGACATGGAGAACAACAAAGACAACCAAAAAGCTACAGACTTTCATAAATGGGTGCTTGTGTAGAATAGAGGGATTAATATGGTATGACAATGTTACCAACGTGGAACTGAGGACAAGAACTAGATAAGTGCCAGTGGAACAAGAGATGAGAAGAAGACGATGGTGATGGATAGGACACACACTGAGGAAACCTGTTGATAGCATTACAAGGCAGTCCTTGTTCTGGAACCCCCCAGGGCAAGAGAGGCAGAGGTAGACCAAGAAGCACATAGAGAAGAGAGCTGGAAACGGAGGTGAAAATGATGAGAATGTGGAAAGAACTTGAGATGATGGCACGTGACAGGAGGACTTGGCATGTGTTTGTTGAAGGCCTATGCTCCTTGAGGGTGGAGGGTTATGAATGAATGAATAGCACACCTCCTTTGTGTCCTTCTCGATCGAGTCGGAAAGCCTGGTATCCTCTTATTGAGAATCTGTAGTTGCTGTTGAGATGCGTTTCTTGGATGCAAGCCACATTGATTTGATCCTCATAAAGGTGGTTCTTTAGGGGGACTTTTTTGTTGAGAACTCCTTCTGCATTCCACTGCAGAATGTTGAGTGTTCTTGGTGTTTGGTCAGTAGCTTTTGCCCTTTCCCTCTGTACCTTTACTCCATAATTCAAAGGAAGGTGACCACCAGTAGTATTGGTTGGACCCCTTCGAGGGGGGGGGGTTCCGGCACTCTCACCGCCTGGCGGGACTCCACGGGACAAGCACCACAATGCTTAAATTGTATTCGTGACATCTTCATTAGGTGAAGTACGTTGCACTGTTTCGTTAAGCATGTAGCCCAGTGCATCCAATTTCAACAGGCGTTTCCGTGGGGTTGCGTTCCTTAGCCCTTGACTGTCCCCAGCCTACCTGCAAGGTAGCAGGTGGTTTAAAATCAGAGTTTTTCTTCTCCTAGACGAACTGCATTCCAAGGCTTACGAGCTTCACATGCCTGGGGTTTGGGTTGGTGCTGGCCAGAGCATGGTCCACTCGCCAGTGGGTACTGCGCCTACACCGCATGGGGTCCCAAACTACTCCAGATAGACGACAAACAGTGAAGAATGAGGCAAGAAAGAATTTAACCCATGAAGTGGGGGTGGATTGGTGCAGACCACAGCATGTACCACTCGCCGGTTGGTTGTACATCTACATCTATAGGGTTCCACTTACTCTTCAGCTTTTTAGTCTGGCCGCTCACCAAGGACCTGTCCGGCTTGGTTGACCCTGCCAGGAGTAAAACTCCTGCCGGCATAACTCCCAGGATGATTGAGACACTCAAGCTCTCCAACAGTGGCAAGATAGGCTTACATATGGAGAGTTTGTTTAATGTGATTATGTTATAAGGTATTAGTAACTTTTTTTTCCCCCTCACCATGTAGGTTTTACTCACAGAGAGACAACACTGGTGATGAAGATGAGAGTTATTCAGATTTTCCTCCTGCTCGCAGAGGTCGTGAGCAACATAGGCCTTCTTTCTCAGGTTTATCACAATCCTATAATAGAAGCAAAAGAAATTTTCCATCAGGACCAAGGCAGCCATCCGAGTTTGATTATGATGAGGATGAGGATTCCTACAGCAGTGGCTTTTCAGACAGAGACCATGGCTTTTCAGACAGAGGCCGTGGCTTTTCAAACAGAGACCGTGGCTTTTCAGACAGAGACCGTGGCTTTCAGAATTCAAGGTTTAACTCTAGAGAGTTTGGTGCTAACATCAAGACAAAGGAGTGGGACACAAGTCAGTTGACACCATTGGAGAAGAATTTTTACGTTGAACACGCATCAGTTGCCCAGAAATCTGAGGTAATTTTTGTTTGTGAATAAGTCAGGATGCTAGATTCACTTTGTGTTGTCAGTAGACGTACAATAAATAATTAAGTGAATTTAACTGAGCAGAGGATCTGAAAGTTTTGATTGGGTTTTATATTTTTGATGAATCACTTCTTTCATTTTCTTCTTTGCAACTAATCATGTGAAGAATACAAGTATTACTAGTTGTTTGATAAAACAAAGACAGTTTTTATGCATGCGTTATTAAATTTTTTGACAGGTTAAGAAAAGCAAAATATCTGTGCTGTGCATATGTGTGTGCATTTTTATTTTAAAAATACAGTAGTAGCTGGCTATTGTGTGTGGTAGGACACCCCTGTCTTAGTAAAATCAACTGATTTAAAAAAATTTATTTAGGCTGATATTGATGCCTTCTACAAAAACTATAACATTGTGGTGAAAAGAGGACAAAGACCAATTCCAGTGTCACACTTCCATGAAGCCAATTTTCCAGGTAGGAATCATTTATATATTTGAGACAGACTGTCCAACATTTTTCTGATAGGACGAGCCAGTAACCTGCCAAAACACAGCGGGGAAAAAATTATGTTCCACATTTTCTGCTGCATGTCTTGATGGCACTAATTCTCATGTGATAATTTCATTCTATTTCACTTCAGCTTGTGTCGTAAATTTTTTTAGATAGGTTAGAAGATAGTTATGGTCCCGTCTGAGCAGAGGTGATAGTGGTAAGTAGGTGAGAATAAAGGTGTAAGAAATAGATTTTCATGAGGGAATAGTGTAAGAGCAAGATCTGTCTCTGGAATGAGTAGTTTCTCTAGTCCAGCTTATCTATATGACTATATTTTAGTATAAGACAACCTTTCTCTCCCTATATGAAATATAAGTTACACTAAACACACCCACACACACACAATTATGTGATAACAATACACACAAACGAGAAAAAAACTCTGGTTAATTTGGTATGGGTCTGACCGACACACGCATTTAAGTTCTTTTTGTTGTTTATTATCATTAAACTTTTTACATCATCAAAACATATAGAAAAATCGATAAAATCATGTTTACAGATATATGAAAATAACCGAATAAGTGCCCTCCCCTTGTTGAGAAAAGGATCCCAAAAGAAGTTAATAACCCAAAGGTCAAAGATAAGCACAAGGTTACAGAATAGACTGTGAAGAACAGTTCCCCACTAAATTACTACTCAGTAAAGTACTCAGTTTAGCGAAATAAAAAAAGAAGTTAGTACAATTGTTGTAACAAAGGAAAATATTCATTCATTCTATCGCTCACTCTGTCATATGTGGCCACAAACACTCTCGCTTACCTACTCGTGGTGTTTGTATCCCTTGACAAAATACAATAGTCCCTCAACCTATACTGTCAGGTGGGTTGCCCAAATATGGCCCCAGTCCAACCTATATATCGAATAATAATTGCAAGGTGGACGCCAAATGTGGTGGGTTAATTTTTCCGGGATGAAAACCAAAGTGTCACCGCAAATAGTTACTGAAGCAAGACGTGCTCTGGACGTTCACTGTTGCAAAAGGAGAAAAGTAATTCCAGTATTGCTAAGCATCTGATTGCTAAGACAAATGTTACAATATGTAAAACTGATGATGATGGTAAATCCTATCGGCTGGCCCTTATGGTGAGTGCCGATTTTGAAACAGCATATTTTTCTGGATCACTCCATTGCTACGGCTGTCAGATGTCAGGAATATATGTTCTTTCGTATGCCCAGTGGGCTGGAAAAATTGGATAAATAATTCTGGGTAATGTACAGTCCAGTTACAATTTAATCTTAATGTTTATTGGTCTCTTGGGCCCAACCGGTTCATGAAGGAACTTGGGACTCATGAAGGAACTTGGGACTTGTAGCCAAACTGAAGACACCAAAATAATAATAATGGTACTGGTAACTAAAACCGCTGGTTTTGATCAGGTGCTATATTAGGAAGAAAAGAACATTTATAAAAACTGCTACTATCCTATCCACCCGTAAGTTTTCTGCTATGGCATGTCGGGGAAAAAGGGTATGCACCCTCCCCCGTTATTGCCCGCAAGAAAATGAACAGCGCACAAAGTCAATTATTATATACTTTATCCATAAACGCACTTTAACAAAAATTGCCTGTCACTACTAGCTATTTGTCGACGTCTGTTGTTTTGTCACATAACATTAACTCTAGTCACTTTTATAATTTCACACAATGAAATATAATGCGAATTCTATTCGGTCACTCATTCGTCACGTATAATAATCTCAGTCAGCTAAGCCGTATCTTCTTGTGTAAGAAAGTGTGGTGATGGAATTTACATTACGCTGAACGACTGGCAAGAAAATATCTACTCGTTATTTCACTAGTTTTAAACGCTAGGGAATTACAGTGAATTAAAATGGTAAACTTAACACATTTTAACACTTAAGCACAATTTCTATTACCACAAATCAGAAAATGAAATCCCCACAAAACAGTTTAACACATTTTGCGAAGAATGGTTCTAGTCTGGCATGTTTAGATTATCCAAGAATTTCTGAGCGACTCTAATAACTGAATTTGAGAGAGCGCGGTATATATATACAGATCATGGTGTATTTATCACTAGAAGATGTTACAATTCACACATTCTGTATAGCAGAGAAATCAGGAAACTACGTTTCCCGGATCAAAGGTTTTCATTCATTCTACTCAGCTATGCTGATCGACATCAGAAGACTGGCCGTGCATGGGCCTCTCTTAGATTATGCCCCCTTTCCGCAATCATTTACCTCCCCATGAAACGTATGAACATCAAAGGTGGTCGGGAAAATATTATCGCCCCTGTATCTCTTCAAACAGTTCGTTATTTCTCCCTGCATCTGTCTAATGACTGATAATTGGCAAATCAGCTAGCATGAGAACTTAGGTAAACAAACGTGATTCGCTCCCCTGTTAAGACTGGCAAGTTGCGAACAGTTGGTAAACAACTCTGTTGTTATGTTCCCAGAAATCTTATTGCTCATAAAATGTGAAGTATTTTTTCTAACTAAGGTTGAGGTATAACACTAAACTAATTGGTCATTTTTGGGCTAATGCCAGATATGTTACTTATATAATGGATGGTTTGTTATTTTATATAACTTACTTATAGTATTAACTAATCTGTATATGGTCCTACTTGTCATATGTGTTCTTTACATTCTTTATTCTAGGTATGAAAGTTTTGTATATTTTTGGCATGTGGTCAGAAATATAGAGTTGAAAAAGTTGCTGGTTAAGTAGAGATTGAGGAGAAGATGGAGTTTTGAATGTATAAAAGGAAAAACAACTAAACCATGAATTGTGTTCTTCAAGAGCATGCTGGAAAAGTAATTGGGATGCTTATAGGCAGTATCCTTAAGGTAGATAGTTTTATGTTAATAATATGAATTTTTTTGATCAGCGGAAATCAATCAGCAGCTAGAAAAAAATGGTTGGACGCAGCCAACACCCATACAGAGTCTAGGATGGCCTCTTGCCCTGTGTGGCAAAAATGTGGTGGGCATCGCACAGACAGGATCTGGAAAAACTTTAGGGGTAAATATTCTGTGTTGTTATCTGTTTCGAGTACACTGAAGCTGTTGTAGGTATATTAATCTGAGGACACAGTAAAAAAGAATTTAAGATACATCAGTGACATAGTGTTGATAGCTGAACCGTAGAAAGGTTCCAGAATTAGTGATATTGTGACAGAATGTATCAACCTTAGTCCAAAAACTGGTAGGTACGTAATAAGCCTGCCTTTAAGAAGAGGAATTCTCCAGCCTGTAGTGTTAAATAGTACATGAGATTATCATGAATGGCTGATGACTTTTTTATTTTTTGGTTAGAGTACAGCATTTTATTCTTGTACAAATTGTTGAAAGTTCATATATTCTCTAGTATTCCCTGACACAGAATGAAATATTATGACGGCTATTTAAGGTTTAAGCACTCCAGCAGTCTGAACTTCAGTATGTTATGATTATATTGCAATTAAAAAATGAGTAATTTCAGCATCTCCTCAATATGTTGCACTTTTTGGAAAAATCAGTAAGTTTCAGGCCTATATGATTTAGAGAAAAATGCAAAAATACCTTTAATTTGTAATAAAATTATTTGTTACAAATATTGATTTCTAAATGTTAGTGTTTGATAAAACAGCCTTTTGCCAATCTGCTGAAGCTCTCTTCATGTCTTCTTATCCATTTTAAGTTTGTCTCCAGCTCTCTCGTGCATGTATTACAGGATCAAAGCTATAAGACCCCATCGAGGCCAGCTCCTTGACGTAGAGATGGGGCTCAAGTACAGCCATCAGTGGCCGAAAAACCAAGACTGGCCAGGCCCTCCTACACTTGAGCAAGACCACAGTCTGCCCTAGCAAGTCAAGGTGCTGAAGACGGAGGCAACCAGCCAAGGGGCGCACCACAGCAATCAGGATGCCACGCACACACGCAATGGAAATATGTCTATATCTACAAAACGTTATGGCACTCACCCTGTGACAGACACCCAGGCAGATGCATTGCCAGGCCCTCTGCCTCAAAAGGGCCCAACCCCTACTACTGGGGTTCCTTCTCAATTGCCCCGTGGCGCCAGGAGGCATGAGAATAGAGCTACTGGCCAAGCAAAGCAAAGACCACTTAAAATAATGCACTGGAATGCTGAAGGCGTCAACAGTAAAAAAGATGGCTACAGCAAAAAACTAGAGCTCGAAAATATCTTGAATGAAGAGCAAGTAAATGTATGCTGCTTGCAAGAAACCCACCTCAACAAAGACATAGCCTTCAAAATCAGAGGCTACCAGTGCTACCGATCCGACCGAATAGACAGGCGAAAGGGTGGAATACTGACACTCGTGAGGAATAACATCAGTGCATGTCAGCTTGAAACATATATGGAGGGGGTGGAATACCAGATGCTTCATCTCAGGACAGAAAGTACAGAATTCCACCTGCTCAACTACTACTGTCTGAGTGTCACGAAGTGGTTTTACGTTTATAGAGTGTGCCTGAATGAAAGCAAGACCCTAGTATGAGAAAGTCTGAGAAGATAGAATTTAGATGGAAAATAACATGCCTGTGGACAGGTGAGACTATTGGCTCAAGAGATAGACCCAGGATTTGAATCTCCCCCTGCCGCTTCGTGACTAAAAAAAATGGCTATAGTCTTCCCACCTCTGACTGCCTTGAAACACAAGGAGATAAGGTGTATAATTACGACCACAAACACCACTATACAGACAACATAGAGTAAGTATAGTAAAGAATAGAAGCTGATCCAGTAAATAATATATGTATATATTTATTTACATACAAGAAAACATAAAATGGCATCATACGTCATCAAGTCAGTCAATAGCGTGCACTGTTGCACGGCCTGGAAAAACCAAGGTAACAATTAAATTGAGAGACACTCAACAAAAAAAACCCCAAATCACATTCACTCTTCCTGCCACCCTGCTGAGGAACAATAAAAATGGTTAGTGATTTAAACCAAATCTACTTTGGTGGGGCTGTCAACTTTTAGCCTCCACTCTCTAACACTAATAAATTTCTGTCTTAGTCCTGGTGACTCTTCCTCAACGAACGGCTACACAGCTTGTTACTAGTTAGGCAATAGGCGCCGATAACTACACCACAAGAAATGCTACAATTAATAGACTTGGTTTTTTCGAACGCAGACTCAGTGTCTATCCGTCTAATGGATACTGAACAGACCCTACTGGTCCTGTCTATTTTCTCCCTCCTTCTCTATCTTCCTCTCTTGATCTCAGTGTCTCTCTAACACTCGAGGGCTGATGATGCGGCGTCTCCGTTACGCTCTTCTCTTGATTTCTATCAGGACCTAGGTATGGTAACCCTGTCACCTGTTCCTGATTTTGGTGATGACGATGTTCGGATATCAAGCATGAGGGACTTGATTAACTGTAGACAAAACTTCTCTGCTGCTGAATAGCTTCCCTCTTTTAACCCGCTCCGGAGTTAGAGGAAAAAAAACACAGCCTTGATTTCAGGCTGTACAAAATGAAACTAGTCTCCCGGCCACCTGCCGTTGCTAGAGACTATAATAGCGATGCTCTCAGCTGTATGTTAAATAAACCTCGGTCCAGCTAAAGCATAGGGACTTCACTGCCAGAGACCATAGGGTAATTTTCTTTTGCTCCTGACGATACTCGAGTACTCTGACCCTGAGATATGTCTTTTGCCGTGGATAATTTTATTTGACAAAATTATGCTCCCCACTGTTTCCGCCGTGACTCGCTGAAATTAAAAGAAACAGCGACTCATGTACACCCACTCTAAAATCGCTTATCTCTAACATATACGATACATAAAATAATTCTATACACGTGTCTCTTCATTCTCACTTCTTCTCCCCTTTCTCTCGTTCTTCACAACAATACATAAAATACCACTATCCCACGTGGCCTCTTCATCCCCCCTCCTTCTACTAAAATCTGCCAGGTAAAACAAACAATAGCCCAGACCCGTCTGACATGTTACATGGCCGTTACGCATGGCCGATCACGTGTTCAAACTTGACAAAATTAGGGAAATCCTTTTACCCATTAACACAGGAGTTTCCCCGGCTTACTCTTATTAAATTAAATCTCGCTATAGGAATAGTTTCCTCCCCTAAGCAGTATAATTCATTTACAACGTAAATCTGAACCCTCTGACAATATTTCTCACATTTTTAAGGCTCAGAAAAATTAACGAACACACCAGGGATTTCCCCATAAATTTACATTAGAAAATATACAGGAATAAATGGTGGTTTTACATAACATCCTACAAATATGGCACACGTGTTTCTCACAACTTCACACACTCCTATCTATTGCCAAAATCATAGAAAGAATAAGCACACTGTTGCATTACGTCGTTCTTCAAAAATAGTAATTAATGGCGCTATCGTTTATTTTAAAACTGAAAAGTTAATCTTTACCTAAGGCGAATTTCTCAAAGAACCCTCTAATGAATAAAACGATAATACGATAAAATCTTACATACCAGTTCATCGCTGGTTTTTCCCACAGTGGAGAACGATAAATTACGTAGTCTGACGGCTGGCACTTATTTTTTCATAGAGACCGAATCCCCGTTTTCTGTCCCATTATATACAAGAGCAACCGCCCACGCGGATTTCCCTTCCTATGCAAATCCCGGACCAATGGGAGCGCTAGAAAAATTAGTACTATCAACCCACGCAAACCCCGCGTGCTTCCGGCCGCGTGCTTCCGGCCTCGTCATATCGCGTGCCGGAAATGGCGATTATTTTCGTAAACAACGAAATTTTCGGGAATCGCGAAAAATCAGAAGAAAGTAAAACTGATGCTAGAATAAAATAAACCTACCATCATAAACGAACCCATTTAATTTATCTACTCAAAAAAAAATACCAAACACGATATATATTCAAATGAGAAGAAATAAAATGGTGAAAAAGCGTGCCCGAAAATAGCGATTTCCGTAAACAACGGAAAATCGCGTGATCAGAAGAAAATAAAACTGATGAAAATTCAAAATAGAACCACAGAATCGGGCCTGTTAAAAGTCAGAATTACAGTGTAGCGTCACATAAGTCCCCCCTTTCAAGTACGGGAACCGTGCTAAATCACTGAAATCTCTGGGTTTCATACTGGCCCGTATCTAGATCTACCTCTCGATCTAATCACTGTCATAATTAGCATTATCATCCAGGCCCATCTCCATATCCTTGAGAATCTTGGCAAGCCCTGGATCGTGAGGGTCACGCCATGGGATTTCCTCCTGGCGACTGCAACATGACTGGTCGCCCTTCCTCCTCCCTCTCATGTGTTTCCTTCGCCCACGAATTTTCCTGGCGGCGCGTGGTAAATACTGATTACCAGATGGTGCGACCTCCCAGTGTTTTGAAACAGTCTGACTGGCTTGGCCAGACATCGCCATATCAGGGCGTAACTGTTTGCGGTTGACTGAAGAACCGTGCACATGTTCCTTCTTGTCAGTATTTCCCTCCCTTGAGAGATGTAATACCATCGGGGGCCTAATTCCCGACGACAAATAAGGTCCTTCCGAAATCAGAGACGTCGCCGCTGCTTGCCCTTTAGGCTTACCAGGGATGACAGGCGAATACGCCTCTGTAGATAACATTCCACTGTCTTTAGAGGCGTCTCTCCTCCTCATAGCAAGACAAGGATGTTTGAGCTCCCGTGGGGCTCCGTGAATTTGGGGCTTTCCCCTTTCACTTCTCTGGCCTGCAGTAGGCCCCCTTGCATTAGCAAGGATCGGTGTGGTGGGGTTTCCCAAAACTATGTATGGGCTTCCCAGGATGAAATCATGTGCTGGCTGTGCCATTACAGCTGCCTTGATGGTGCCAGACACAAACTTGCATTTCACCTCAATATTGGCTACGGGCAGACGCTGTGAGATACCTCTTCTCAAAACGCCACCAATCTCAACTATTTCTCCGGTCCACTGCCCTGGTTTCACCAAATGACGAGCGATGATACTGGGGTAAGTAAGCCCGCTGTCAAACAAACACGTAGTGGCTGTCCCATTCACTACGGCTGGTCCACTGTTAGAGAACAACTTCTCTGCCTGGACTGGTTCCCATTTATTCCCTTTAGTCCATCTCACCGGTCTTAAACAAGCTGCATGGTGAGCTGGGGGTTTGTTCATACACCGAGATGTCCAGTGGGAAGTGGTTCTACAATTCTGACAATACCTCTCATGATCTCCTCTGTTCCTAGCGGGTTCCTGAGAGGTTGTTGTCGGTGCTCGGTTATGCTGCTGGGGGCGCAAGTTATAACCAAAATGAGGCTCCTTGCGAGAAGGCCCTGGTTGCTGATGAGCTGGGGAAGTAGCCGGCTGCGATGATGAAGCTCCTTTGTCTGGGGCTGGCAGGTCTGGGTTTTTCCGTTTCTGTCCCAGTACTTCGGCCTGTGCTGTCTGGTACCTTTCCGCGAACACGATAATCTGATCGAGTTGCTGGGCTCCCTGCTCCGCCAGATATCGCCTCAAGTCGGGGGACATGTTTGCCTTAACTTGTTCACACAGAACTAACTCCTCCAACCCTTCAAAAGTTTTTGCCAGTCCTGACAGTTCCCTCCACCGGGTTAAGTAATTTCTCACCCGCTCGGCAAACTGTGCGAAACTCTCTCCCTTCTCCGGCCTGCTCTCCCTGAACATGGTTTGGCATTTCCGGGGTGTCCACTGAAATCTTTGCAACAAAGCATTTCGCAGTGCCTCAAAGTTGTTCTGGTCATCTAGGAGCATCTTGTTGTAGACTTCATAAGCATGACCTTTCAAAGATTGCGATAATTTCAGGCACCAAAGACTCTCATCCAACCCGTATGCCTTTGCCATTCTTTGAAATTTCTCCAGGAACACGTCAATCTTCTCATTCCCATTAGGGAACGAGTCAAATGGGAAGCTCATGGCTGCCATCTGGGGTCCTCCGTTTCCTGAGGTGTCTGTCGCTCCTGCTCCTGGTGAATCTCCATTAGCCGAACTGCCTCCCGAAGCTCGGTACTGCAGTTCCAGAGAACGCAGGGCAAGTTCATGCTGTCTCTCCGCTGCCTTCTCCCTCTCCTGTGCTTCCAATTTCCGAAGTTCCATCTCGGCCTGCCTCTCCGCTGCTTTTGCGGTGGCTATCCTTTCCTCTTTTGCTGCTTCTGCGGCGGCTATCCTTTCCTCTTTCTCTTTCTCTCGCTGATTATGCCTATCAGTTTCCCTTATCAGGTAGGCCTTAGTCTCCTCCTTATCCATTCCCATATCCTGAGCAGATTCACGCCAGGCAGCTCGTAACTTGGCCATATCCGCCATCTTACCTGTAAACTGCTGTAAGTTCACAACTGACAGAAAATGACAGAAAGGAGAACAAAAGGAAGGAACTACCTGTTACGTAATATATAATACTCCCTCTTTAACCGCTGTTCCAAAACCCGACCTCAGACTAGCGTCAAGTCTGAACAATAACCTGAGAAAAAAATTTAGTTAAGAAGCTACCAAAAACTAAATTACCTTCCTGTTAAAGAAAAATATGTCGGTATGCCATCAATTACCTCTTAGTCATATAAATCAAAAATACCACAAAAATCTACTAGACTGCAACCTGTGGAAAAACTTATACTGGATCAGTTCTAATAGCTCAACGTCTAGGGGATATTTAAAGAAACTCTTTTTTTCAGAACTTCCTAGAGACAATCTATGAATGTAGATCACAGAATTGATCTCAACAGAATGATCCACCGGACGATTGCCGCCCACTTGTCACGAAGTGGTTTTACGTTTATAGAGTGTGCCTGAATGAAAGCAAGACCCTAGTATGAGAAAGTCTGAGAAGATAGAATTTAGATGGAAAATAACATGCCTGTGGACAGGTGAGACTATTGGCTCAAGAGATAGACCCAGGATTTGAATCTCCCCCTGCCGCTTCGTGACTAAAAAAAATGGCTATAGTCTCCCCACCTCTGACTGCCTTGAAACACAAGGAGATAAGGTGTATAATTACGACCACAAACACCACTATACAGACAACATAGAGTAAGTATAGTAAAGAATAGAAGCTGATCCAGTAAATAATATATGTATATATTTATTTACATACAAGAAAACATAAAATGGCATCATACGTCATCAAGTCAGTCAATAGCGTGCACTGTTGCACGGCCTGGAAAAACCAAGGTAACAATTAAATTGAGAGACACTCAACAAAAAAAAACCCAAATCACATTCACTCTTCCTGCCACCCTGCTGAGGAACAATAAAAATGGTTAGTGATTTAAACCAAATCTACTTTGGTGGGGCTGTCAACTTTTAGCCTCCACTCTCTAACACTAATAAATTTCTGTCTTAGTCCTGGTGACTCTTCCTCAACGAACGGCTACACAGCTTGTTACTAGTTAGGCAATAGGCGCCGATAACTACACCACAAGAAATGCTACAATTAATAGACTTGGTTTTTTCGAACGCAGACTCAGTGTCTATCCGTCCAATGGATACTGAACAGACCCTACTGGTCCTGTCTATTTTCTCCCTCCTTCTCTATCTTCCTCTCTTGATCTCAGTGTCTCTCTAACACTCGAGGGCTGATGATGCGGCGTCTCCGTTACGCTCTTCTCTTGATTTCTATCAGGACCTAGGTATGGTAACCCTGTCACCTGTTCCTGATTTTGGTGATGACGATGTTCGGATATCAAGCATGAGGGACTTGATTAACTGTAGACAAAACTTCTCTGCTGCTGAATAGCTTCCCTCTTTTAACCCGCTCCGGAGTTAGAGGAAAAAACACACAGCCTTGATTTCAGGCTGTACAAAATGAAACTAGTCTCCCGGCCACCTGCCGTTGCTAGAGACTATAATAGCGATGCTCTCGGCTGTATGTTAAATAAACCTCGGTCCAGCTGAAGCATAGGGACTTCACTGCCAGAGACCATAGGGTAATTTTCTTTTGCTCCTGACGATACTCGAGTACTCTGACCCTGAGATATGTCTTTTGCCGTGGATAATTTTATTTGACAAAATTATGCTCCCCACTGTTTCCGCCGTGACTCGCTGAAATTAAAAGAAACAGCGACTCATGTACACCCACTCTAAAATCGCTTATCTCTAACATATACGATACATAAAATAATTCTATACACGTGTCTCTTCATTCTCACTTCTTCTCCCCTTTCTCTCGTTCTTCACAACAATACATACAATACCACTATCCCACGTGGCCTCTTCATCCCCCCCCTTCTACTAAAATCTGCCAGGTAAAACAAACAATAGCCCAGACCCGTCTGACATGTTACATGGCCGTTACGCATGGCCGATCACGTGTTCAAACTTGACAAAATTAGGGAAATCCTTTTACCCATTAACACAGGAGTTTCCCCGGCTTACTCTTATTAAATTAAATCTCGCTATAGGAATAGTTTCCTCCCCTAAGCAGTATAATTCATTTACAACGTAAATCTGAACCCTCTGACAATATTTCTCACATTTTTAAGGCTCAGAAAAATTAACGAACACACCAGGGATTTCCCCATAAATTTACATTAGAAAATATACAGGAATAAATGGTGGTTTTACATAACATCCTACAAATATGGCACACGTGTTTTTCACAACTTCACACACTCCTATCTATTGCCAAAATCATAGAAAGAATAAGCACACTGTTGCATTACGTCGTTCTTCAAAAATAGTAATTAATGGCGCTATCGTTTATTTTAAAACTGAAAAGTTAATCTTTACCTAAGGGCGAATTTCTCAAAGAACCCTCTAATGAATAAAACGATAATACGATAAAATCTTACATACCAATTCATCGCTGGTTTTTCCCACAGTGGAGAACGATAAATTACGTAGTCTGACGGCTGGCACTTATTTTTTCATAGAGACCGAATCCCCGTTTTCTGTCCCATTATATACAAGAGCAACCGCCCACGCGGATTTCCCTTCCTACGCAAATCCCGGACCAATGGGAGCGAGCAAAAGAAAGACTGATTGTGTGCGGAGACTTCAACAGCCACTCACAGAGCTGGGGCTATGATCACATGGACAGGAGAGGTGATGAGCTTGAAAACTGGCAGGATGACAATGGGCTTATCCTGATTAACCAGCCAATCGACCCACCAACCTTCTACTCGAGATCATGGCACACCACCTCTACACCAGACCTGGCATTCCACTCACCAGGCCTGGAGTGGAACACCACACGTGTTGTAGGGAAAAACTTGGAGGCAGCGACCACCGGCCAGTCTTCCTAATTGTGGAAAATGAACTTGTCAAGGAGAGCAGCACTCTCTCTAGGTGGAACTACAAGAAGGCAGACTGGACAATTTACCAGCATTGTACCAGTATACTGGCTAGAGATCTGTCTGTAGACAAAGACATCAATAAGTTAGTCGATGAATTCAGCAGATGCATATTACAGGCTGCTCGTGAAACAATACCTGGAGGGGCTCGTAAGCACTACAAACCATATTGGAATAGTGAACTAAAGCAACTGCACAACGACGTGGAAACATCTCGAAAGCAGGCAGAGACCAGTCCATACCAAGAACACCACAATAACTACCAGCAAGCTAAGGCCAAATTCCAAAGGGCCTAGTTGCAGGCCAGGCGGAGAAGCTGGAAGGAGAAAACAGAGTCCTTGAACTTCGAACGAGATACAAGGAAACTGTGGAAGCTGGTAAAACAACTAATGATGAGGGTACAGGGAGAAACTCAAAGATTTCACTGTTTAAAGATGGAAACATCCTCATGGGAAAACAGGCAGCTGATCACTTTGCAGACTCCTTTGCTAAAGACAACAACATTGAAGTAAGCCCAGAGAAGCAACAGGAGACTCGTGAGAAACAACAATACGCAGGACGAGATGGAACCATACCTGAAGTTATGGAGGCGCCAATCACATTCAGAGAACTGGAGCTTGCAATATCCAAATTGAAAATGAGAAAGTCGCCAGGAGTTGATGGAGTGTCCAATGAAATGATTAGGAACTTGGGAACCGCAGCAAGAACAAAGCTGCTGCAGATCTTCAATATCTTTTGGAACTCAGGCAGAGTTCCACAGACCTGGAGGGAAGCAATCGTGATACCACTCCTAAAACCAAGAAAAGATTATTCCACTGCCTCCAGCTACAGACCAATCAGCCTTACAAGCTGTCTCTGCAAAACTATGGAACATATCATCAACCTCAGGCTACAGTGGTACCTTGAAAGTGAAAACCAGGTGGGCTTTAAGCAGTGTTACTCTACCGAAGATCAGGCAACTTACCTTTCCCAAGAGATTGAGGATGCGTTCCAAGATAAGAAACTGGTACTAGCAGCGTGGATAGATCTAAGGAAAGCATTTGACAAGGTTTGGAAAGAAGGGCTTCTGAAGAAACTGAGAAACTAGAGTGAATGGTAGGATGTACAAATGGGTGAAAGCATACTTGCATAACAGAAGAGCCCGAGTACAACTAGATGGCCTCAAGAGTAAGAAAATTCTACCGCGTCATGGCGTCCCTCAGGGAGGGGTTCTGTACCCCACACTTTTCCTAGTCTACATCAATGACCTGGTTGCTGAACTACCACATAGAATGAAAGTGGCAATGTACGCTGATGACCTGGTAATATGGTGCACAGATGAGCATGCAACAGTGGCCACCAAACTGCTACAAAGAGCTATAGATGCCTTAACCTTGTGGGCAAATAGATGGTGTGTCAGCATCAACACAGACAAGTGCAGCACTATGCTCTTCACCCTCTCTCCCAAACAAAAAGCTGGTGTCATCAAGATAAATGAAGAGCTCCTGAGAGAAGATAAACAACCCACCTATATCGGAGTTACATTCGATGATAGGCTGACATGGAAGCAGCACAGCAACAAGGCAGCAACAAAGGCCAGGAGGAAGTTAGCCATCCTGAGAAAACTAAGGGGAACCACATGGGGAGCCAGCGGGAAAATACTTAGTAAAGTTTACCAGCAGGGCATACGACCACACCTGGAATATGGGTCAGCTGCGTGGTGTCCAGCATCAAACACCACATTACAAGAGCTAGATAAGGCGCTTAGGGTCATCACGGGGGCAATGAAATCAACGTCTGTAGTGGAGATGGAGAAAATGGGGAGAGTACAAGCACTGTGAGAACGCAGAGATACGAAAGTGCTAACACAAGAGCAGGAGTGTACATAGAATACCCAAACAACACTAGGGATACGGTCAGAGTACCAAAGGGGAAATTCTGTAACAACCATGATGCAGAAATCCAGGCAATCAAGGTGGCAACTGAGAAACTTGTTGAACGCCAATCTCGGTCCACAGCCTGTGGTATTCCTGACAGATGCAAGATCAGCACTCCAAGCACTTCAGTCCAGAAAATTGCCAGGTATACAAGCCCTACTTTCTGAACTGTGCAACCAGTGTAGGGTCGGCATGCAATGGATACCGTCTCATTGTGGAATACCAGGAAACGAGAAAGCAGACCGACTGGCTAAAGAAGGTGCTGCAGACGAGCAACCGGATGTACCAGTTACGTACCATCAGAAGAAAAAGATGATCAAATCAATCAGAAAGCCACCACCAACACCAAAGCAGGATGACTACCAAGCTATGAACAGATCAGAACAAATTGTCATTCTACGCCTCAGAACAGGACACAACCGAATCCGCAGCCACATGTATACAAAATTCAAGATTGGCAATTCAGCCATGCGTAAATGTGGACAGGCAGCCCAGATTGCGGAGCACATACTTCAAGATTGCCCTGAATATGATATATTGAGGCAAACCCACTGGCCCAGAGAAACAATACTGGAAGCAAAACTGTACAGACCTTTGTATGAACTACAAAAGACAGTGACGTTTATACAAGAAACAACATTGCAGATATAGACAATATATTTCAAGCAAACGAAAGAAAAAGAAGAAAAAAGCTGTAAGAAAATAGTGGTTTGTGGTTAAAATGAAATCACTTACAGAAGTATGTAGATATAATTATGCTGAAGTCAAGATGGTCATTGTTTCTTCTACAGTTTATTCTACCAGCCCTGGTGCACATTAAACATCAAAGACGGAGCGAGAAAGGAGAAGGACCTGTTGTAAGCATAAATGCTCCATGTATCATTAATTTTTTTGATTGTACTTTCTGTCTCACATTTTACTGTTTTATTTTACAGATTGTGCTCCCGTTTACTTAAGAGACATGTTCTTTTAATTTGTTGTTGTCACTCATTTATTCTCTTTCTATATATCTATCTTTCCCTCTTTTTTTTTAAGTTGGTAATTTTCTTTACCTCAAACATCTTTCTTCTTTGATCCTTAGCCGCCGACTGTCAAATTGCTTCCACTTTGTTCGGTCGGCGGCCATACTTTGTGCAGTGCCCCAACTCTGGTTCATTCTTTGCATCTTAGCCTCCACAGTTCTTCGCCAAGTTGTTTTTGGTCAGCCTCTCATACGCTTTCCTTTGGGGGTTCATAGCATAGCTGTTCTTGTAATGGCATTAGGGTAACTTCTGAGGACATGGCCAACCCAACTCCAGCTTCTGCCAGCTATGATGGTGTGCATGTCCTCTTGGTTACTCTGAATAAGTAGAAAAGTTTCAGTGAATTTTCCTTAGGCACATTTTGTGGAAAGAGGACAGTTTCGACATTTCTTTCTCTGTTACTCTCCAGCATTCTGAACCATAGAGAAGCACAGAAAGTACACAGCTCTCATATGATCTTAATTTGGTGCTTGTGCTGCACTGGGAAGACTTCCAGATGTAGCTGAGACTAGCAAAGGCTGTTCTCACTTTATTCATTCTGTTGTTGATGTCCTTGCTTGTTCCGCCATCTGGTGTTATTATGCATCCTTAGTACGAGGGGTGTTCAGAAAGTAATGCACCACATCGTTTTTCTCAGGAGCTGTTTATTCAAAAAGCATGAAATTTATACACAATATACATGGATATGTCATGTAAACATCGGTATTATTCAACATAATCCCCATCAATTTGTACGGCTTTATGCCAGCGCAAAACAAGGGCATGTATTCCTAGCCTGTACCAGATTTTGTCTTGATCGTGTAGCCATTTCTTCGCTGCATGAATCACTTCTTCATCATCTTCAAACCTTGTTCACGGAGTGCATTTTTAAGGACCAAATAGATGAAAATCAGAGGGTGCCAAATCGGAACTATAGGGTGGATGGGGTAGTACAGTCCAACCCAATTTGGTGATTGCTTCCCGTGTTGCCAGACTTGTGTGAGGGCGTGCATTGCCGTGAAGGAGAAACATGTATGCTGGATTCTTGTGCGGCCGAATCTGTGAAAACGTTGATTGAGTTTTTTCAATGTCTTAATGTAAGCTTGCAAATTGATTGTCTCTCCTCTTGGCATAACGTCCACAAGAATCACACCTTTAATGTCCCAAAAGACAGTGATCATGACCTTTCCAGCTGAAGGAATTGTCTTGAATTTTTTTCTTCTTGGGGATTGCGGATGATGCCACTCCATTGACTGTCTTTTTGTCTCAGGTTCAAAATGATGTGCCCAGGATTCGTCACCTGTAACGATCTTAGCCAAAAAGTTCTCTCCATCAGCGTTAAAACGCTCCAACAATTCAGAAGAAATTGCTTTCCTTTGCAATCGGTGGTCATTTGTGAGACTTCGAGGAACCCATCTTGCGCAAACCTTAGAAAATCCGAGAGTTTTTATAACTGCATTTGCACTACCAATGCTGACTGACAGCTGTAAGGCCAATTGTTGAGTAGTGATTTGCCTATCAGTAAGAATAATGCCCACAGCGCATTTCAACATTTCTGCGTTGGTGGCTGTGGCAGGACGTCCACAGCGCGGCCGATCAAGCAGCTCCGTATCTCCACTTCCTGATTCTTTGATTCTCTGAACCCAGCGACTGACTGTACTTCTGTCGACTGCAAAACTTCCATACACATCACATAGACGCTTGTGAATATTCACAACAGTTTCCTTCTCTGCAACGAGAAGTTCTATCACAATTCGCTGTTTATAACGCAAGTTGCTAACACGCTCCATTTCAACGGTTTAGGGCAGCCGTATTATTTGGCTGGTTGCGGTGCAATTTAATGCACACAATTGGCACATGCCATATTTGAAGTGTGCAAAATTTCATGCTTCTATCTTCATTATTAGCTGAGAAAAACGATGTGGTGCATTACTTTCTGAACGCCCCTCGTATGTAAATGTACCTGTCTGTTCTAGCTTCTGGTTCCTTATTGTTATTGGCTCAGGATTGCCCACATTAAGTGTCATGACCTCTGTCTTCTTCAGATTGATGTTCAGACCCACCTGCTGGCTATACTTATTCAGTCTATCGGTCTTTTCTTGGATGTGTTGTGAATGTGCGAGTAGTGCAATGTCATCTGCATATTCCAGGTCTTCCAGTGTAGAAAATGTCCATCTAATTCCTCTTGGACTTCCCTCTGTTGTCTGGTGCATCAACCAGTCTATGACTGTCAAAAATAAAGTTGTTTATAAGTGGCATCCCTGTCGTACTCCTGTCTTCACCTCGAACGTTAGGTTGCTCAACCCAACACTGCATGTAAAGTTAGAATATAGGCTTTTCATAATGGAAACAATGCAGCTAGGAATTCCATAAGCCCTCCGTATTTTCCATAGGCTGTCCTTGTGTATGCTGTCAAAAGCCTTTTCAAAATCAACAATTCAAACATCTTAAGCCTTATTTTATCTCAACGTAGTAGCTATTCCTTGTTTTTGTGAAGACTTCCCTGCAAAACCTGGCCACAAGGTCTGTTGGTTATTATTATTATATAATGTCCACATATAAATTACTTTTTTGTACTGGTAGATTGGCTTTATGAGAAGGCTTTTTTCTTTTTGTTGCCCACTCTGTTCTTCAGTACTTTCTCCATTCATCCTTTCACAATTTTCAGAACCGCTGCTGTACTTTTCATTTGGTTTATGTAGTTATTTTGTTTGTTTTTATCCAAACTGGTATCATACAAATTCAATCTGCCTGTGGCTGGCACACACATTCCCCCCCCCCCCCCCCCCCCCCCCCCCCCCCCCCCCCCCAAGTAGGGTGTTGATTAACTTTTTAAGTCCCAAACAAAAAGCAGGGTTTGGCCCAAACAAAAACGGCCACCACAGTGCTTTTTTATTGTTGTTTGGAAAAAAATATTTTTAAATGTTCATATGCATAAATACGAGTTATTTAAAATGAAAGTACTTCCTGTTGGAAATGACGTTCTGGGTTGTTAACATTGGAACAGAGCTCTAGACAGGAGCAAAAAATCCGAAGCCACTTAAATGGCTCCTGGGCCAAATAGGTCTAAACCCTGAGCCATTATAGTGGCTCTTGGGGCTTAAAGAGTTAAGGCAGGTATTTTGTGTCGGTGGAAGTAAAATGCTTAATTTTACATGTGTTACTGTATCTTAATATCTGTGGGAGAATCAGTATATTCTTGTTACAGAATTAAGAAAATAATTATTTCTTTTCTCCCAAATTCTTTTGGAGTATGTTTGAGCACATATGCCCCATTTATTTTGTATGAGAGAGCCCAGCTCATTATAGATGTTTCTTTTCTTACTTATATTTGTACTTTCTGCTTCCTTCTCTTGGCTTTTCCTTTCCACCTTTTCCTGTACGGCTTCCTCTCATAAGGACATCTGTTTTTGCGCATTCTAGTGTGTTCCCTAGTCATCTGCATATTCTTGTCATCGTATTTAAAAAAAAAAATTTAATAAAAGATGGTATACTTCTGAAGTTAGTAATTTCCAGACAGCTTGTTTCTTTTTCATTTAATTCAATGGATTTTTAAGCATTATCTCTCAAATCCTCTAGAGCTGCATTAACTTACATTTTAAAAAACTTTATAATGAATTTTATGTAGTAAATGAAATTGTAATAATTATAGATTGTGACTTTAATTATGTAGGAAAGATGTTTTATCGTGGAAAAAAATACTTTATTTAATCATGATAATACTTCTTTTTTTCATTATCATATGCTGAATAAATTTATCACTAAAAAAAATTTCTTTGCGTGCCAGGTCCTTGTGTTAGCACCAACTCGAGAGCTAGCCCAACAAATAAAAAGTGTTGCTGTTCAGTATGGTCGACTTCTCGGTATCAAATGCAGCTGTTTGTTTGGTGGCCAGTCAAAACTTATTCAGGCTAGACAGCTTTCAGAAGGTGAATATTTATTTTATTTAATACATTAAAACTCTTTTTAAGTGAACTTCGTAGTGTGAATTATTTTGTTTCTTAAAAAGATTGCCCTCCCACTAGAAATGGTTCATGTCCTTTGTTCTGTATTTTTTTTTTTTTTAAATAGCCAGTCCATAATATTCACAGAATGATATAAAAAGCTGTTGTCTCTCACTGTTCACTGTTGGCAATAGATTGATTTGACTTGATATGTTTATACTTTGGCTATAAGGTTGACCTGTGAAGTCAGTTCTGGCATACAGTACGGTTGGCTTGGATCTTTCACAGTGGTTTCTGGTAGCATGTTTGGAAGCTAGTAATTCTGGAAAGTTTCTAGAGGAGAATTATTTCAATTTCAGTAATAACAGTAAAGAAGGTATTGTTGAGATGACCTTATTGATGAGGAATTTGAAAGTGATGATGAGAAGTTGGGCAGAACTACAGTGATACGTGGCAAGAATTATAACTGCTGGCATGCAATTTCTACATTATGAATTTCATTATTGAAATTACACGCAGTTGCCTTTTTGAAAAAAAATGTCATACCCTGGAGAACTACAAGAAGAAGTAATTTAGTTTACTCCACCCAAGAAACTGTTCGTTTCGGGGAAAACTAGTCGGGGGGTTCAGGTTGTTAGATTGATCATCCAAGAGTTTCAAACAGAAAGAAGAAAACTCAACACTAAACCATATTGTTAAAACCTCCCTCTTGGTGTTGTTATACCTGGGCATCTGTCTGAATATTTTATTATTATGTTTCTTTATTTGCTGAGTAAGTTTTCATCATAAATTACACATCAGTGTACTATTCCGCTCCGTGCGGAGCATAGGTCCTCAACAAATATATGCCAGGTGCTCTTGTCCTGTGTCATTTATTCAAGGTCTTTCTATATCTTCTCTGTCCTTTCCATGTCTGCCACCAGTTCTCTTTTGCATGTTTTTTTTGTTTGGTCTCCTTCTGTGTCTCTTACCCTGAGGATTCCAGATCAGGAATTACATTGTAATGATGACTGGTTTTCATTATATGTGTCGTATATCCAATGCGGTGTATTTCTCCTCACCTCGAACCACGTTGTTGTTGGGGTTTTGTGATTTAAAAGTTTCTACAGGGTGGGGTAGCCCAAAACCTCCTTAGTCTTCTTTTATGACATGCTAGGCAGGTTACAGTGTCACTATTCTCTTTTGGGCCCCAGTAATACACTGTAAGTACACATAAGTGGTCAAGAATTCAGGATTGCATGAAAGAAACATCTTACACCAAATGAAGTTATTCATGGGGCAATGCACGACACTTTTAACTTGGATTAGAAAAAGTTAATGTAAGTATAACAGTTATATTAGTCTTCATGACCTTTCACTTACAGTGTTGGATGACTTCAGGTGAAAGCCTACCCTGAATTTAAGAGAATCGAGGGATAGAAGTTTTTCATTTAAAGATTTGTATTAACTTTGTAAAATGTAAATGTGATCATATTTTCCAAAAATGGAACTGGTGTAAGGATTTTTACCCAGCTGGCAATTGTCATTTGGCACTAGGTTTTTATTATCATCTGGCAACATTATTTCTTCATATGTTTCCAGCTCTTTTTCCCTCTCCCATTAAATCGTCATCCTGTGCAACTGAGTGCTGTTAAAATGTAACATATATTGGAGGTGTGCACAGTCAGACCGTGTAAGAAGAGATACTGTTGAAATAGTACTAAAATCTCCAAGCTTATCATGGATGTATTGACACAAGATATCTCTTCTTTGATCGATAACCACCAACCGTCAAAGCAGTCAGCGGCCATCACGCCTGGTGGCGTCTTGTAGGGCAGCAACAAATTGATTCCACTTTGCTCGGTCGGCGGCCATCCTTCGTACAGTGCCCCAACTGTGGTTCATTCTTTGCATCTCAGCTTCCACAGTTCTCCGCCAAGTTGTTTTTGGTCGGCCTCTCTTTCGCTTTCCCTCGGGGGTCCATAGCATAGCTGTTCTTGTGATGGTATCAGGGTCCCTTCTGAGGACGTGGCCAACCCAACTCCAGCGTCTGCCAGCTATGATGGTGTGCATGTCCTCCTGGTTACTCCGAATAAGTAGTTCTTGGTTGCTGATGGTGTTTGGCCAAAAGATTCGGAGAATTTTCCTTAGGCAGATTGTGTGGAAGGAGGACAGTTTCGACATTTCCTTCTCTGTTACTCTCCAACATTCCGCACCATAGAGAAGCACAGAAAGCACACAGCTCTCATACAGTCTTAATTTGGTGTTTGTGCTGTACTGGGAAGACTTCCAAATGTTGTTGAGAATAGCAAAGGCTGTTCTCGCTTTATTCATTCTGTTGTTAATGTCCTTGCTTGTTCCGCCGTCAGGTGTTACTATGCTTCCTAGGTAAGTAAATGTGTCTGTCTGTTCTAACTTCTGGTTCCTTACTGTTATTATTGGCTCAGGGTTGCCCACATTTAGTGTCATGACCTCTGTCTTCTTCAAATTGATGTTCATGCCAACCTGCTGGCCATACTTATTCAGTCTATCGGTTTTGTCTTGAATGTGTTGATGTGAATGCGCGAGTAGTGCAATGTCATCTGCATATTCCAAATCTTCCAGTGTAGAAAACTTTGTCCATCTAATTCCTCTTGGACTGCCCTCTGTTGTCTGGCGCATCACCCAATCTATGACTGTCAAAAATAATGTTGTTGATAGGGGGCATCTCTGTCGTACTCCTGTTTTCACTTCGAAAGTTACATTACTCGATCCAACACTGCACGTAAAGTTAGAATAGAGGCTTTTTATAATGGAAACAATGCGGCTGGGAATTCCATAAGCCCTCAGAATTTTCCATAGGCTGTCCCTGTGTATGCTGTCGAAAGCCTTTTCAAAATCAACAAAGTTAATGTACAGCTGTCTCTGCCATTCTGAGCACTGCTCTATAATGTTCCTGAGGGCAAATATATGATCTGCACATCTTCTGTTTTTTCTGAAGCCCGCTTGTTCTTTCCTCAGTTTATGGTCAACTGCTTTTGAAATTCTCTGGATGATTATCCACCCTAGTATTTTGCTGGGAACTGAGAGGAGGGTAATTCCTCTCCAGTTGTTGCAGTCTGCAAGGTCACCCTTCTTGGGCAATTTGACAATTATTCCTTTACTCCACTCTGTTGGTGTTGTCTCAGTTTCCCAGACTTGTGCAAATAGTGGTTCTAATAGTTCTGCTGCTAGTTCAGGGTCTGCCTTGAATAGCTCAGCATTTAGATTGTCGTGACCAGGCGCTTTTCCATTTTTTAGCCCTTTGATAGCTGTGATGATTTCTTCTTTTCGTGGAATGTCTGTATTTACGTCTAAGTCACTTTCAGCCTCAGGAACATTCAGCTGAGTCTCTGGTGGTTCCTTATTCAGTGTGTCTCTGAAGTGCTCTGCCCATCTTGTTTCCTGCCCCTGTGCTGTGGTGATGAGATTTCCTTGCTTGTCTCTTACTAACGTTATGTTGTTTGCACCTCATTTTCCACTGATAGCTTTAGTTATTTTATAAACTGTGCTTTGTTCATTTCTCAGTGCTGCCTCTTCTGCCTGTCTTGCAAGGTCATCCAGAAATGTCCTTTTGTTAGCACGGGTTTGACGTTTTACTTCCTTGTCCAGCTGACTGTACTGTTCACTATATATTGCCTTTAACCTGGGAGACTTAGCTTCTGTTTTCTTTCTTTTCATTTCCTTTCTCTTCGCTATGGTGTTTAGCGTTTCTAGTGTTATCCAGTCTTGGCTCTTTCTTTCCTGGAATCCCAAGCATAGGTAAAGGTAAAGGAACCCGTTACACGCCCATTGAGGCATATTGGGAATATGGTGTTAGGCCCATATTATCTTGACCGTCGGCACACGAGGGGTGATGTGGTCGGCATCACGCCGGCCGCCTTAACCTTCCCAGAGTAGCTCTGGTACCCATTTGGGGCTGGGTCAACCCAGGAGCCGTTTGTGGCCTAAAAATTTTCCGCCTCATCTGGGGATTGAACCATCGACCACTGCGCTAGGAAGCCAGTGCACTAACCACTATGCTACCGCGGCTCCTAATCCCAAGCATGGCTTGCTGCTTTCTTTGTATATTGTTGAGATGGTGTTGAATTTCTGGTCGACATCGTTGGTCTCTGTTCTTTCCTGGCTTTTGGTAATCAGATATCGTCTCTTTACGTCGACCACGAACGCTTTTCTGGTGAGGGGGTCCTTAAGTTTCGTGATGTTATATCTTTTCTGTTTGACTGCAACTGGTCCAGCAGCTCTGAGTTTCACCTTCAGTCTTGCTACTACTAGGTGATGATCACTTCCCACATCTGCGCCTCTTCTTACTTTCACGTCTTGTAGTGCATGTCTCCATCTGCCATTGATCATTATGTGATCTATGTGGTTTTTGTCTTGTCCGTTTGGTGATTCCCATGTTAACTTGTGCACTTCTTTGTGTTGAGAAAGTGTTCCTCCAATGACCAGGTTGTTAATACTGCAGAAGCTTATTAATTTGTCCCCATTCTCATTTACTGTTCCACTGCCGCATTTTCCCATTACTCTTTCGTTATAATTATTGTGTGTTCCATCTTTCGCATTTAGGTCTCCCATTACTATAATAAGATCGTACCTGGGTACAGTTTCCATTTCCTTTTGTACCTGTTGATAGAACTCATCCTTGATCTCTTCATCGCTGTCGTTTGTTGGTGCATAGCATTGTATAATTGTGGTGTTGGTGAATCTCCCTCTCAGTCTTGCTCTTATTAATCTTTTGTTAATGGGTTTCCATTCCAGTAGAGACCTTTCCGTTCCTTTCTTAAGGATAATGGCTACACCTTCGTTGTGCTGACCATCCTCTCTACCAGAATAAAGTACTGTTTCCCCTGTAGCTGTTTTTATTCTCCCCATCCCTGTCCATCTGCTCTCGCTTATTCCCAGGATATGTAGTTTGTAATTCCTCATCTCTGCTGTGATCTGTCTCAGCTTTCCTGCCTCATTCATAGTTCTGACATTCCAAAAAACCAATTCTGGTTTCGTGTTTTGCAGTCTGGGCATCCGTTTTCATGCCAGTGGCTTCCTTTCGGCTTTCACCACTGTCAGTCATACGAGCCTGAGACTCCGGATGTCCGTCCCGCATCAAAGTTTTTTCATTTATTGCTGTTTCCGTAACATGTGCGATTTTTTACACAGACGGGTGTTGGCCCTGTGCTAAAACCCCCAACCTGGAGGACCAGGGTACCAGCTTTTGTCTGACCCCTACCCACGCAGACCAGTCCAGCTTGGTTGAACCTACCAGGAGTAAAACTCCCACTGGCATAGCTCTGGGGATTGTCAGGGTACACAAGCTGCCATACCGCTACAAGGTATAGGTACCATTGATGGCAGACACAAGATATACAGAAAGACTAATTTTCTTTTTAAGGAGTTTATGTGTTGATAAATTTTGAGAGCAGAGTATTGCAAATTGGATACGACAAAATCAGTAACATTTTGGATTTTGGGGTGTAGGTATCACAAGAAATTTCTTTCAAAGACCTTTGTAATGGAGGAAAACATGTTTTATGAATGACGTGCTGAAAGTTTGTTTCTGTGTGAAGACAATTATGAAAGCCAGATTCTGAGAAAAAAATGGGTTTTAACATTTGACTTTGCTTTGTTATTTTGGAATACTACTTTCACATACATTTTAGGTGTATTTACAATCGTATTTGACACTTCAATCTATACTATTTGATAGCAGACAGTCTGAAGTGAAATACACCGTAAACATCACAAAGTTGATATTTTAAACTATATTAACTCTGCTGCCTCAAAAGCTGTATGGTACATTATTCTCAGAAGGGCTTTGTGTCTTCACTGCACAGTACACGAAACAAAGTTCATTGTATATACAGCTTACAACACTTCAGATATTCATAGTAAATTTGCAGTGATTTTATTTATACTATTAGATATTTTCATAGAAATATATATGCTTACTGTTGTTTTTTTTTTTTCCCCCCAAACTTTCCCTGAAACAAATTGAAATTCATTTTGTTGTCTGGGTAAAAGCTAAAAACATTTAGGTCTTTTTTTGTATTTTTCCATAGAGCATGGAGCCAGCAGTGCAGCTGGTCCCCTTTCAGGAAGCCTGCATCTTAGCATTTATGTGCTCTTGCAGTTATTGTTTCTATAGCAAATCGTTTAACATGATGAGGTAGCCAGCCTCATGTGCACCCTCTTACGGCATGCTCAATGGAAAAATAGATTCAGTTGTGTCTTAGTCTTATCAGAAACCCCTGGGAACTACACAGAGCAATTTGATGAGATTTTCTCACATTTGATTCCTCTCCAGGTCCTGAGATAGTTGTGGCTACTCCAGGACGCCTTCTAGATTTCTTGGAAGAGGATATGATTAACCTGAACCGCACATCTTATGTTGTTCTTGATGAGGCAGACCGCATGTTGGACATGGGATTTGAACCACAAATAAGAAAAGTTTTAGGGCAAATAAGGGTAAGAATTTTGTAGCTAAAGGTTTCTTTGCTCTTTTATTAATCGTATTCAGTGTTCTCTTTTAGATGTTTCACAAATATAATGGGGAGGGGGGGGGGGGGAAGGTAGAAAATCTTGACTTCTGCCTTAGTATCTTCTTCTTTGATCCTTAGCCGCCGACCGTCAAAGCAGTCAGTGGCCATTACACCTGGTGGCGACTTGTAGGGCAACAACAAATTGATTCCACTTTGCTCGGTCGGCGGCCATCCTTCGTACAGTGCCCCCAACTCTGGTTCATTCTTTGCATCTCAGCCTCCACAGTCTTCCGCCAAATTGTTTTTGGTCGGTCTCTCTTTCGTTTTCCTTCAGGGGTCCATAGCATAGCTGTTCTTGTGATGGCATCGGGGTCTCTTCTGAGAACATGGCCAACCCAACTCCAGCGTCTGCCAACTATGATGGTGTCCATGTCCTCTTGCTTGCTCCGAGTAAGCAGATCTTGGTTGGTGATGGCATTCGGCTCTGCCTTGGTATAATCGATAAATCATGAGGAAACTTGAGCCTTGTGAGTAGAAAATAAATATAAGTAATTAACAGGCACTTGTTGGACAGAATGGAGGACACCGGAGAACAGAAAAGAAATATACAAGTAAGTGATAGGCTTTACGGAGAATTGAAGCAAGGTACATCCAAATGGTGCCATCACCTTGCTGTGAAAGCGCGCACCACCGATTTCTTCTTCTTTGATCCTTAGTCACTGTCTGTCAAAGCAGTCAATGGCCACCATGCCTGGTGGCTTCTTGTAGGGTATTTACGCCTAGATCATTTTCAGCCTTAGGAACATTCAGCTGCATCACTGGTAGTTCCTTATTCAGTGTTTCTCTGAAGTTTCATCTTGTTTCCTGCCCCTGTGCTGTGGTGATGATATTCCCTTGCTTGTCTCTTACTAACTCCGACGCCTAGCTGAGCCACAATTGGATGAGGTCCAGTGCGGATTCCGAGCAAACCGAAGTACTCAAGACCTAATCTTCACACTCTGACAGCTGAGTGAAAAGGCCCTTGAGTATAAGAGTGAGATGCATCTTTGTTTCATAGATCTGGAAAAGGCGTTTGACAGGGTCCCCTGGAGCAAACTTTGGGACTGTTTGGCAAGGAATATTCCAGCACCTCTGATTCATGCTATACAGAGCTTCTACAAGTCTTGCAGAAATTATGTGAGGACAGCAAACCATAAGTCAGAAGAGTTCAGGACCACCACTGGTGTAAGACAAGGTGATATCCTATCACCTTACCTCTTCATACTCCTTATGGACGATGTTATCAAGGCATGTAAGGAGAGAACAAGAAAGTATTCAGTGGGGTACTGGAAGATGAGACGGGTCTATATTTCGGAGCTGGCATTTGCTGATGATGTTGCCCTGATTGCTAAATCAGAGGCACATCTCCAATCCAACCTGCAAGTCTGGAAGGAAGAGCTGGAGAAGAGAGGGATGGTCATAAGCAGCTCTAAAACAAAATCCATGGTGATATCACGAGAAGAAAGAAGACATCAGATTAAGCTGGGAGAACAGGTCCTGGAGCAGGTCGACCACTTTAAATACCTCGGAGCTATCATAGACCGAAAGGGAGGCATCAAAGAAGAGTTGGCCACTCGAAAAGCAGCAGCTGGGAGACTTTTTCAGGCCATAAATCGAGGATTCCTCAGCAAGAGAGAGGTTGGTAAGAAAACGAAGATGGCTGTATACCGCTCCACCTATGTCCCAGTCTTGACATATGGATGCGAGTCATGGGCAATGACTACAACCCATAAAAGCCAGATCCAAACCTCAGAAATGAGGTATCTGAGGAAGGTGGTTGAAGTAACAAGAAGAGACATGGTACGCAACCAGATGATACGTCAAGGCCTTAAATCCTACCCCCTGTAGACCCAAGTAGAACAGTCCTAATTAAGATGGTTTGGCCATGTCTGCAGAATGGGAGAAGATCGGATACCACGACAAGCATGGGAAACAAAGAGCCAAGGATCCAGACCCCGAGGATGACCCAGAGTCCGCTGGGAGGACAACATTAGACAATCTTTGAAGGACAGAGGACTAGAATGGAACCAGGCCAGGAGGAAGACAGCCGATAGGATAGTCTGGCGCTCTCTCTTCCAAACCTCTACACCTCACGGTAGAAGGGGAACTACTAAGTAAGTAAGTAAGTATCTTACTAACATAATATTGTTCCCCCCGTTTTCCGCTGATAGTTTTAGTTATTTTATATACTGTGCTTTGTTCATTTCTCAGTTTTGCCTCTTCTTCCTGTCTTGGAAGATCATCCAGAAATTTCCTTTTGGTGACTCTGGTTTGATGTTTTACTTCCTTGTCCTGCTGACTGTATGGAGCCGCGGTAGCATATTGGTTAGTGCACTGGCTTCCTAGCGCAGTGGTCTATGGTTCGATCCCCAGATGAGGTGGGATTTTTTTAGGCCACAAACGGCTCCTGGGTCGACCCAGCCCCAAATGGGTACCAGAGCAACTCTGGGAAGGTTAAGGCGGCCGGCGTGATGCTGACCACATCACCCCTAGTGTGCCGACAGTCAAGAAAATACGGGCCTAACACCGTATTCCCAATATGCCTAAATGGGCGTGTAACGGGATCCTTTTTTTTTTTTTTTACCTGCTGACTGTATGTACTGTTCGCTATATTCTTCCTTTAACCTGGGAGACTTTGCTTCTATTTTCTTTCTTTTCATTTCTTTTCTCTTTCTTTTCATTTCTTTTCTCTTTGCTATGATGTTTAACGTTTGTGGTGTTATCCAATCTTGTCTCTTTCTTTCCTGGAATCCCACGATTCGCTGCTTTCCTTATATATATCAGCCGGTTTAGCACTCAAGGGAAAAAAATCCTTCATCAGGTGCGGTCATTCTCACGACACCTACACAATTATGGAAAATAGGACTTGTGAACAACCCAGAAATTTACAGACTCAACCAGTATAACTTTTCTTTCAGCAAACATAAACCAAATAAAGTCAGAAATACTTGTCTGTTAATGTGTAGAGGTAGATGAACAACACAATATAGACCATTTGATTTAAGTCTTTGATGTGTGAAAACGTAAATAAAAAATGAAGGGAACCTGAGTAGTGAATAAATCAATGACTTGACTTGATCAACTATCACTGAGCGTCAGCTCTTGGTGAAAACAAATATAAGTATTTAAATGGACAGAAAGGAGGACACTAGACAATAGAACAAATATAAGTGATAGGCTTACCAGGAATTGAACCAAGGACTATCCAAACAGCACCATTGTCATGCTGTGAAAGTAAATCGTGAAAGGATGCACGGCAAATTTAGAAGCCCCCCCCAAAAAAGTGCTTCATTTTCTGCAGTAATTCTCTCGACACTTGCACAACTACGGATTATAGGCCCCATGAATGACCCAACCATTTAAAGACTCGATCACTAAATACAGGGTTCGTAGTGACCTGGAAAAAACCTTGAAAAACCTGGAAAACGAAAAAACAAATTCCAGGTCTTGAAAAGCCTGGAAAAATGGCTAAAAGCCTTGAATTTTCCGCGTCGGACCTGGGAAAAAAATACGAAATCGAAAGTTCGGTACTTTGCGTCCATTTTTTTGTTATTGATGGATTTTTCGTTAAACTTCAGTTACCGTAGAATGTTTACTTCCTTTTGCGCACTAAATCCATTTCCAGAAGTTTTCATCGGTTTCGTTTTCGGCGCTTTGCGTTAATGCCGTAAATGCAGATTTATGTTTAGCGCTGCTTATCTGTTGTTACTCGAAAGCTACTGTGAAAACACGAAGAACTTCATTTAAGTTGTATTAAATCGTTCATTTCTACTGAGGTAAGTAATAAATTCATTTATCTCATAAAACCTATTTAAATCAGTCCAGTTTATAGATAGGCCTACTGTACAAGGGGATTGACATAAGTCTTGGGCCTGACCATGAAGGACATGTCACAGAGAGCTGAAATTTTGTATAGTGTTTATTCCTTTTCAATATAGCTACCATCTGAATTGACACACTTCTGCCATCTCTGCTTGACCTTGAAAAGACCTTGGGAGTAGAACACCCTATTTTTCAAACTAAACCAGTCATCACATGCCAGTATAACCTCTTCATCGCTGTCAAAATGATTTCGTTTTAGCTGTTTTTTAAGATTTGGGGATAGAAAAAAGTCTGATAGAACCAATTCTGGAGAATATGGTGGGTGTGGAAGAATTTCAATTTTCAAATCGTTGGCTGCTAGCTGCACAAGCCGTGCTTTGTGAGAGGGCGCGTTGTCTTGAAGCAAAGGAAGATTTTGAGTGCGCGTTATCCCTCGTTTCCTGGTCACAACCTTTCTTAGTTTTATGAGAAGATCTGCATAGTACTGTCCATTAACGGTGTTGCCACGAGGCAGATAATCTTTCAAAAGGACACCTTTGCCGTCCCAAAAAACAGTCAGCATCACTTTTCCTGCAGATTTCTGTGCCCTTGGCTTGACAGGTGTTGGGGAGCCCGGGGTTTTCCATTGCATGCTGGCAATTTTGGATTCGGGGTCATAATGGTGTACCCAAGTCTCATTTACTGTCACCATGGTCTCCAAAAAAATTTTTGACTGACACTTTTTGAGCAACTGTTAACAGCAATTTACCCTCGTTTGCTTCTGTTCACATGTCAACAGTCGCGGAACCCAGCGTGCACACACTTTTCTCATGTTCAGTCTGTTGTGTGAAATTCTATAAACTGTTCTTTCATTTAGTTTTACTCTACTAGCTATCTCCACAATTGTCATTTTTTTAACCAGGTCAATGATTTTCTTCACTCTTGTTGCATTTTCATCGTTGCACTCTGAGGCTGGTCTACCAGATCTTGGCAGATCAGCAACATTTGAGCGGCCGCACTTAAACTGTTGACACCAGTTTTTTACCGAAGTATATGAAGGACAAGAATCACGAAACACTGGTTCCATCTCCCTGTGTATTTCTGTAGGTGTTTTTCCCTGAAACATCAGAAATTTTATCACAGCTCTGGCCTCCTTCTTTTCCGTTGTTTTGTCAAATCTTTGGAGCAGCAGATCCGGTCAATAGGGTACATTGCACCGTAGCGGGAAAACCCATTGAAGAAAAAAACGCGTACTTTACACATTCAGTGCAAATATGGTGAACTTTAAATGTGCCAAGTTTCATCTTCCTCCTGTGACTCCTTCATGGTCAGGCCCAAGACTTATGTCAATCCCCTTGTACTTGCGTCTGTTTACAATGTAGGCCTATTTACAGTTTTATTTTTAACCATGGCCAAAATTAGCCTATAGGCAAGCATTTGAACAAAATTTCTTGGTTTACATCTGCATACAGGAATATATTTGACACAGTTTAAGATGGTCAGGAATAGAAATTGATGGTGATTCCATATCCTGTAGCATACCCTGTTATCAGACCCATGTCCCACTGTTCATTTCACCACATTTTTTGGAAATAAATATATTTTGAATGCTTTTTTATTAGGCCTATATTTATGATGAAAAGACTTATCCCGTTCTACCTCTGAAGGGTTATAGGCTAATTAGGATAGGCCTACATGTTTTCAATTCCAGATAGGCTAACATGAATAACCGCCGATACACGAAAGTGGCATCACATCTGTCAAATCACTGTAATTAGGATAAATGAAAATCTCCAATTATGTGCATAAGCCTAGGCCTATGTTATTTAAAAAAAAAAAATTAAATTAAATTTAAAAAAAAAAAATCTAAACAAACAAATGAAACAAAACCCAACACAAATAGTAAGGGGGGGGGGTAAAGGCCTGCCGTTTCCAGTTAGATATTTAATAGATTTTCACTTATCATAAGTATTACCCTCCCAATTACTATATATTAGGCCTACCTTTTGTTCTAGTTAAATATTGTTTGACTATATTATGTATGCATTTAGAATTTTGACTTGGTAAATATACATAGCTTAGGCCTTCTCATAAGTTATTTGTGTGTTCCATTTTTTTTTTTTAAACAGAAAAGAACACAACCCCAAGGAGCAGTTTTTCCCTCAGAAATATCAAAACCATCTAACACTACTCCCTCAGACACGTCAAAATCGTCTAACACTACTAGGAGACCTACAGATGTGACATCATTTGTGACCAAGGAAGAAACTCTCAGAGCTGAGATTATTTGGACTCTTTTTTTCAGTGAAAAGTCACCATAGTTTTAATTCAAATTTCATACGCAACAAGGGACATATTTTCTTCTGTGGTAGTTTTTATTCAACCTTCAGCTTTATTTCAAGACCTGAAATTCAGATTGGTGCATTTTGAACAGTAGCTGAAAATAGGAAGCATTTTCCTGTAGCACTGAAGAAAAAACAACTCAAATTGAAAAAGACAAATCATCCTGTGTTTTGTGTGACAGAAGATAAGGCATGCTGACAGTCACCTGGCATGTACAAACAGATTTAATCTCATATCTACTGTTCACTCCAATGATAATATAAACAAGAAACTGCCCTGGTCAATGGGCACATAACCTACAACACTGCCAACTCTACAGAAAAAGATCAAAGCAAAGATCAGGATGTCATTATGACTCTTATTGAACCTGCTATTCTTCGACACAATGTGACACCATCAAAACCACAGGTCACAACAACACGACTTACTGAGCACCACTTCGTTGATAAATATGAAAGGGCAAGGTACAAACCAGACTGAAGTGTGTAAGGCTGCAGGGAACAGAAGCCAGACTTGCATGTACTGCCCAGATTGCAATGTACCTCTATGCCTGATACCCCGCTTCAAGTTATATCACACAGTCAAGGATTATCAACGATTCAGACAAAGACTCTTGCAAAGGCCTACAGCTACAACTTCAACCCCAGTTAATGAAAAAAAAAGCAGCTCAGACTCCAACTAGAGGTACTTAACTATTCACACATTTACAAACGCTCATTGTCAGATGCCACAGATGCAGAATACATTCAAAAAAGACGAACACGAAAAATAGTTTTTTTTTGTGTGCATTTTATTCACAATTTTATTAGCCTTTTATGTTGATATACATGGTTAATCGTTAAATCAATACGTCAATCAAGCTTATTTTATTCATTACTGTCACGAAATGGTTTTACGATTAGAGGCTGTCTACATATAGTGACAAGACACTAGTGAGAAGAAAGACTGAAAGGATAGATTCGGATGAAAAAATGACAGTGCAAATGTGAAAGTTGAGACCATTGGCTCCGAGGTTGAGAACCAAAGTTGACTCTTCCTCGCCACTCCGGACGTCTTAATTGCTATGACCTCAACCACCTCTAACTACCCTAAGGGGATAAGGTTCAATTAAGATTCACATACACCACGATACAGACAACAGATAGCTACTGTACGTAATTAAAATGACTGGTCCAGACTATAAATGTACAAGTTTTATTATACACACAAACAAGTAATCAAATACATGTCAAAAGGATAAAAATGCAGTGTAAGCACACCTGGAAAACAAATTCGGGCAAAATTACAAATGATGTATCATCAAACCCAACCCTTCACCCACAAGTTTCACCTGTATGGAGGAAGAAGGTAAGATTAAATTAAATAAACCACACTGCACTTGGTGGGGTCTCAGCTGTCGAGCCTCCACTCCAAACTAGCTGTTCTAACTTCTAATCTCAATTCTAAGTACACAGTCAGCTGAAACGACTACGAAGTGTCTACACAATCTCTGCACAGACTTCATTTCTACACAGCCTATCCTGAAATCTCCTGAACACTGCTACACAACTAACTCGTCTAAAACTTCAGCAGCTGACCTCTGCTATGCGTTTCATTAAACTTTGCGCTCAGTTCTGTCTTTCGGTTCTACCACCAGTAGACTAAACTTCAGCAGCTGTCTTCTGCTCTAACATCTGTAGAGGGTATTGTAACCCTGTTTCCCTCCACAATTCTGAACTTGATGACTAAGGTTTAAACACTGGATTCTGGACTGGAAACTGTAGCTGGCTGCTACTACGAATTGTATACACCTGCCCGCTCACCCCTTTCTCTGGGCTGTGGGCCTTCGGCTTTATTATGGCTGAGACGAAGCAAAATAAATTACAACCACGCTGGCAACCTGCCGATTTGCCTGTGTAAGCAGATTGAGCATCAGAGCTCCGGATTTTTCCACCAAAATCCCTTTCACCTGGAGAATGTCTTCCCTGCCTTGGGAAAACGTATTTTTTTCTCTTCTTCCACCTCTTGCAATTAACGCCAAACTTTGCGTTTCTGCTAATGCCACAACTTTGCCGTGGGAAAAATTTTGTGGTATCAAAATTCCGCTCTCTCTCTTTCCCACAAAGCCGGTACCTGCTGTTTAGACAAAAAAATAACAACAGCTAAACAACCCATAAATAATACATTTCTATATAACCAATAACTCCCTTACTTTAACATTTAACACCCAAGTCTTTAACACTTAACTCCCCTACTCTCTTTCCGTTTTGCACTACCATCCCAATTAATCATGCCCAAGAAAGTCAGCTCCCCCACACATCTCCCTTCTCTTCTCTCTACCCGATTCCAAAATAAACATCAGTTGATCCTGATCTTCTTTGTTCTGCATGAGTACCCCTGAACAACAACAGTTTTTTTTCACTGAAGATCAATCTACCTGTCCAACAATACTCTGGCCCACTTCTAAGCTGACGTTAAAGCAATGTTTACCACAAATAAAATAGGCCTGTCCAGGAATCATTAAATTTCCCGTACCGTAATATTAAATCACATTCAAAATGTAATACAAAATAATTTCCTTTAAAAGTACATCTCACGTCTTCTGAGTACACAGAACAATTATGCACAATAAATAATGTATATCATTACATGCTAGCCTCTACATACTGCCTAGACAAATTCATACACCCCGTGCTACCACACCTCACACCCTCTGAATTTACATCACGTCCTGAATTCTTATTCAAACCATTAAACGCACCCACGTCGGAATAAATATTCACCATTCCACAACTGTACTCCCGTGTATAAGTATGTACTTATCAAATAAACTCACAATAAAATACGGTACAAGCGCTCCTGACTATTCTGTAAATTTACATAAATCAGAGATGCGGGTTCTCTACAGACCTACTTTGAAATAATCCAAAGCACGCCTGTAACATCCCACTTTTAAACCATCTAGACCCCGCTATTCCTTCAATAAGGAATTATTATGAACCTCTTAAGTTTTTTCAAGTCTATCACTAAGATAGTATTTGATGGCTCTGGCGATAAGAATTAATTTAAAATTAACTTCCCAAGAAACTTACTGATTCGGCCTAGGACTCAAATTAAAATCGATAAAGTACCACGCAAAAATTATGCTTACCAAATTCGAATGTCCCACTGAAAGGCAAATCGACTATTTGACTCTGGCACGTGGCTGGCAATTATCATTAGAGAGAACGAGCCATGAATTACGGGCCCTTTTATCATCATAGATTAGCACGCTGACCTCTTGAAGTCATATGTGTGGCTTTGTTCTAAGCCCCAATGAACGCGCTGCCATTCAATGCAGTTAAATCTCAGCCAACCAGAATTGTAAACAACTCTGGCTCATCCGGTTACTGCCAGCACGTGTTACGTGCATGGGTAACCCCCATCCCCCGTTTAGACAAAGAGACGAGATTAAGGTTCAGCCCTCTACTGTTAAATGAAGCAAAAATGGCCGAAAATAATTTAACTCCCGAAAATACGTCTATGGCCACGCAATATCTTTAAAAGGACTAAAACTGGTACCAATCTGATCTAGGCTCTATAGTCTTTCCTCTAGAAAAATACTGCAACAATTCCCTACACACCAACACTAAACACCACCTCTATTCATAGAGAAGAAATATAATGCATATAAGATAAAACTCCATCGTGATCTCACTCTGAAAAACGTAAATAATAGAAGGAGAAAAAACCATGGGGTGGATTACCTGTAATCCCTACTAGAAGTAGTGAAAAATAAAGCGAGGAGAAAAGAAATGGGGCCTGTTGCAAATCCAATCACATTAACTCCTCACAATTACCATCCATGTCACAAACACTTTATTGCGCTGATGTTGAACAAATTCACTAAAAACTTGGAAAAGATGTCTATTTTTCAATCTTTTATGAATTTAAAAAAAAAAAAACAGTTCTTTTTAAAGAAATCTGCAAACACCATTGGTAATGGGAGACGGTAATGCTCTGGATTGCTGGTCAGCAAAGTGATAATTATATCTGAGAAAATTAGATGAGGAAAATATTAGAGTTTCCCATCCTTGAAAATTATGTGCTCGACCTGGAAAATGCTTGAAGAAATTTGCTATGAACCCTGTAAATATAACTGTCCTGTGATGAATGATGTTCCTTTTTTCCCCATGCAGTGCTTGCTGATTTTAAACAGTTTTTGCTTTTTTTACCTCTCACAAAAGCTATGCTTTGTAGTCAGCCATATGCCATTTTATCTGTTTGTCAAAAATTATGCTTTGTCTCTCTTCTACAAGTTATGGTTTATTTATGTGTGAGAAACTGTTCATCTCTCTCATATAAACTTATCATCATCTGTGTTGTTACTGTCCAAGATATGAGTTTTGCCTATCTCTCCGACACTCTGCAGTCTGTCTTCCATATATAAAGTGTTTAAATAAATAAGATAACGAGATATCTCGCATGTGTAAATTTTTGAAATAGAGGAACAGATGTAAACTTTAAGGTCTTGGGACACATTACTTTCCTACATAATTGCTGCACTTGTCAAAGTAGTTATTCTACCTCGACACTAATTCAGCAGTTCAAAAGTAGAAGACATCACCTTCAGATGAAAATCATAGTCATTCAAGATACTTTTTATGAGTTAGAGGAAATGGAAATAACTGAATGCCAGGTCAGGGCTGTAAGATGGGATGGTTTAGCACCTCCTGCTTAGACCTGCAAAAGCTCAATGGGTACAGCTTTGAGTGTGTGGCCTGGTGTTTTACAAGATAATTCCCAATATAGCAAACCATATAGTTTTTGGTAATGGCCTGTTGCAACCTGTTCTGTATGTGACAGCATTCATAGTATCACCATGGAGAAAATTGTCAAAAAGCACACCCTTATGATCTCAGAAGACTTTTGCTATAGCCTTCTTTCCTGAAGCAGTTGCTTTGATTTTATTTAGCAGATGAGGTGATGAATCATTCCATATCTTGATCTGTTTGATTCAGTATTCAATGGTGCACCCACACCTCTTCTCCAGTAACAGTGCACCACAGGAACTGTCTTATTTATGACAGTGTGTTAAATGCAGCAAAAACATCTCATCCCTATGGATTTGTGTTAATTTATAACTGTACCTAGCAGGCTGAAGCTTTATGGTAGCTTATATGTACATGGAGTACTGCACAGGGTGCTCAATGTGATGTAGATCTCCTTTGCAATATAAGTGTTTCTGTTCCTGTTGTTCCTTATTATGCCTTCATTACACCAGACATTTCCATCTGCAGTGCACACTCTTGTCTACCTTCGACACTGCTCATCTTTAATGTTTTTCTCACTGGGTTTGTAGGCATTACACCAAGCATAAACCAGTTCCATCACATGACCTTTGATTCATTTGCCCTCACAAGTTTTTGATGAATTTTCAGCTGCTGTTGTGTTGTCTGCAAGTATAAATCGTATCACAGTATGACCTCAAAGTTTGACTGGGAAATGAGGTCTCATAATATTTTAGAGAACAAGATTTATGTTAGAGCTTCATTTTAACCAGTGCGCAACAGGAACAATTAGCATTCATACCCTTCGACATTTGCTGTGGGAGACTGAGCACCTATGGGTTTGCCCAGAGTGCAATGACGTCGATTCTGATTAACAATAGCTTCATTTTATCTTAGTTATTGAACAACCCTTGTACTGTGTTTTGTCTGTATCAAAATGCTTGTCTGTCTTTGCCTTGCTATATTTTGCCTCTTTCTCAAAAGCTTTGTTTATCTCTCCAGAAGTTGTTGTGTATGTCTCATGCTGCATTTTATCTGCTTCAGAAGGTATGTTCTGTCAGTCTTTCATGATATCTGTTGTGTTTATCTCTCACGTTATATTGATGTATCACACAGCCTGACCGACAGATGTTAATGTGGAGTGCTACATGGCCAAAGGAGATTCAGCAGTTAGCGCGTGATTTTCTGGGAGAGTTCACACAAGTAAACATTGGTTCCGTGGAGCTCATGGCTAATCCCAACATTCAGCAGATAGTGCGTGTTTGTGAAAGGGAGGAAAAGCTTAACCTGTAAGGATTGTCATTGTTGTTGCTTTTACATCACAACTTTACAGTGTATCATTCGTGATGAATTAAGAAACGCTGAATAACAAGAAATGTTGAGTAAATATTACTAAGGAATGTAATAGTTTATTGATCTAGCCTCCTTACTTTCCTAGCCCCAACAGAGTCTGTTTTTCTTATCCATAATTGATTAACTCTTTCAGCCCCAAGCAAAAAAGTGGGTTTGGCCCAAACAAAAATGGCCACCCCTGTGCGTTTTTATTGTTGTTGTTTGGAAATAATTCTTTTTAATGTTCGTATTCATAAATAATACCAACGGGCTGATCACCCGTTTGCCAGTCACTTCGATTACGGAAACAACAGCAAATGGATTGATTTGCCGTTGCCCTAAAGACGCCAATAGGCGTGATGGGAAACAATGGCAAAGAAAACCTATCTGCTGTTGCCCTAAGACGCCACTAGGCGTAATGGCCACTGACTGCTTTGACGGTCGGTGGCTAAGGACGGAAGAAGAAGAAGATTCATAACTTTGTTGTTGTATATGAAACTGAAGGTAAATGGATGTACTTTACTCTTGTGCTACAAGTATAAAAGCTTTCATTGAAAAATGATTAGTTATTCAAGGTAAAATGAAGGACAAAAGAAGAAACCGGTGAAAAATTAGAGGAAAAGTATTCATTAAAATTCTTTACAATTGTTCCTCATGAGAATATCCAAGGGTAAGGTTTCAGAATGTCTCAAACAGAAGTATTCTAACAAAGTACAATCAGTTTTTAATCAATAAACATTCAGAAGATTGTTAATTTCACAAATTACAACAATAGGTCACATGGTTGTAAAAAAAGAGAAAATTTCAGTTTATACATCAGAAAGATGGGAATTATAATATTATTTACACATGAATTATTGTTAGTAACTGCATCTTGTGCACAATTTAAATTTATCAATAAAAATTATTAGTTAGTAAAATGTAAAGTAAAATGGAGGCTGAATTTGAAAGAAAAAGATATATTCTTACCTTGCCAAGTTACTCCTCTTCTGATGATATTATCCATAGGAAAACACATACTCCATAGGAAATCACATAATCCATTGGAAATCACACTAGGGGCCTATGTATAAACACTATTTTAAAAATTAAATCCTAAGTAAAAAAATTTTACACAAAAAAAGCATTAAAAAAAAGAAGGAAAATTTCAAATTGTAGACACTATCAAACATCAACAAAAGGGAAAAGAATATTTTATTTACAAAGCTCATTCATATCTAGGCATACCCTATATATTTTTTTGCTTATGATAAGCTACAAAGCAATTTTTTGTACAAAGGTGTGGTCTGCCCGTGCATCCTATAGCTTGATCTGCGACAAATTCCATTGGCACTACAATGAACACAGGCTCTGCCCTTTCCATCATATTCCACTAGATGTCTGGCTCCAATCATCCGTTCCACTTCATTTCCTTTCATAGAGCGTTTAGAATTTTTGGGTGGACAATCTATTACACCGCCTGGTGTCAGCTGAGCAGCTTCTTTGGACAGATCCTCAATCAAACTCTGTAAAAATCTTGAAGTGTGAGCTTCCTTTTTGTTGTCGCACCTTCCTGACACAAATTGTATAGGATGTGGGCATTTACCTGTGTCACTTCAATCATCCAGTGGTAAATCTTCTTCCACCACTTTCTGGTTTTACGGTTGTGCATACTGTAGTAACCAACCATTTGATCCATCCGGTCGCAGCCATTCATACACATATTGTAGTCATCAACTACCTTTGGCTTTGTAACTTTGTTTAGACCCTTGCTCTTCTCAACCGTTGCAACGGCTGATTTAGTTAACACAAGTATGCAGGGCTTTTTTGCTTTTTTATCTTTCCAGGCAACACACAATGTTGTATTTTCCGAGCCCAGAAACCATTAAATTGAAATTGATAACGAAGAACTGGAAAGTGTTAATGAATTCGAATACTTAGGATCAATCATCAACAGCTCTGGCGACTGTGCAGTAGAAATTAAAAGAAGACTTGCAATTGCTTCACATAAACTAATACAGATGAAAAACCTATGGCAAGGCACAAGCAAAGAAACAAAGTTACAACTGATCAGAGCATGTATATTCCCAGTAGCAACATACGGCTGCGAGACTTGGACACTCAATAAAACAGTTGCAAAAAAGATTACATCATTCGAAATGAAATGCTACAGAAGGATGTTGAGAATACCCTGGACAGAAAAAAAGACCAACAGAGAAGTACTGCACTCACTAAACGTACAGGAACATTGGCTCCTAAATACCATCACAATAAGGAAGCTGAAATTTTTCGGTCATATAAAAAGACATAATAGTCTGGAAAAAACAGTGATGGAAGGCATGGTCCCTGGAAAAAGGGGAAGGGGTCGACCTAGACGACGGTGGACCCAGGACATCACAGAGAGTCTGAACTTGTCTTTGGCTGATGCAGGTCGACTTGCCCAGAATCGTGATGCGTTCAGAGCAGCTGTAATGGAGACAACGTTCTGGAAAGAATACGTCACATGATGATGAAAAACCATTTCATCTCTTGCTGGCCAAGCTTGAGATTTTTTATTTCAGGAGGGAAGCCGATGCGGTTGACATTCAGGGTTCCTGCATAATTATAACTGTGTGCAAGCAGATATTCAATCAGAGATTTCAATGAATAAAATCTATCAGCAAAAATATGATGTCCTGATCTCGGTGGCTTCAAAAGAGTTCCGAACACTTTCACGGCATGAGCAGAACTGGGATCCAGACTAGGATCATATGCTGTATTTTTTCCAAAATAAATTTTCAAATTGAAAACATAGCCTGTTGCTGAATCACACAGTCCAAATGTTTTGATATGGTATTTGTGGGGCTTGGTTGCATTGAACTGTTTGTGTTTAAACCTACCTTTCCATCCTATAACCATCTCATCAATACACACATCTTCAAACGGATAGAAAGCATTCTGAAATTTGGTCAACAGCATTTCAACAAATGGCTCAATTTTAGCTGCGTCCTGATCTTCTGGTTCACAAACATGCAGCATGCTGTGATAAATAGTTTGAAAGCGGTTTCTCAAAAACATCTCATGGTACCAAGGTGTATACAAATTTCCTGCGGTGCACCAGTAGTCCTTGATTTTTGGCCTTCGATCCAGCCCCATCGCAATCATCACAGCTGTGAACTTCAACCACTCATAGTAAGTCAGCGATGTCCATGAAGAAAACAATGAATACTTTCTATGTGGGTTGTTTGTTTCAACAACTTTTGCAGAATAGGAATTAATGCTGGTTATCAGAGTGCTAACAACAGCATCATCCATGTAAAATTTTAAAAAATCAAGAGGTGTTTGCAAACTATACAGAGCTGGATTTATGTTCTGTCTTGTCTGGCGAAAAGTAAAATTTGCTTTAGTTTCTCCAGTGGCCACTGAATCCCAAACCGCGTTGTTTGTATTAGGCCTAGTCCTACTAACAAAATCAACATTTCCATCCCTCCTGATTCTTTTTGGCTTGGATATATTATCTGAATTTATTGCAGTCAGATTACATCCATAACTTCATTATCGACACCAGACCTTCCATTAGGCCTATCATCCTCGGTTTCCGAGGAGTCAATATCAGGTTCAGAGTCGTTTTCGCTATCCTGTGAATAAATACTACAATCACTGTCAAAAATGTCTTCAAATAACTTACGAGCTTGATCTGATGTTAATCTTCTAGGCCTACCTTTCGAAGCAGTGGGCGTGGCCATTTTATGTTAGAAAATGTGCGCTTAAAAAAATCGCTTTAAAAATCTTAAATAAATATCTCACCACAAATACATGTTCACTTTTAAACACACAAGGTATTTTAAAAGAACGTACTTCCTGTCAGAAATTGCGTTTTCAGTGGTTTTTGGGTAGTTATAATTAGAACGGAGCGAAGGATTCAGGCGTTCGAGCATAAATGTTATAGAAGAATTTTGCGCATTTGCTATAAAGAGCACAAAACAAATGTCTATGTTAGAGAGAAGATAAACACCTATGCAGGCCACCAAGAACCACTTTTGTCAGTAGTGAAACGTCGAAAGCTTGCCTGGTTTGGGCATGTAACTCGTCATGACTCCCTTTCGAAAATGATCCTCCAGGGAACAGTCGAAGGTAAACGGAGAAGAGGAAGGCAAAGAAAATCCTGGGCTGATAACATCAAAGAATGGGCAGGACACGGTTTTTCCACACTTGTGCGCATTGCTGAGGATAGAGAGCAGTGGAGGACCCTGTCTGCTGATGCTTCCACCATGGCACCTCTACGACCCATGACGGGTTACGGGTTGAGATGATGATGAATTAGAAACAGTCTCAAACAGGAGCACAGATACTAAAGCCATTATAAAGCCGATTGGGCCAAGCGCGTCTAACCCCTGAGCCATTATAAAGTCGATTGGGGCTTAAAGAGTTAAATTGATGTGTGATTAACCTTTTGCACGCTGCATTCTTTGGCGGAAATTTGCGCCTGCAGCTGCATTCTTTTTCACAACGCCCCGATTTTATAGTGGGTGACTTGTAATGTCTACAGTTTCTGTGTTTCTTGGTCAATTGCTATCATTTTTGGAATTTATATAAATAAATGAATGATGAATATGATGATATAAAATTTGTTTGTGTACATGTTAGATGTGATAGGAAGAGAGGAATGGAAAGATGAAAAAAATATTTTAAAAAATAAAAAAATTTTTTTTTATAATTTAAAAATGTTTTTAAAAATTAAAAAAAAAACCCAACAAACGAAGAGTCCGTATCCCTTGCATCTCAGTGAAAGTCATTTGGCGAATACAAATCAAATGGCGATCTTTTCGTTACACCCATCATCAGTAGCAAAGCAGCAAACGCCCTCGTCAGCTGTGACATTCGGCCGTAACCCTAAACCTTTCCATTAAACTTAAACCTAACCCCTAAAATTAGACATACTAGCAATGACATTCTACTATCGTTCCCATCTCTGCCATCACCCATATTCTGAGAACCGATATCAGCGCTAATAAAGACAAAAATCTCATCATAGCATCGGAGTCAGAATCCATTAAAATTTGAGCGAAAATGGCCGCGGGTTCGATGCCGATTGATTTCGATTTTAAAAATTCACAGAAAATAAACGCGAATCACCCATCACTAAATAAAAATCGGAAACAGAAGCTAACTCTCTCGCACATAAGATTCAACCTAAACATCCAGGGGGTGAGATCACGTGTACACAAATTATAATGCTAGTAACCGACGTTATACGGAAGTCGCAAATTTGCGACTGCAGAGGTCAGAACATAGAGTTCCAAAGTTGCAAATTCGCGACTCCAGCGTGCTAAAGGTTAAGATTGTGTGAAATTACTATCATTTCATCATCAAGTACCATGCCTGGTGGCTTAGGCGATCATGTCTCTCGCAACTTCCTGTCTACTGTAGTATTGATCAGTTTTGTTGATGACTTTTTTCCATGCCATGATGTTAGACTGTCCAGAATCATCTCTGTTTATCTTTGCCTGTCTCTTTTTTTCCTTCTATCTTTCATGTTGTCACAATTACTCCAGCTTTCTTCCCATAACATGCCCAAAGAAAGCTGTTTGCTTCCTTCTAACCTGAGGAATAAGCATCCTTTGCGCATTGGCCTCTTTCAGGACATCCTCATTACTCATTTTAGCGGTGCATGGTATTTTTAACATTCATTTGTGAAATGTTTTACTGGCTATATACTTTGTATTTTTTGTCTCATTTAATTAAAATGTTATACTATATTAACTGATCCCCTACAAATACATATATTTTTTCATCTACCATTTCTCTGCTAATATAGTATCTTCTTCTTCTTCTTGCGATCGCATCTTTGATGATTACACCGTCAGACGAGTTCTCATGATGAATTCGACTGTTGTTTGAAGTTCCTCTTTAACTCCATATAGCTTTGAGTTTAGTGTTGAGTCATTGGGCCAGTATATCTTTCTTAACTGGTCATACAGAGGACAGTCCTGTAGAACATGCTCAGCAGTTTGTTCGTTTAATCCACATGTGCACAGTGGTGAAGCAGACAGTCGTAGCTTGTGCATGTGTTTATTCAGTTTGTTATGTCCTGTCCTGAGGCGAAAAATAGTTATCTGTCCCTGCCGGTCGAGAGTGTGATAGTCGTCTTTGGGTTGGTTCTGTTCTCTTCTGATAGTCTGGATAGCTCTCTTTTTCTCAAAGTATGTGACTTCATTCTCTTCTTGTTCACATTCTCCTCCCTTTTTTGCAAGTTTATCTGCATTTTCATTTCCGGGTACACCACAATGAGATGGTATCCACTGAAGTATGGTTCTCTCCTTGGCAGCTACCTTGTCTAGTTCACTTCTCAGATGCGGGAGTCCACCACCCTTGAGAGCTTGCAGGACAGACAGTGCATCTGTGAGGATGACTACCTGGTGGCAGTCAGAGTTGGTGTTATAAATCATATTTGCAGCTTGCTCTAGAGCCTGAACCTCAGCTGTATAGCTGGAACAGAACCTACCAGTGGGAATGTGCCTAGTCTCATAGTGGTTGTCAGGATATGAGATAAAGATACCGGCACCTCCATTCCTAACAGCATTAGTTGCTGATCCATCTGTATAGGCATGTATCCATGACTGACCGGGACAGCCCTCTTGGATCACACTCAATGTAGCAGTTCGTTTCTGCAGATCATTATACTCACATCCACTTGTGAGACCACTGACTGATGTATTAATTTGGAGGGCACTGCTGGCCTGCTCCCATGGTACAGGGTATAGGGTGGGCTTCAGTGGTGTTGTCTTCATGGATAGGTCTTCTTGATGCTGTCTTACAAGTCCCTTTCCCCGATGCACAAAGCCGCCACGCTTTAGGCGTCCCAATGCCAGATCATCCAGTCTTGCCTTCATTGGGTGCATTGGCATACTGTTGTACTTTTCCATCTGGATCATGGTTTTTGTGTCTCTTCTATGGGACAGTGTCTGTAATCCAGCAACCTTCCGCATCTCTGTTATTGGTGTAGTTTTCATGGCTCCTGTAATGAGCCTGAGAGCTTGATTTTGCACCTTGTCCAAAGACTGCAGATGTGAGTTAGCAGCTGATGACCATGCTGCTGAGCTAAACTCTAAGTGTGGTCTTATTACTCCATTATAAATCTTCTTTAGATTTCGTTCACTTGCTCCCCAGTTGGTACCTGCCAATCCTCTGAGTATGCCCAGTCGTCCTCGGGCCTCTCCCTCTGCATTTTCAATATGCTTATTCCATGTAAGCCTTTGGTCAAATGTCACCCCAAGATAGGTGGGGTAGCTTTCTTCCTTGATCACGGCCGTCCCTAGGTGTATGTTAGCTGATTTGTCCCTGGGGGCGAGGGAGAACAGTGTTGTGGAGGTTTTGTCTGTGTTTATTGTGATAAGCCATTTCTCTGCCCATGACACTAGCATGTCTGCTGCCCGCTGCATTCTATAATTTGCTGTGGTGACATTTTCATCAGTGCACCAGAGTACTAGGTCATCTGCATATAAGGCAGCTTTCACTCCTGCAGGGAGATCTTTCACCAGGTCATTGATGTAAACAAGGAAGAGTGTTGGGGAAATTACTCCTCCTTGAGGTACCCCCTGATGGAGCAACACTTTTCTGCTCTGCAGACCGTCAAGAGTGACTCTAGTTCTCCTGTTATGCAAGTATGACTGGATCCATTTCATCATGTTGCCCTGGACTCCACTTCTCCCAAGTTTTGCAATGAGGCCATCTTTCCACACCTTGTCAAAGGCCTGCCCGAAGTCGACCCAGATCGCCAGGACTCTTCTCTTCTCCTGGAAGGCATCTTCTGTTGCTTGAGACAAGTAAGTAACTTGGTCTTCTATACTGTAGCATTCTCTAAATCCAGCTTGTTCCGGCACCAGGATCTGCTCAGACTCTAAATACCATTTCAATCTGTGGTTGACTATTTGCTCCATAGTCTTCCCAACACAGCTTGCGAGACCGATTGGCCGGTAACTTGCAGCCTCGGTCTTACATTTCCCTTTCTTTAGTATGGGTATTGTGATGGCTTCTCTCCATACTTGGGGTACCGTTCCTTTCAACCAGCTGTGGTTGAATATCTCAAGCAGTTTTGTCTTTGCTGCTGAGCTCAGATTTACTAGCATTTCGTTGCTGATTTTGTCTGGGCCGGGTGACTTTTGAAACTTAAGCTTGGAAATAGCCTTCTGTAGTTCTCCTAGTGTGATGGGTTCCCTCATTGGGGCAGGAGTATCTGTCTGTCCCATGGTTGCCAGTATTTCTTTTCCCATCTCTCTCTGATGGTCTATGTCAATGGGTAAGTTGCTTTCTGAACTGTATCCTCTAGCAAACAAGTCTGCAGCCCGTTTTCCTCCGAAAAGTTTGCCACCTTCATCCAATGTGATAGTCTGCCTTGGTGAGGAACGCTCTTCATTTAGAGACTTGACTAATCTCCAAAGTTTCCTGCCGTCTTTCTCAAGGTTTAGCGATGCCGTTTTAGTTCTCCAGCTTTTCCGTTTTTCTTCTAGCTTTGTTCTCTGAAACTCTGCTACAGCCTTTTTCCATTTGTTGTGAGTTTCAAGTGAAGGCTGAGACTCTGCGTCCTTTCTAGCCCTGTCCATAGCTTCCTGACGTTCTTGGAGTGTGCTGGACCAGTATGGTATGTAGTTACGCCGGCATCCTTTGGGAATGGTTTCTTTTGCAGCTTGTAGTATGCATCTGTTGAAGTCTTTTACCACTTCATTAATGTCTCTGTTCTGTACCTTGAGGGTAGATAGCAGCGTGTTCACCTGATGCCTGAATAAACCCCAGTTGGTTTTTTTGTAGTTCCATCTTGTAATGGCTGGTCCTGTACTGAGAGTTGCACTCTGGACAGTAAGAAAGATTGGGCGATGGTCGCTTCCCCCTAGTTGGTCTCCTACTTCTCTACTAATAGATCCAGCTATATCTGGTGTGGAGAAGGCAAGATCTGGTGTTGAAGTTGTGTGCCATCCTCTGGAGTAGAAGGTAGGAGTATCTGTGGCATTATTGACTAGGATTAGGGAGTGATCATCTTGCCAAGTTTCAACCTCTTCACCTCTGTGATCCAGATGGTTATAGCCCCAGCTCTGGGAGTGGCTATTAAAGTCTCCAACTGCTATAAAGTTGGTGGCTGGTACCTGTATAGTGCTGAGACTCAGGGGTTTGTTGTTCGGACAGTAATAGTTCAGGAGTTCTATTTCCATCTTGTCTACCTTTAGCTGCAACAGCTGATACTCTGCTCCATCCATGAAGGTTTTCCTTTCGTGTGCAGGAATGTTATTCCTTACAAGAGTAAGTACTCCTCCCTTTCGTCTATCTTGTCTGTCGGATCTGAAGCATTGACATCCCCTTATTTTAAAGGTTTGATCTGCTTTCAAGTGAGTCTCTTGGATACAGCAAACACTGACCCGCTTCTCATACAAGATGTTTTCCAGCTCTATCTTTTTGCTGTATCCAGCCTGCTTGCTGTTCACTCCCTCTGCATTCCAGTGCATCATGACAAGTGGCACTCTGGGTTTCTCTTTTTCTGTTTTGTTTTGGTCAGTAGTTCTCCTCCGCCGTCTGCTGACTCCACAAGACGGTCTAGAGGGTCCTCCAGTAGCTGAGGGTGGGCTCTGTCGAGGCTCAGAGCCCGGCACTGCACCTGCCTGGTGGAGCTCCACAGGGCGAGCACCAGTATGAGATTTATTTGACGGTGTACTCTCCATAGAAAAAAAAAGCGAGTTGCGTGATACTGTGGTTTCCGGTGCGCCTTCTGGCCCAGTATCTACGACTTTAGCACCTGTTCAACGGGAGAGTGGGCTCATCCCTAATCTGTTTAAGTTCCCAGTAGTAGACTATTCGCAAGCAGCCTGGGGGTGTCACTGCTCTGCGCGGACCTTGTTTACCGAGGCGGCGTCCGAGCTCGTATGGTAAAAATATGGTTGCGTTATCTTCAAAATAGCCCTGTCTTTCCCGTGGCTTTTCTGCCATCCTGCAACTTTGAGTTAGGGAGTTCTGAGCTCCAGTCTCTTTCCCAGGCATTTTATCCTGGCCTGGCACGCATACAGAGGACCCCACTTCTGGTTCTAAGTTAGCAGTTGGGGAGGTGGGGTAGCACACTGTGCATTCCCCGTCATCCAGGGGGCTCTCCAACTATGCAGAGCTTGCACAATGCTGTGCTCTGGTTCTGGGCTCACCAAAGGAATCCTCACGTCCTGCACAGAGCCACTTCCAGATACCCACCACCTGCCAACCCCCCATTGTAGAAATCTCCTGCATGCGGCCATCCAGTCAAGAGCCAGTATTAAGTCTGGTGCCCAGTGATCCCCCAAGCTCAGTGTGCAATGCTGGGTTCTCATCATGCTGCAACACAGGGGGGATTGTGATGCTCAGCCATCTCTCTCAACTCTGCACCGATAAGTGACATCGGGGACTTAACTGTGCCTCAGTACTGGGAGGCCCCGTTTCCGGGTACACCACACACAGCCAATTGAGGCAACGGTCGCCGTGGGCGTGTCTTCAGTGGGGAAGTTGTGGAGTCTTCCTGTCCATGTTCTTGGCACATCCTAACACTGCCCGCAAGACATCGGGAGGTTTTTGGAGAGTGGCTTCTTGCTTTTTTGAGCCGGGGTGGGCTCCCGGGCAAGTCTCAATGGGGATCGGGACGTGTCCACGCGCCAGTGGGCCCAGCATCGGTCGCATCTGATGGAGGACTTGCTCTGCCAGGTTTGAGTTAGTAAATTCCAACTTTGTCATCTTCTTGGCATTGTGATGCTGGGGTGCCTGTGGATTTCCTAACGCCCCGGGTAGAAGCCAGAAGTGTACTGTGCCAGCTCTGGGGGAGATAAAGGGGGTGTTTCTGCAATCTCCTTCTGAAATACGTAGCCAAGGTAGGGCTCACTTGTGCTCATTCCCCTCGCCACCAGATTGGCCTGCTGGTTACACCGAGTTATCCGAGGGCTCAAGGCTTTTGGTGACCAAGAGTTGAAGGCAATAGGATCGTCAGTCCTGAGTCTCTGTAACCTGTACGATGGGTTCCGATCTCAGGAGAAGTCCCACACTCGTTTCCCACTCCCAGACTTGTTTTCAGTTTCCATCTGGCTCCTTCCACCCACAGAGGGTGTGTTAACGGTGTAGTGCACCGGTTTTTATTATCGAGGTTTGCTCCTCTAGATCTCGTCTGTGTGTTAGTCCTGAGGATTCGCACCCTCAGTTACCAGGGACTACCTCGAGGGAGGGTGTGCTCTTCACCACGCACAACGATCTTGGGGGTATCGCAAGATGGTTTTTTTGAGCCTATGCCAAGAGGACTCTTCACACCGGCTAAATGGTCGCAGTCCTTTCCATGAACATAGAAGTATATCACTTAGGCCCTAGGGAGAAGCCAAGGGGGAGGAAAGGTAAACACTCAATATAGAATATAAAACCATGGACATTAAATGAAGATGTACACAAAAAATACAAAAAATGATATAGGATTTTTCCAGTTGGGTACTTACTGAATTTTTCACCTGCAAACATTCATGGGGAGACTCCACTCTAATCTCTGTTTGTAGTGAATAATACGCACCCAGTTCCATGACTCTCCCATCACGGTGTCAGAGTGAATAGTTTTAGTTTTGCTCTACACATGTTAGAATATCTCTCTATTTCTTACTCCCACTTGACACACAGACACTGGATATAATATCACTCGTGGCTGCTTTTAGGTGAACATTTGTGCAGACTATATAAGTTCAAACAATTTCTATTACATGTAATAACAATTTCTGCAGGCCCATTTAACTCATTTCATTGGGTTTGAAATTTAACAGGTTAAATATGTTTTAATACAATCGTGAAATTACTCGTACTTGATTGAAAATAGGTCATTAGGACCTCATGCGAGAATGCTTAACTATTGTAAGTGGCTAGACTATCTCACTGAAACCCTGATTTGTGTTTGTCCAATAAAAGGTTTCTGAAATCACTGAAAAATAATTGTCTGTTTTGCCTGCAGGTTAACCGATGCCACTATGTGCAAAAATGCACAAGGACAGCAAGGGTCCTCAACGAAAACTTTGATATTATGCACACCACAAAACTAAAGCTCAATGCGGGACTTCCTTACACATAAGGTAGAGGAAACCTCGCGGTTAAGTAGAAAAAATTAAGATCCCTTTATTGTATTGTTATTGCTCCATATATTTGCAACTCATTAAAAAACACTAATACACCTATTCTGATATTACAAATATGGTGGCCTTCGAGAACTGCTGCAAGACAAGGGAAAATCGGAATTTAATATAAATATTGGTGATGTTGTCTTACTGGATAACAACACAACAAGAATTGGTCTGCCAGTGTGTTACGCCACTTTATACACAGGGACAAAATTAAAATCATATAAAAGAAGAAGTAGAGATATGAAAGCAAGAACTGAGTTAAAAAACTAAACAAAAAATTGATAAACTTGATACAGCATTTAAAAAATTAGTAAGTTGCTAATGATTGCTCCTGGCGATGATGAATGTGACGTAAAAAAATACCTCTGTCCTTGTTCATTGACGGCATGATTTATTTAAATTTTTCTTTTGATTTACCTCCAGACCAGTCTTCTTTGATCTTGTAGATTTTACTATATAAGTATTGCTTAATGTTACTTTTTAGTATTATTACTATTTTAATGTGTATGTTTCTTAAAAGGTTTACTGTTTTATTTGGCTTTGGCCCATAAATGGAGAAAAGTGTCAGCTCGGTGAAGGGATCGAGTACAATATGAGAACGTCAAAGTATTTTACAGGTGATCTTCATTTAAGTATTTTCAGCCAATTTTTACAATTTTATCTTAAAGTTCTCGTATGTGTCTTATCTTTATAACCATCTCGTCATATCACTAGGTTGATATAATTTATATAATCGTTGATACTAAGTATTGGTCTGTCTACAATGAAGATTTTTACATTTTGAGAGATGATTTTTTCGGTGACATCTGCAGCACCACGTTAGGTAAAGTAAAATTAAGATGCAAGGTAATCACAGCTTATACTTTGCACCAAGTACGGTGGCTAGAAAATGGAACATTAAGGGCAGTTAGAATTGTTGATTAAGTATTTACAGGGGGGGGGGGCTGTGGGGTTTATTTACCATTCTCTGGGAGGATTGTATATTCATGAATTAAGGGTTAGTTTTAAGTGTGCTGGTTATTGTGAGGTTACTTTGCATGGTCTCTGACGGGAGTTTTGGTTGTTTAGTTTGTTTTCGGTCTGGGTAGTGGATGGGAGTTACCACTGTCGTTGTGAAGTTGCATAACGGTTTTTTATATTTTTTTTGGTTGTGGTGTTCTTCTTTTTTAATTTAATTTGTTTTCGTTGGGAAGCTTATCTTTAGATCTATTCTGCTGGGCCACAAATTCAAATCTGTTGTTGATACTGGGTATTTTTACATCTTAACGATCTACGGCTTTTCATGCCATTTACCTTTTCTTAGTCTTGTGCTTGTTGAAGTCTTTGTGCTCAAGTTTCTAACAAGTGAATGGTGTGCTTTTTTCTTGGTTGATGATATGAAGAAACGGGCATCATTGCGAGGTGGTTAGTGAGGGGCTGGCAATGCCATTCCACATGGTGGACACTCAACTGGATCTTGCAGAGCTAAAATACTGTGCTATGGTTCTCTGGGCCACCTGTCCCCAACGGGACAATTATCAGGTACTCTGAACAAGAGACACCTTTACTTCAGCGCTCCTCTCCATGCTATCATCGGTGTTCATGGTGAGATCCTCCTGCATGCAGCCCCCAAACCTAGGTAAAAAACATCCGGCTCGGTAGTCATACCTCGAGCTCATGTGTTCCTCTAAGATTTTAGCTGTGCAGTTACCATGAGTTCCTCAACATGTTTCACCCATAGGGGAATACCTTAGAAGTGCTCACCCCTCGTGAGCCAATGATTTCAAGCAATTAATGAGGGACTCCTCAATGTGTAATTTGCCTCACCGACAGGAGATTCTAACTTTCCATTTCTGTTTCAAAATGTTCACCAATTGTGATTTAAAATGGGTCTTTTAAGGATTGACCTCCTTGATATGACTGCCATGATCCATTTGAGCACCCTGTATTAATGCTCCTTCTGTATGGTAAATCATTTTGACATCATTTGAAGCAGCCTCATACCAAAAGGCAACCATGTGTCCGCAGTCCTTGTAAAAAGTTTGGAAAGATGGCCAGTTCTTAAACATGCAAAGAATGGGCATTGAAGGAAGAATGTTCCAATGGAAAAAAAAAAAAACTTTTTATCCAACAGAACTATCTGCACAACCTTTAACAGAGTTACATCAAAAGAAGAAAACTGGTCAAGTACAGGACCGCCCATGGCCCCAAACAGGGCACATTAGCATTAAGCTCAACTCTCTTCACTATATTCGACTCGCAAAAAACCCTGCTACCCATGACCAATCTAAAAATCCCCAATGCATGTTTGCTGAGGACCTTTGTAGAAAATGCGTCTAGAAAAGCATAATATAAATTTAAAACTACAACTAAAAATATAGTACTGAGTTGTGAAACTTGCTAACAAATTCCTGGCAAGGATGAAGGCCTAATTATCGTAAATAAGAATGCCGGCCTTATCATTTAGAGACTTGTTTGAACAACGCGCCTTGCCCAATTGTCACTCATAGTTCAAAACAGAGAAGCTACTCTAGCTTGAGTCCATCGCTTATCTTCAAAGCATTGCAAGGTCTTTGAACTCTACATTAAGTCTAATACACAAATGTGCCTGGGTCCTGGCTAGTGGATGTTGGCACACACAGCTCATTACTATCGATAAAACTGGATTGGATGAACCCCAGTGCCAGTGCGTGCTCTATTCATATACACTAGGGTCTTCCTTCAATCGTACAAACTCTATCTGGACACACAGAAATTGACAGCCAACATTGGCTTTCTTCTTCTTTTTCTTCTTTTTCTTCTGAGTTCGGTTTGTAAGTCATGCTAAACATCTTGCAGGGCCTGTCGCCCCAGTGACGAGCAGTCTAATCAGTCTTTTCCAGGTCAGCGCCGACGTAGGCAAGCCCCCATAGCTTCCTGCTGCGAGCAATCATCACCTTTGTCGGCCTCCGGTCGCACGTCGCAATTTTATCATGGGTTGGGACAGTTCTGGCTGAATGTGTTCTGGACGTCTGCGGATATCAGTTCCAAATGGGACATTAATTCGTGTGGGATATCTTGAAGGCGATAGAGATGTCCAACAAAAGTAATTCTGCTGGGACCCAAGTTAGTCAGGCGCGATAAAAATTGCTCGTCTGTTGGTGTCTGTTTTGGTGGTCGGATCCTTGCGTAATCGCTGCTGTTTTTTATACACCTTCCTACACTTCCAACGATTTTGGTACTAGTTGTGGGATGATCGGTTTTTTGCTTCACGGACCCCCTAGGGCAATGGGTGGCTGTTATTGTACAATTTTTAACTGCCAACTATTGACTAGAGCAATCTGCTTTCTACTATTACCAGCGTTTCCACTCATGGCGCTGGTATCCTCTGCAAGGGCACTAATGGTTGTTGACCTTTGGAATGATTGTTAATGCTCTGATCTGTTCTCATTCTCATATTATTTCATTTATCTGGTACCTTGTTTTGTATTGATTCAAGTAAATGGAGTACCACAAAAAAATTGGCCAAACAAGACCATGGGACGCACCTGCTCATTGTAATTTACAGCTTCAAAAGATCATGGCAAATCTCTAATATGTGCAACCATGAACTACAAGGAACTACAATTAGCATTTTTAGTCATCACATTGTAAGGTGATGTTAAAGGATTACTTTTGAAACTGAATTAAAAACAGAATATATCTGAAGAATTCTTCTGGTCAGAGGAACAGGTGGCTGTTTTTTAGGAACTAATAAGAAGTTACATCAGATAAACAAATCTTAAATATTAGATTAATTATCGAAAAAATCTTCTCAAATCATACTTAAAAGATTTTATTCTCTTATCATGTATAACTCCGTCTTTACATACTTATGACATCTCCGATTCGTGTCTGGCCTTGTAGGCTTCTATGGATATATAGTAATGTAGAAAATTCACAAATTTTGTTACCAACCTATAATAGATTCTTTGTTCCTGCACCTATTTCAAGGAACGCATAGGAAGCACTGTTGTGCTTTTTGCAAGCAACGACATTGGAGACTCAGAGGAATTTTTCAAAACAATCTGTTGAGAGTTCAGGCTGGGATGTATCCTGTCCCCAGTGATCTTTATATATTTATCTAGAACTTATTCTATGCATAGAGGCTCTCTACGATTATAAATCAAACCTTTTCGATTGGAGGCACACCGCAATACTCTGTTGCCAAACCTACCGTTTTGCTGTTGATAATTGCTCTGGATAGCTGGATCAGGCAATAAGAAACTTCAAGACCCTTACACTACTTGACGAGGAGAACCCCCAGTAACAAGTAACGTATTGGGGGATGGAAATTAATATAGTAAAAAGCCAAGAGATTGCCAGTGAATTGCCATTATGAAAAATGGTGCGACTAATCATCCTAACGTTAAATGGGCAAACTACGTCCAACCTAGAAGACAGTTAACACCATTTTAATATCACGGGGTCCACTATACTTTTGCACAGTGATGGGCAAGTTCTCCAATTTAATAAGAATTCTTGACACAATGAATTCGGGATGGCCTCAGATTGCCATGTCAAAGGTTGATGGTCGATCTGGTAATAAGCTAAATTACAGATTTCCCTCTACGTGTAGATCCAAATATACAAACATCACTCCATGTAAATTATCTATTCTCTTGTATGGTGTGTGAGCTGGTCAACATCACTGCAGCATTAACGCGAGCGAAGGATTCAGGCTTTCGCAGACATAATGTAGATTGGACAGAATTTTGCGCTTTTGCACTATAATAGTGCATAATATTTACATCATATTGTTATGTTAGATGAGTAGATTATAACACCTCATTGCAGGCCAACCAAGAACCCACTTTTCCCGTCAACAGTGAATATCCGGCGAAAGGCTTTGCCTGGTTTGGGGAATGTTAACTCGTCATTGAATCCCTTTCGATACACTAAGTTTCCCTTTACACCGCGGTATCAGTCGTTAGGTAATCGGGAAGAACGAGGCACAGGCAGAGATAATCACATGGGCTGTTTTACATCAAAGATACTGGGCTAGGACACGGTTTTTCCACACTTGTTAAGCATTTGCATGAGGACTAGATGAGCAGTGCGAGGAACCTCTGTCTGCTGATGCTTCAATCCAAGGCACCCATTATCGGTCCCCAATGTTGGGTTTACGGGTCAAGATGTTGATGTATGAATTGGGAACGCAGTCAGTGAACGTATTTATAATTTTCTTTGTTGTTGGATGATGTTCAGGTATGGTTGAGGTTTTTCTTCATGGGACCTTGCAGTTGTGCCATACGCTTCTGCACTATAAAAATTGGAGGAGATCTTCCAGTTCGGGCATAAGGCCCTTTAGGATGATCTCTTTACATTTTGCGAAAAAATATATAAAATATAAAATTAAATCCTCCACCAGTTCATTTTACTGCCCCCTCAGGCAGATCCATCTGTGTATATTACTTGTGTCCACACAAACTACTTGGGTATGTTAACATCCTACTTATATCCTTTTTGAGCCTTAACGTTTTTTAGGGTTTTGAGGTGTACAGGTGGACATTTTCTTTTTGCTTTATTCGGGACCAATTCGTCGTTGCTTGATAACTATTTTACATATCTGTCGGTCTGGCATCCTCGTAAAATCACAGTCACACTTTGTCACAATTATACTGCATACGATTCACGACTTTGGCGTGGGAGGTCTTCATTAGGCATCGATGCAGATGTCTTGGTGATTAGTTTAGGAAGGAAGCTGGTTCTTTTACAGACATAGTTTCATCTTGTCACCACTTATGGAGTTTGGCATGCAATTGGATTGACTTGGACTTTCGTTTAGAATTTTAGAAGCCTTCTCACTGTGTCCGAGAATAACCTTTTCCTCACGTCTGTCATCAGACCCGAGCGGATTGTTGGGTGTCATCTGTCTCTCATTGCCTGGATTGGAGAACGTCTTCATCCTCTCACAGTGATTAGTCTAAGGCCTGATTTTTTGCACTTTCCCTAGGTAATTCTGTGTTTGTTTTTAGGATGCATGCTGGCCACTGGATGGTCTTGCCATATTAAAGTACAGGTTCTGACTGCATGTGCACCTGTACCTATATAGACTTTTTTAATAAGTATGTTCGGTATTTGCACACCCCAACTTGTGCATGCCAGTTTCTTCATCATAGAAGAGCTTTATTTTTGCTATCTGTTCTTACTGACTTTTATGTGCAGGATTAATGGTGAGTCTCATATATCCAACCTTGATGACTCCTAGGTTTGTTGGGTTTTTCCCTCGTTTGCGAATGCTAACTTCCATTTTGCTGAATGGTCCTTGATAGTTCTCGGACGTTTTGACTCGAGAGAAAGCCGGTTGCTTCTGTCTTGGAGACGGTTTATCTGTATCTCCCCCAATATGATGACCATTTTACGATGGTAGTTAGCGCTGCAGTGCATCCTGAACCTTCGCAGTAGGGCATATGCTTCAGCAGGCCACAACCAGGCAGCTAAAGCGTCAGCATTGGAACGTGCCCATGGAGATATTCCAAGGCGAAAGTTTCTCACTGCAATTTTTCATTTTTATATATGATAAAAAGGTAGCTGTGGGGCAGGAGATCGGAGTTTTATCTTCACCTCTCCTATGTGCCACACCCCTGTTGTTGTGGTGACCGCGATGGATCTGCTATTACCATCAAGTTTTACTCTTGCTGTGCCCGCCCGGTATCGTAGGGAAAGTTACCAGTTTCCAGCTTGAACATTACTCCCTTCAATTTTTTGCTGTTGAGCATCTTTATGGAGGAGCAAGTCACCTTCTTTACATACTTATCAAAGGCCTTTTGTCCAAGGTCTACAATAAACCGCCAAGTTAATTTCTTTTTCTCCTGAATGAAAGGGCTTTTTTTCTCTTCATCGTGCTAGATATAACTAGTTGGTCTTCGGTGCTGCGGATTTTTCTTCACTAAATGCTGACTGTCGTGTTTTTCACAAGCAGATGGTTTTTTCAGATGTTTCAGTAATATTCGAGTTCAACATTCACTTTCCATCTAACATCACCAATGATTGATTCTAGACACTTGATCTGGAAATTTTACACAGTACATCCATGGATGATTGATGATTAGGAGGAGCTTGCCTGTGCATGGATAAAGGTCACAAAGGTTTCTTGATCTTACTCAATCTTGTGATGCCATTCATTTTCATGGAGCTTTTCCTGCTTTATTTTGGTTTCTTGTTATCGGCCCACCCCAGAGCACCTGTGTGCTCTCCATTGTAAGGGGGGTGACCTTCATGCAGATATCTGGTTTTGGCGTGCTTCGTCAGTTTTTTTTTTACCTTCTTACCGTACTTCTTAGGATCCGTGCAATGTGACAAGTGATGTGGTGCTTTCTTCCCTTGTAGTAATTCTGCAAGGATGTTTGCTCGACTTCTCTTCCTGGTGTGGTATTTTTCTTTTTTCCTTGATGACGTCCATTTCAGTTGTGCGTTGTTGTTTTCGTCATTTTTTTAGAAATCATTGTCAGATTCCTAAGCATGTCTCGTGTCCTTTTCCATGTTGAGAATGCTGGTCTCCTATCCGCCGGTTTGCAAGCTCACTTTGGTATTTCAGCTTTCGTTTGTTCATTGAAAGCTCTGTTTTCCTTGCTGTTGTGCATCTGTCGTGTTCATCTCTAATGTGCGATTTGCTCCATAGTTTCCAGTGCTTTATTTAATTCAATATGGATGTTTTCACAAGCGTTACGTCAATCCATGTATGGTTTGTAGTCTGCGTCGTTTTCAATCGTGGAATTGGGACTTCTTTGCTGCTTGGATGATAGCCTCACTGATGATCGGAGATGTTTTTATTTGATGTTATTTCGACACCCGTGGGCAATGTCCTCTCGACAGAACATTGTCGGCTTCCTTGTTCTTTAAAAAATCCCCCGTTTGCATTTTTTTGAAATTCAGCTAGGAGGACATTTTGGACTTCTCACTGACACTTCTTATCTCTAGATATCCTGTATGTGGACTTAGTACATGGTCATATCCACACCATGGTGTGTATTTTACTGTTATGGTGCGCGCTGAGTAGTTGTATGTAATTCTGTTTAAGCCATAAGCATAGATTCTGGTGTGCCAAGGTTGTTTTCACAATAATATGGGTTATAGAAGGTGCCGGCACTTATTACTCTGGTTGGCGTTATTTGGTTTTTTGTCGTTGTGACGCGTAACTGTCCTGTCGTCAAACACTCTTCTACTATTGGTTCACTGTTGCTGTCATAGACCCCAGATGGAAGTCGAAAGTGGCTATTGATGTACACTTAATTGTGGTGGTCCGACTGCTGCAAGCTTCTCCTTTGTGTAGCTCCAAGAGTTGTGGTTGGAGGGCTGCACCCTTGTGTCAACGGCCTGTTTTTTGAGTCATTAAGTCTACACATGCGGCCGCAGTAGTTGGGACTGTTATGTATTCTAGTTCGTACACTCTACAGATCTGTGGTCTTCATACTGATCGGGATTGATGGTTTTATATCAGGTGTCGAGCGATTCCTCCCCTTAGTTCTTTTTTACCATGGTATTGCCCGGATGGGATTGGTATACCTCGTACAAAGACTTCGCTTGCGGTATCTTTTAGGTGAGTTTCTTCGGATGCAGATATATCATTGTTTATTTTCCCTGAGGTATTCTTGTAACTCAGGTTTCTTGTTCCTCAATCCTTCTGCAATTCACATTGAGCCTCTGTATGATAAGTGGGGTTGTTGGTTTGTTGTCAGTGGTCTACTTGCTTTCACTCGTACCATTTGGTCTGGCATACGGCTCACACGGTTGCTTGGCCGGTGGGCCCTTTAGAGGCTTACGGGGGCCCCGGCTACGCTACTCAAGGTTGGAGCTGTTTGGCAGCCGAAGCACATGTCGTATGTCGAGTTTGTCGCAGGACGCATAACGCACAAATAGACGCGCTATCACAACCCTCATCGTGTGTCTAATTTTTCCCGGGTGTACTGACCGCAGTTAAGTAGCTAACACACTCAGCCCTCTTCGGATGGCCAGGGGTTTGTGTTCTGTTGGTTCAGGGTTGTTGCTAAACACTTGCCTTTCCATCTACCCCGGGTGGGTCAGCCTGCAAACCGGCCAGAAGATTGGTTTGTTTAACGAGCGGGGTTAACCTTCCACAATGGTATAACCCTCTCCACTTACTATATACAAAATACTCAACTTATATATTATTGGTGTTAGAGCGGACATCTTTCTGCTTTGATGCAAACGTCTAGAGACAACTATTGGGGGATTTACTAAGTGGGGGTCAATCAGATGACATACCTGTTAAAAACTTCACCCGGTTACTGCTGGCAACCCCCCGATGGACATCGCCGTTTGCGTTATCGCGGACACCCCCCTGTCATTATTAGCCTTCAGCTACGCCGACTTTATTCGAAGTAGCTGACACACCCTTAATACTGGGAGGTCGTTCCAATATCCGCCACCCACCCGACGACGCGCCTGGTTGGAAGGGGGGTTCCGGTGCCCCTTTTGCCGGGCAAACATTGGCAAGGGTCGTAGCCGTTGTTTGGAACCGCCTACCTCTTACAGCGCATGTTGGGGGAAGCTATGATAAAGACCAAAGGCTCTGCGGTATATTATTGCCTGTGTCCACCACTAGCCTCCCGCTTTTATGTGGCACACACGCTGGGACCATTGGTAAAGCATATATGGTAAGCAAGAAAAGGAGGCTCATTAACCTTCACATCTACATTGTTCTACGAAATAAATCCTACGTATTTCGTGGTATAGCACAAAAGTGGACATGCCTCCACGATTGTCGCTTGTCATGTGCTCGGTCTTCAGAGGCTTGTCATTCAATGTTCTAGGACAGCACAGGTCTAACCATTGGCTTAGTGATGTCCGCCACATGCTAGTTCGGTCGCACATTCTTAAAAAATATTTTATACTAAAGACATAATGGCAACTAAAGAAAAGCTGGGCCGACCAACAGATGAATTGGTTAATAGTTGTGTTGTTTTTTTTGCATGTTGACATAAAATGCTCTGGCATAGTTTCAGCAAAATCTCGGCGTCGAGGATGATGATGGTTGATCGCACCAATGTGATGATGCTCCACAACGCGCCACACTCAGTTTGAGCCAAAGAAATCCTTCTAACAAGACATGAAGAGAAAAAGGACACCCAGGAAAGGTAAACTCCAGATTAAAAAGCAGCCATGATCTCCATCATACCCTTGGCGGGACGCACTCAAAATGTCGTTATGAATGAAAGGGGATACCTAATACTCTAAATACATAATCGTATCATGTGGAAACTAATGATCAATACCACCAACACTGTCTGTCCTATCGTTGTTACCTTCAGCAACCAGATAGCAAAAAGGGAGCTAAAACTATCACTCCATAATACAAAGTTGATTAAGGAAACCAATCCAACCAGCCTGGGAGTAAATGTGCATGGTTTGTGTGGCAGCATTTTTATATTTGCTTCTCAGGAGCAGAAGAGTAGTGATAATGGTGCTGATGATTTACATAATTAATTTTTATTTTGTGAGTTATTCTTTTATTTGCAAGTGTTAGAGATATGATGGTGACCATGTTCATAACTTCTGTGGGTGCCAATTTGACTTCATGTATTAGATGTCTGGTTTTGAATCTGCTGATTTAACACTTGACTTTTGTTGGTGGATTTGTTAGTTTGTAAACATTATGTAATTTGATAAACGTTCTCTTAAGGTTTTAAAGCTGGACAGGCTGAGATACTAGTTGCCACTGATGTTGCATCCCGCGGTCTAGGTGAGTTATCAAAGACTTTGGCGTGAGGGCCTAAATGAAAGTAAATTTATAGTTTACATATGTCTAGTACATTTGAGGGTTTTACATTATGGCTTGTGTCAGAAATGAGGTATCTGAGGAAGGTGGTTGAAGGAACAAGAAGGGACATGGGCCGCAACCAGACAATATGTCAAGGCCTAAAATCCCAACCCCTGCAGACCCAAGTAGAACAGTCCCAACTAAGATGGTTTGGCCATGTCTGCAGAATGGAAGAAGATCGGCTACCACGACCAGCATGGGAAACTAAGAGACAGGGATCGGACCTCCAGGATGAACCAGAGTCTGCTGGGAGGACAATATTAGACAATCTTTGAAGGATCGAGGATTAGAATGGAACCAGGCCAGGAGGAAGACGGCCGATAGTATAGTATGGTGCTCTCTCTTCCAAACCTCTACACCTCACAGTAGAAGATGAACGACTAAGTAAGTAAGTATGGCTTGTGGTGGCTTAAGTACAAGTAGATCAGTAAAAAGCTTGCCAGTAAATTTGAAAAATCCCCCCTTTTTTATTTACAGTATTGCTTTTGGTAATGACTAACATAAACATGCCTAGTAGAATTGAAAGGTTAATGTTTATTTCTGTAAGCTGTCTGTATATAACTTCATATGTGTAAATAATAAAGGGAGCTGCTGTAAAATTGGAAGATAAATGAAAACAAAAAGTAACAATTCTTATGGGGGCCGTTTTACACATGAATGGTAACTCTAAACGCAAGATGTTCATGGGTCTACCTTTCTTCAACCACAGTCACCATATTATGTATCATGGCGTGTCTTTTGTATCTGTCTTTATTTGATTTGTGGACACCTCTTTTCATTTTTTCATGTGACATCGGAGAGCAATTTTCTTCTCTATTACTCTTATTCTCACCTCTGAATACCTATCGTGAACCAACACATATCTGCCGTCAGCAGAATCACAGAAATAGAGAAATGTTAATGCACAGAAAAATGTTGTTTTTTTTTATTATATACATTGTAGGACTGGGCGTCCGCTTGTTGACATTAAATATTAGTGGAAGCAAAGTGTCGGGGATGACAATTATAAGAATAGTGGGAAAGACAAAATAAAGTGTCGGGGATTGACATTAACACTACATAGAGAAGCAATAGGTCGTGGGCAGTTGACATTTATTTTTACGGAGTGCTAAAGATAAAGTAAATAATAGGCGACACTACACCGTGTGCAATGTCAAGACCATGGCCACTAGTAATTAGGTTATGCATGGTTGTTGTATATGACTGTTGTTTGTTTATGTTCTGTCAGTGGGTCTTTTAATTTGAGTACCATCCGTACTGACAAATACATAATATGCATCTTAAGGGCTTTGTCACCTCGGGACATGAAAACTGGCCGAAGAACATAAGTGGGACTGGTTATGGCGTCCCTACGATTCATCGTCGATTTAAACCTATTTATTTTGTTCATTCACAATAAAATTAACACATAAGCTAGACATATGGCAAAAAATGGAGCATTCCTGGCTTGTAACAATCATGTGATCCAATCATATATAATTGCACAGGGTATGCAACCCCTATGTTTGTATGGGCGGGGAATGTATCCCCACTACCCCCCAACCATGGGGGGTACCATGGGGGGTTCCGGGGGGGGGGGTGGGGGAGGTCAATAACCAACCAAACTCTCTGCAAAACGTCAACCCCAAATGGGGTTAACACTGTTGATGTTACGGGTACCCCAACCACGCGGTTAACCGGAGGGGCATATGGGGGGGGGGCTGGGGTGGGGGGTGGGGTGCGGGGGGGGGCGGAATTGTACTCCCCGCGTATGGGGTGTTGGGTACCGAAATCATGGATGGGGCGCGCGGGCGCGGGGGTGGTAAATCGTGGGGGGTAATGCAAAATTGTAGATGCGGGTCATGGGGGGCGGGGCATGGGGGGGGGGCGGGGTGAATAATGGTCGGGCGATTTATGGTACGCGGGGGGTGGCGGGTGGTACATCCCAGGTGACGGGGGGGCGGGGGGGGGGAAATGCGCGCGGGGGTATCCGGGGGGGGGGCGGGGTGGGGGAGGGGGTCCATTGGGGGGTGGGTATTTGGTGTGGTGAGGGGGTGTTGTAGTTACCGGGGGCTGTTGGCGAACTTGTAAACGGTGGGGTCGGGGTGAGGGGGATGGCGGGGGGGTTGGGGGGTGCGTTGGGCCAACTATGCCGTTTTGGGTTGGGGGGTGCGGGATGGGGTTGGGGGGGGGGGGTCGGGGGAACGGTGGGGATTTTGGGGCGGTGGGGTATGGGGGGCTAAATGGGGGTACATGGTGGGGCGGTGGGTGGCAATGGGGGGTGGGGGGGGGGGGGGTGGGGATGGGGCGGGGGGTGTACCGGGGCGGTGTTGTCCCATGGGGGAATGGTGAAATGATTTTAATGTTTACGGTGCGGGGTGGCGGGGTGTAGGGGGAGGCTAATGTGGCGGTATTGGGGGTGGGGGGGGGGGGGGATGGGGGGGTGGGGGTTGTGGGGGGGGACTGGTGGCGGGCGGCATGGGTGGGGGGTAATGGGAGGGTGTGCCGTTGGGGGGGGAGGGGTCGGAGGGGGGGGGTTCCCCCCCGGGGTAAGGGCGGGGGGCCTCCCAACAATGGGGTGGGGTACCCCGGGGGGGGGGGGGGGGGGGGGGTAGGGGGCGGGTGGGAGGGGGGTGGGGGGGGGGGGGTGGGGGGCATGGATTAGGGGCTGGTGAGTGTGTACGTATATGGGGGTGGGCATCTTGGCGGGAATGGTGGGCGGGGGTGGTTCCCTAACTACCTCTACGAACACAAGTCATCACACACGCTGCCCTTGCGTAGATATATCAGTAAATCATTATTCAATCTACAATTTATGTTCAGTTCAACTTGGACACTTGTTACTAGTGGTACGTGTCAACCAACGGCACACCCAAGTAATGCTTAACCCACGAAATCCGTCGTAATTTATATCTTCCTTGAATAAAACAATACTTATCTATAAGGTGCAGGAACTTCTTCCATAAGTTCGGGGTCCATCTTATCGATCGTGAAAAAAAACAAAAGTGGCAGGCACCCTTCCGAAACCAATATATTATTGCCACATATAAAGGTACACCAATATCCTCTCACAACTCCCGGCCTGAGCTCCGAATAATACGTTCTTGATTGGACGACATAATAATGATGTTTACCGATAAGGCCGCAGGATTACTTATGCTCGTTATAACAATAAATATTAGACGTGTCGGACAATGCCGTTTCGTCATTGTACAACACGGTGACGTATAAATGTATAAGGCGTTCCCTATATTAAGTGTTAAAAAGATTTATGCCAAATCAGCTGTACCAAAAATCTGGTACACTATCCTCTACAAATAACAATAGCTGCTTCTACCATGATACCATTTTAATTCATTTTATTCCCTTTATCACATGGGCTTGAACACCACCTCATCCTGTTAGTGGTATAGGCCTGGCCCCAGACCGTGTTACTTCATCTTAAAGAGTTAAGAACGAATAGATAGTCTGCACTTTCTCAGCCCATTGTTGTAACACTGTGGCCAACTGTGGGGCTGGCAATCTAATGTAAACACAAAGTGCCACCAGATAACCAACTGCTTGCTTGTGTACAGGCTTCCTAGACACTGGTCCAGCTGCAGGGTATGAGAATCTTGCTCCAACTAAGGGGTGCAAGGAATATGATGACTAAGGTGGACAAACTAAAGAAGTATTTCACTGGTTAAACTCCAGTATTGACATTTGATTTTTCTATTCTCAGATGTTATATGATATCAAACTTGTGTGTTCCAACTACGGACTACCCCAACTAATAACACAGCAGTCCGGACTACATCAATCGTATTGGTCGGAATGCTTGAGCCTTGAACAAATCAGGATACCATGCACCTCTAATCAATTTATCACCAGTGAAGATGCTCAGGCGAAGGTATATAAATTAAGATACACTGGAAGATGTGGGAGGGCTTGGTTTATAAAATTGTTAATTTGGAGCCTGTAATCCAGAAACTGATCAACTATTAATGATTATGCATAAGCATAAATAAGGAATAAGTTCACTCTTATTTATGTCAACGTATGGAATACGGCCCCTTGTACTAAATGTGTCACTTGCTTTATTACCTCAAAATCCCGTTGGTTTTATTTAACAATTTTGTAGGTACAAAAATGTATCTATGTCTTTCAGTACAGAAAACCAAAAACAACCAGCTTTTGAGAAATCCTACCAGAAACGTGTTTCCTCTAGGTAATCTTGTATGATGTGATTAATTTGAGGCTCCCGTGAATTGGGCTGTAACCTCATGACTTTTAAAAACAAATTGCTACACAAATACTTTAGGCTTACTGCATGGGGACCCGCTGCAACTGTAGGCTTCATGCTGACATAAGGTGTTTGAAAAGGGTGCATGATCATGTTTAAAATACATATTTTCTTTAAACTACAAAAAATTTTAACCTATATCATAGTGACAACCCAACACATCAGTCATTTTTTTTCAGTTAGGGGCTTCCATAAATGAGATAAGGTTTCTTAAATCGTAGCCCCCAAGCATTTGTTGATATTTGTTATGTTTGAGGTGATTTTTATGTTCGCTTAAAAACCTCTACATTATTTGCTTCACAATTTTAAAAATCGCCGCGTTTTAGAATTATGATATGCACGACATTAGTCATAAAAACTTAGGTGTCCTTGTGTACGTTAAAGTTTCTGTGACTATTGGCTGCAAATTCATTTCTTCATGGGTCTTTCCAAATATTGTTTGTAGGTTTATCTTTATGCTGCCAGTTCGTTATTGTGGCTGCCCGCTTGATTTGACATTATCTTAATTTTTTATTGTATATCATGACATCATCATCATTACCCTCCAGTTTCCTGAGGAGCATAGGCCTTACACAAATTCATGCCAAGCCTTCCTGTCCTGTGCTATCCACTCATGGTCTTTTAGTGTCTTCTTTCTCTCTTTCACGTCTGTCTCCAATTCCCTTCTCTGTGTGTTTAACTCTTGATCTAACCTCCTATCTGCTTTACAATGTGGATTACTCTACAAAATACTTTTGTCTTGATTATCACAAGTCAATTCTCTTGGTCCCCCCCCCGATGTGTGTCCACATCTATAACTCACCCTAACGTTACCATCTTATCTCCTCTTTTTTCAACTCGGCCACCTTGTCCTGGTTCTTGTCTTCAGGTACATACTCATTGGGGTTTCTTGTCATGAAAAACCTTTTCATAATCCCTATTTCTTTGCAAGGCTCCAATATATGAAAGTCTGTTACTTCTTGGTTGTCCTTTTTGGTTTTTTTCATGTTTCAAAGTTTTACAGTACAAGTGCCTTGACGTTTGAGTTGAAGATTCATATTAATGTATTGCGCTTGACTACAATATATGTCCCAGTGCAGTGAAGGCTTCTCTTGCCTTTATTTTGGATTTGTGCACTTCTGTTTCTAAAAAACTTTTTACAACATTGCCCAAACCATCATATGGTGTGAGTTTTACAGTCTCGTAGGTCGATGTGCCAGGTAGCTATTACAACCGGCATCCTTCATTCTGGAGACAGAAAACACATGGGAAAAGGGAAACAGTAAGAAGGCAGGACATTAAAGGGATATACGACAGTAGCTCGAAAGAATGTGAATTGAAATGCATCAGGACTGGAAGACTATGCATGATTTTTTTGATGATAGAACAATCATTGAAATGACATGACATGTCACATGATCGACAGCCAAACTGGTTTTATTTAATTTTAAATATACCCATGTTGGTTTGTTTGACTGTCCATTGCTGGAATTCAGCAGCATGTATTGCAACTTGCTTAGTCAGTGGCAGAATACACTGGCTTGGCCATGTACCACCGCATGGAAGATGTTGCATCAATAAAGATTATTTTTTACGGGACATAACTGGCAGATGGCCAATTATATTGAGGTTCTAAACGTGGCCTGACAAGAGTGACAAGATAGAACACAGCGTCTTAATTCCAGAGCCTGGGGGGGAAAATGGAAGACTGTGCACACGATTCACGACTCCATAGTCGACTACTCACACTTTGATACTGCCCAACTACTAGGAATGGCTGCTGGAGCACAAGTGCAAGCTCTAACAGATACCATGATGAGGACTAGTTCTTTGTCAGATAACAGGATACGTCAATAGAAGCTGTCGGGGGGATAAGGTACACACACCCACTCACACATTCGGCGACGACCTGGAAACAGTGTGATGGGGTGGGCTAGAGGTTGGGAGCTGCAAAGCTAGTAGGTAGTAGTAATAGTAGTATTACAAAATAGTAGTAGATATACGTAGTAATAAATAGTAAATAATACAAACTCATACTTAGTAGACCACCAAACTCACACTTCTTATTATTAATTATCCTATAAAACCTACACACCACCACTTATCCCCCCCTACGGCTTATATACATCTTACCATGTTGGTTACTACCAGTACTTCATCATTTTTTCTTTGTGCCTCCTATGCACACAGTGTCCACTATTAAGCTCGGTCCCCTTGCAGGAAGCACATGCTCACAAACAGTATCATGTTATCTGTAGTGGCTCGGTACGGTGTCCTTGTGGTTAGTTTGTTTATTTCAGTCTTCATATTAGCAAACCAGGGCCCAATGACATATTCCTCCCATGCACAACATCATGCAAAACATACATGCAACAACCTCTAATGAGTACGATATGATGAAGAGTGTAGTTGTCACTGTTCTTTCTTTGTATTATTTCCGGGAACACCCCCCCCAAACAACAACAAACAAACAGAACATTTGATTTGGATATGCTTCAAAGTTTCTACTGTTAAAATTCAGCTTTCTATTATATACAGTATTCACTGGACAGATTGTATGGTCTTAGGTGGAGGATTTTAATCTAGGTATGAAGGATGACAGGTCAAGAGGTTCCAGGACGATTTGTTTAAAACTATTCTCCGTTTTCAATCCAAGTGATAGTGAACAGAGTAAAATATAATGAACTGTTCCAAGTTTATGCCTTAACTTTCAGAATTTTATTGGCTTTACTAGTATGTAAAATGGTTGTGGGTCATATGGTACATGGTGGAGGTTATAGTCATTATAATGTCATGTTCTTTCAGGTATTATTTCTTAAGATCAATATATGTAATCAATCATTGTATGGGAGCAAATGATGTAGCTCTGAAACATTGTCAGGAAATACTAGAATCTTAGGGTGCTTGAATTGAAATGATGTGGTGCAAGTTAGATCCTTGGAGGAATAATCTCAAGGAAGGAGGTTGATTTTCTGAGGAAATAATGGATATTGAAAGCCTACGCTATTAAAAAAAAAACACAGTTTAGCATATTCATAGAAGACATGAAAGTGACACCCAAATTTCTAAAAATAAACATATATGCGATTTATGATGATCAGAAACTTGATAAAGGTGTCTTTCGAGATGTTCATAAGTCTACAAATGGGGTATCTCTTATAAATATTTATACTATCGGGGCATATACTTTGTAAGTAAAACATTTATAACATTAGGGTGCTGTGTAACACCTTCTGAACACATAAGTGGTTTATAGCGGACGTAACTAAAAACTAAAACATCCGTGGGCTAAAAGAGGAAACTTTATAATAGGAGGTTTCCGTTTGAATGAAAATATGTCTTCAAAGGGGTAAACCTTCTAAATCCAAAAATCGAAGTATTGAAGACAACCAAATTGAATGTCATTTAAGTGCCATTACATGCTTGTCTCTTTTCAGTTATTAACAACAACAGTAATATAATAGACACAGGGAAATGATACTGTTTTGACATTGAACCACTGATTCCTGTGAATGTCTCATTTTTACAAAAAAGTTAAAATTGTTACAAATGACTTTCGTTTTTTATTCTTCATTTTACATTTTTCACTACCATGTTAGACGCCACACAAACTGTAGCTCCGCGTCCTTTTGGGAAACTGTTCCTTTAATGTTTTTTTGTTTTATGGTGTTGCAAATTGTTATTCTGTAATAAAATGATGTTGCAGTGACTCCGGCGGTGTTCAAATTTAAGGTGATAAGGTAGTCGTTGCGCCCGTGGTTCGGTGATGTCGGCTAGGAAATGGCGGGAGTATGTGGGTGCGGCAGGATATGCTGGTGATTTAGTTGGGTCGGGGGTTACAGTTTTGTGCTAAGGTGGTCTTGGTAAGAGGCGGAGGAATGGGCGATGGTATCGTTTTTGTCGGAGAGGATACTGGTTCTTGAATTTGCGTTTCCATGACTCGATCCTGGCCCGGGCTGATTATATGCCGTGCTTCAATATCTAGCGGCTGCAATTTTTGCTGTCATCTTTCCTACGTACGGTGCACTGTATTGTCACATTTATAGATGTGTGGTTATGTGTCGTGGTTGCAGTTGTAGTGTCTAGGAGTATATTGTCGAGTTGGGGACTTTGTTGTGATAATTCGTCAATGATAGTGGTACTGGCTGTGGCTTCCATTGTTCTTATTTTCTGTTTTGGGGGTTTTGGTGGAGTTGAGTCAGTCGTGGGTACACATTTCTGGTTGTTGTGGGAGGTTTTGCGCGTGAGAGAGAGAAATTGCCACGACATTATCATAGGTCGTAATGGACCCCGCAAGCATCATTCACCCGATCTATCTCTTTTTTATCCTTATCAAAATATCGCTGAACTTTTGTAATAGAGCTTAAAACATGTTTATTATGGATTGTTTAGGCGTCCCGTGTACCAGGCATTTAATTATATGATGTAATAATCTTTATTAAAGAAGAAATGTAGTAAATCATGCATTTCACACTGCATAATTACTTGCGAACGTCGCGTGGTATGAGCGACTTGTCACAGGGGATCTTGAGACGGTGTTACATTAGTTTCTGTGGGTCTGCTGTCTCCGTACCCGCTTGCAGGGGGTTCCATTTCGGACAAGAACGCTGTAATGAGTTTGGCGGATGTAGGGTGTGTGCAAGGAAATTCCTTACACCGGGTGGGTTGTCCGGCCTGTTTTATTCGGCATGTTGGGAAGGGGAACCGGTGCTACTTTGCGTCCGAACATATCTTTTGGCCGCACCCCCCCCCCGGGGGGGGAATGGTTCTCATATTTGGCACTGTACCGAGCTATAGTTGGGCATGGTTTTTCATATACACAACAGTTATAGTATCACAAGACGAAGGTTTCATTGTTGATAATATTCACCGTGCAAAGGGGCCTGACCACGTACGGAGTTGTCATGGGAGCTGGTCGGGTGTATGGCGTTCGTAGGTAGTAAATCCCCGGTTTGGGGCTGGTTTCTGAATCTGTGATTTGGACACCCTGATCCACCGTGCTCTCGCTTTAAGCACAATCAACAATGGCGGGTGAATTTTCTTAATTTCTGCTATTGGAACACGGGGCCCAGGCCGAGTATGAGATGGGCATCGACCCAAGCACGCTATGCTACTGTCTCGGTTTAGCCTTTTGCCCACCGGCAGAGTTGGACTTATGATTCTGCAACTGATCGTTTTGAAGATTCTTCGCGGTTGGATTCGTTGATGTAAGGAACCGTGTGGCTTAAGTTTCACCTTTAGTGATGAATGGCAGTTGAACAATTATATGGGTTTTTGTTTATGGGTATTTGACCCCGGTGAATTCTCATGAGGCTAGTGCGCTATTTCAGAAACACATCTAGACTCGTAAGTGGTATGTGGAGTTCTCGCGACACAATGACTGGGGACTTGTACTCTAGAATTCAGGGTCATCTCCAATGGAATATAGAGTATATGGAACCCCCAAGTGTTACTGTGGGTTTTTATTTATGCGGTGGGATCGTGCGTTTAAAGCTTGGCCTTATTCTCATTTGATGGTCATCCACCCGGGATGGAAATTATGGTTCAGAGTGTGGTTGAATATGTTGTAACCTCTTGAAATTTTACAATAGTCTCATCATTTGTAAAAAGAGGCTTGCTTGCGGGGCAGTATCGTGCGGGACCGGCTGTGTTCAGGAATTTCAATAGAGTTAGGTAATGGTTTTTTAGATTGTATACTTCAGACTTGCCACGGACTACACACCCCCAGCAGTGAAGATTTCATCAAGATAGGACAAAGGACATAATTTGTTTCGAGACTCGATGCGTTCTCGACTAAGGGCGGGCCATATAATACCCAACAAGAGTCCCCCGTCCCACCGCACGCGGATTTATCTCTACCCTGAATCTTAGGATGACAACGGTTACCAGGAACAGTCACAAAACGACCGGTAAACCCGTAACAGTCACCATTTACTTCAACAGAATACACTCCTAGGGCTCACGTGATCATAACCACAAGCGCTTTCGTCCGCGCTTTCCGTGTTTTTACAATGGGGTCATGCCACCTATACAGAATGGTTTGCCTCTGACACCCCGTAATACACTCTCATAGTCCTCTTAGACGCTGGACAAACATGCGTAATCGGACCTCGCCATCGTGCTGGTTAACTAAAACCGCGGAAGGTGGGCGGAGCGGCTGTGGGTCTGACACCAGCGGGAAAAGATTATACGGCCGTGCATGTGAAGGCCCCTCTAGAAGAACATTTAGACAATATTTTAGGATAAATATTAATTTTTTAAGGATTAGAGATGAGATAGTAGCGGAATCCTGAAACCAATTAAAAGTTGTATTGTTACTAGCCGAGGGACAGACTTGGGGTATAAGGCTAACTATAATTTTATACGGTACTATAGTGGGGTCATTAGGTTTGGGAAGGTAATGTTTTTATTTTCCTGTGTAGGATATGTGGCTAGGTCTGGTCAAGAAGGGCTTCAACGTTCTTGTTTGATGTGATATTTAATAGATTACAAGTCCGCGAGAATGTAATAACATTTTTAAAAATAGGAATGAGTTTTTGACACGATACGGGTCCCTAGGTGTGGTTAAAACTGTAGTGATGAGTAAATTTTTGTGCCTATTATTTAATTTCTTTGAAGGACTGCTCCTTAGGAAAACCTTGCTGATATTATTAATGATGCCTTGTATTTTGCAATAGCACCCGTGCTACTTTTTTTCCATGTGTGTCCTGTCTGTATAGTGTAGTTGCCTAGCCTAGGTTTTTGCCTGTTTATTGTATGCTTTTTTATTTTTTTAATGAATTATGCTTACTTTCCTTTCAGGCCGTCCAGGCTTCCTAAAGTTTTAGCTTACCAAGCTGCTTCTAGAATCACTTTCTCGCCTACGGTCTACAGTTTACATCGGATACACCCACATCTTTTCATTCATTATTGCAATAAACAGCATGCATTGTAATACTTTTAAATTGTTTGACATATATCGAGAAAAGCACTGTCAACTTGGTTTATGTTATCTTTCTGATCACATACAGTACTTGATTTATGGCATAGGTTTTGTCTTGCCTATGTTCACACATTTGTATAGACTGGCAATTGTTATTGGACAACTTCTATATTAAATTTGGGCATGTCAGACCCTAAGGTTCAGTGGTACAGGAGTTTGCGGGTCGGGGAGTTCTGGCGAGCAATAGACGTGGGGTGAGGGGGGTATTTTCTTTAAGTGCGGTTGTTTTTGTGTGTCGGTGGCGTTTGTGTGTTGGTTGGGATCTGGTGTTGGGGGGGATTTGGGACGATTCGTTAAGTCCCATAGAACAGTGGATGTCTGTTTTTATCTACTTAAATTAAAGTACTAGAGTTTGTTCTTTTTAAAGCATAATAACTTTCAATTCATTAAATCTTTACAGTTCAATCATAAATAGGATTTTCATGATTTATCAATTTTTTTTGGCTTCTGCACAATTCCAGTTATTAGTGGTTAGTGAATTTTATCAACAGGTGTTATCTGTACGCCTTAGCATATGATCGACTTCTACTATAATTCCTTGGTTATTTCTACCGTGAAGTTAAGCTGTTGAATCGCGGTCTTAGTTTTTGTTTTTTTGTGTACAATTCCTTTTAGCAGGTATTTTGGGAATTGGTTGTGATGCGGGTATTGATGTATATTGTCATATTCTGGTTTAACCATTATGAGGTTATGACATTGTCATGGAGGTTTATTTGTCTAAATGGTCTCCACAAAGGAAAATGATTAATATCATGGTAGCAAAATGATGCTGGCCCAAGGCAAGAATCTTGAGTAATTTTGTAAGACCAGGCTTGATTCTTTTGCCCATTAAGGGTGGCTCAGTTTTTGTATCTTACTCCTCCCCACCCCTGTCTCCAGTACTTGTTTTTCAAAAGTTTTGGAATAATTTTGTTGATAAATTATTAGTAACGATGTAAATAAGCTTCATCTTCTGTAAAAAAAAAATATCTCAATGTTTTTTGTGTGTGTAACCTCACCTGCAGTGGTTTATACATTTGTTCTCCGCAGTCAAGGGGTTTATATTAAGCAATCTTAAGGTAACGATTGTGGTGTTTGATACATGCATTTTGTACTGTAATTATATGACATGTTTAGGTCAGCAGTTATTAGTTTTGAAAATTGTATTTTGAGTGGAGAATTTGAGCTTTAAATGCACAGTATGTGTGAAAGGTACATAAATAGAAATTATGTGTCTACTGAATAGAGTGATTCACCATGTGTGGTTTTTACAATGATCAATGAATAGATGTGATAGCTGGTAAGTAATCACTAGTTAATGTTAAGTGTTACAGATAGTATATCATCGTATGTGTGTGTAACAGCTAGTGATTCATTTTAAGTTGTGTATATATTGGTCAATGAATCATTGTGACCAATGTCTTTGACAGTGACTGTCGTAAATGATTTATTAGTCAGTGAATCATGACATATGGTGTGATGGCAGCTAGGATGCCATCATGAAAGGTTTTTATTGTCACAATCTTCGTTGCACCCAAGGCACAATAAGACAGAGACAAAAAGTCTCCATCCCAGCCTTGGGCAGAATTGTTTTTGTCTCTGGTTGCTTTATCTTTTGTTTCCTTTTTTCCTCCTTCTGTTTTTTTGTCATTGATGTAATATTGCTGACCTGTGGCCCAGCTGCTCATGGTCTTGCTTTATATTCATGCATTTAGAAAAACCGTGGTTTATGTCTCCTCTCTTGATAAGAGCCATTGGGAAAAATAACCATGTGATGTATTAAACTATGCCCCGTGTAGTACCCAGGGTTCTATGAAGACAGAATAGGGCTACCTAACCCTCAGGTACGTCATCATTGGATGCACTAAAATCTCCTCATTGTTGAGACACGGAGAATGGTGAACATTTTAACTATTTATCCTGGTTTTTTTCTTCTTGGTTTCATACCCACAGTTGTCATTAAGCATGATGTGAAGTTTCAGTGACATTGTAAGCCATATCATATTGCTGTTTGATGGTTCTGTTGCTCCATTTCTTTTACTCCTTCAAACTGTCTTTTCCTTGCGCATCTTTGTTCTTAAATTTGATTAAAGAAATGGGTGGAGAGCGCAATAACGTTACATGAGCTTAATTTCCCTCCATTCATACATGTCTGCTGCAGAGAGTCTACCCTATTCAGTCTAATTTTCTATAATAATTATGGTACTCAGTCTATCAGAGATGAGGACATCCTGTTGCTTGAATTTAACAGTTAATCTGGTCGCAACAATTCAAAATGTTTATGTTATCTCAGAGGTGTCAGTCTTCGAACCCTGCTGAAGCATTCAGTGTTGGCCCTTTTGGTAGCTAAACATACCTTTCTGTTATGTTCCTTCTAAGCCATCTTGATAGCAGGGACATTGGCCAAAGTTCAGTACCAAGAGAGCCTCCACACCATGCCAGTATGGCCCTCCCCAGTTCCAGATTTGTCCAAACCATTGCTGCTTCCCCACATGTCCATCTGGCATCTCTGTTAATAACCTCACTCCTCACCAATTTTAGGAGAGAGAATACATGACCATTCTTCATGCTTCGTTTTCCTTTATTGTTTTATCAAAGACATGTCAAAGCTGTTGGTTGACAAATCAGTTCTCTGACAGTTATGAAGTTTTCATTCTCTATCTTTAATGGCAATGTTAAAAGCTGTATCTTTTATATTTTTAGTTATTTTCTTGCTGAAACTTGAAAATAATAAAACCATTCATTGAAAACAAATAACAGCTTTATGAGTTGACAGTTTAGGAAATATAAGGCTGGGCATATTCAGCCACCTAATACCATTTTTCAAGCTCTTTTCTTTCTGCTTAAATAAACAAAAAATAATTAAAAAAACAAAGACATGGCTGAAAAAAAAATTCTTCTCTGCCAGAAACCGAACATAGATGGATTGTTTGGAAGGCAGTATATATGCCATCACCTGATCTTGTCTCTGTGTCTTGAAAATACAATATGATGCGTAGAGGATATGCCAGGAATATGAATTGATGGATATCTTCTTTGTACACTCTGACGTCTGCTTGAATGTTTTCAAAGAAAGCAGTAGTCAGCTTGAGGCTGTTTGCATCTCCGTAGAGCTTTTCCACAAATGGTACTGATACCGGCCATATGTGCTTTCTCTGTTCCGCATATGTTGGGCATCTTTGAAGCAGATGTTCTGCAGTCATTTTATTAGAGCCACAGTTACACTCATCGGTAGGTACTATCTTTAGCTTGGTGATTAGATGGTTTGCCACTTGTTCTCTTCTGTTGAGCTGGTAGTATGCACCATTTTGTGTCTGACATGGATGTTCTGCATCCCATTTGCTTCTGCATCTGATTCTGATAAAACTCTTTGCCTCTTCAAAAGTTATGCTTGCATCAGGCTGAGGTATACATAAACAAGTTGAGATATTCTGATGATACAGACATAATATTGAAACGTAGAAAAAAAAACATGAGTATAGAAAGTTTAAAAAAAAACAAAAACCTGAGCTTATATAGTAAGAGGACAAGTTTTGGTCATCTCAAAGAAATAAAACTCTCTAAAGAGCAGCATCAAAGTAAAGGGGACACTTGAATAAACAAGCAAAAAGATCACTTTGAGCAGCAAAGATATATTTTGACAGAATCATGTTACAAACACCATGAACAGCTAAAGAGACAAATGAAGGATGTCCTGAAAGAGACCATTGCACAAAGGAAGTTTAATACACACATCATAAGGAAGCAGTCTACTTTTCAGCAAGTTGTGAGAACAGGAAAATAGAAGTACATTATGACAGCGACTACGTTGATGAGATGGAGGATGATGAGAGAATACACGGAATAGTTTGATGACATGGCATAGAATGACGCCATCAGCAGAATTGATAAATAACATCAGAAATAAGTTGCGGAGAGACATGATGACTTCAGTTCCTTTAGCATAAAAATGATAGAAATGAGTTTGCATAAATTGATAGTACTGAGATGCATCTAGCCCTGTTGTTGTCAGAAAAAAGTTTGTACATTATGAGCAGCAGACATTAAATATCATTTGTTTTTAAATTACTGACATACAGTGGAGTATATGGAGTAATGACAATTTTTATACTGTTCAGGTCATTATTAGGCACTAACCAATACTGAAGTTTATTTTAATATTAGCTGTGCCTCTGCGAATACTTCACATGTAGAGGAAATTGAAATTGGGTATGCTTATTTTGAAGTTATAACTTATATAACCCGATCTGCAGCTACAACTTCATAAACAGTTGGTGTGTTCGTGCATTTGGTGTTTCACCATTACTGTTTGATCTTTCACGGCAACACTTGTGAACTTATCCTAAATTATTAACAGGTGGGCATGAGACAATCCACCTGTTTAAAGCTCAATGGTCTACACAAGTGCTACACATTTTCATAGTACACCAAGAACCGATAAGTCTGAAATGAGCTTATCCAATTTAAGCTTAAACATTGGGGGTCGGAGTGGCTAAGAGGTATGAATCTGCCTCGAGTTCTAGAGGTACCGAGTTCGATTCCCAGTTGAGGCAATATAGTTTATGGAAATCTTTTTCAGAACTAGTGGTCCTAATGATGTCATACTCCCCCCTGGTCTCCTGGGTAGTGAGATCAGATGCCTAACCTTCTTGAGAGCAAAAAAATATGAAGTCCCGTATTTAAGTTGCGCACATTAAAAGTCCCACGGCAGTTGAAAATCGTGAAGAGTGGGTCTATCAGGCTGCTGCCCAAGCAAAAATTAAAACATTAGAAACCTACCCACCACAAAAATAGTTATAAGAATGTGTGATTCCTATATAAACACACTGGGATTCTTGCCAGTGCTACGGAGTTCGTGCATTGTGCTGAGATCCTTGTGTGATCTAAGGGAGGAGATCGTGTGCAATGAAGATAGTCCTTAAAACCAAACCAAACCAAGCTTAAACAATCGTGCTATCAGATCAGCTGTTTGTCTAAGCAGCTAGTTGTCCGATTCCATTCCACTTGGAACTGCATGTGAAAATGCTGAGAAAGTCAGGTTTCCCTACTTTTCAACAATATATGTTGCTTAATGAAAAGTCTGTCTTAAATGTTTTCGGAGTAATATTACAGTTCACCGGCCAATTACCCCGTCCCTCCCCTTTCATGTTTTTTTCCAAATAACGGCTTTGTCATTTCCATGCACCTTTAAGTATGTGGGGATTCTGTGGACTTTCACACTTTTGAACTTATGGCTGGCTTCCACTAAAAATTCTGACAGACTGTTTAGTTTGGGTGTTTTCATACTTTCTTACATTATTGAATTCTGCTATATAATATATAAAGAAAAAAAATAACGAAATTCCTCCTTTTGGTTTTTGCTTTTATAAGAGTAACTATTTAAACCAAACTGGCACTGTTATGCAGACTTCAGCATTCCTCTTAAAATTTATGAAAGCAGCCTGTGTTTAGTGTAGAAGTGTTTTATTTAATCTGCTTAATTAGTGTACAAATGTTTTAATCTGCTACGATGGAAAGTATATCTTCCAGTGTCAGGTGAGTAATATATTTTCACCATCCAGGTGCAACATAAACAAGGTAGATAAGGATATTAAAGAAATTATTGGTAAAAAACTTGCAGAAAGTTAACAATATTTGGGAGAACTTTCCAAAGGAGAGTCACCAATAGCACAGTGAGATGACATTAGAAACACCAACATGAGACAGAGTGAGAGAAAGCGTCAGACTAGAATATGCTTACAACTGACACGTGACCAGTGATAAAATGGTTTGGACACTTGGTCATATTGTAAACTGACCAGCAAATATCACTCACATTTTACAGTAGAATATATGGCATAAGGAAGATGGCTAAAAATGGATCTTAGGAGTGTTTTTTTCATATAACTCATACTACTTGAGTGTAGATTGGCACAGTGGTTAGAAAACTTGCTTCTCAAGGAAAAGTTACTGGGTTCAAAATCTAGTAATGCCAGCAGCAATCTATCCAGTTGTAAATGGGTACCTTACTATGCAATTCAGTTAGGGAAAGCAAAGGCAGCAAGGAAGAGAACTAGTGACCTCAGCAAAATTTAAACATGATTGTAACAGTATTTTATGCACAATGTAAATCTACATGTCAGTAATGTTTGAAATAAATGTCAACGTTACTATACAAATTACTAAGATAGGTAGATAGTAGTTCATGACATTTAACATAGTAATGGCAACAATTATTATTAACTGTACTAGTGACTTGATTATAAGTCTATCACTTTCCGTTTGCATCAATTATTCATTTCCTTTTAGCTCCCCTAGGAGCATAGGCCTTCAAGAAACACATGCCAAGTCCTCCTGTCATGTGACATAGGCCTTCAAGAAACACATGCCAAGTCCTCCTGTCATGTGACATAGGCCTTCAACAAACACAAGCCAAGTCATCCTGTCATGTGACAGGCCTTCAAGAAACACATGCCAAGTCCTCCTGTCATGTGACATAGGCCTTCAAGAAACACATGCCAAGTCCTCCTGTCATGTGACATAGGCCTTCAACAAACACAAGCCAAGTCCTCCTGTCATGTGACATCTGTTGAAGTTCTTTCCACGTCTCTTTCATCATTTTCACCTCTGTCTCCAGTTCTCTTCTCCATGTGTTTTTTGGTCTACCTCGTCCTCTCTTTCCCTGGGGATTTCAACACAAGGACTGCCTTTGTAGTGTTATCAACAGGTTTCTGCAATGTGTGCCCTATCCATCACAAGCGTGTTCTCATCTCTTGTTCCACTGGCATTTGTTTGGTTCTTGTCATCAGTTTCACGTTGGTAACCTTGTCATACCATTTTAATCCTTCTATTCTACACAAGCACCCATTTATGAGTGTCTGTAACATTTTTGGTGTTCACATAGAATAAGTTTATTGTACAAATACTCGTAACTAACTATTGTAAAAATAATCTGTGTATTTTGTTACATACAATTTGCTAAACATAAAGACAGGTACATATGTGAATTGCACTGGCTTCCTAGCTTGGTGGTCCATGGTTTGATCCCCAGTTGAGTAGATTTTTTTAAACCGCAAACAGCTCGTGGAGTCAATCCTGCCTCATGAATTGGGAACTAGAACAACTCTGAGAAGGTTAAGGCGGCTGGCGTGATACTGACCACATCACCCCTAGTGTGCCAGTGGTCAAGAAAATATGAGCCTAACACCATATTCCCAATATGCCTCAATGGGCGTGTAAGGGGATCCTTTACCTCCTTTCCCATATGTAAATGACACTTTGAGGATGGTGTCTTAAAGAAGAATCCTTTGAGTGCATGGGAACGTGAACTATCTAACGCATCAGAAATCACTAGGTACACTTGGATTAACATTATTGGTGTCATAAAATAGTGATACCACTTTATTCATAGTGATTAATATCATTGAAGATATAAAATGTAAAGCGAGCAGAAGTCAAGGAAAATACTGTTCAACGCCTTAAATCGAGGATTCTTCAGCAAAAGAGAAACCAGTAAGAAGATTAAGATGGCTGTATACTGCCCCGCCTATGTTCCAGTCTTGACTTATAGATGTGAGTCATGGGCAATGACTTAATTAATACCCTTTAGCTCCCCAAGGAGCATAGGCCTTCAATAAACACATGCCAAGTCTTCGTGTCTTGTGCCATCCGCTCAAGATTCCATGTTTTCCCCATCATTTTCACCTGTTTCCAATTCTCTTCTCCATGTGTTTTTTGGTCTACCTCTGCCTCTCTTTCCCTGTGGATTCCAGAACAAGGACTGCTTTGTAATGCTATCAACAGGTTTCCTCAATGTGTGTCCTATCTATCGCCAGCGTCTTCTTTTCAACTCTTGTTCCACTGGCCTTGTCTGGTTCTTGTCATCAATTCCACATTTGTGACTTTGTCATACCATTTCAGTCCTTTTATTCTACGCAAGCACCCGTTTATAAAAGTCTCTAGCTTTTTGGTTGTTGTTTTTGTTGTTCTCCATGTCTCGGAGCCATACAATAGGGCTGACTTCCCATTTGAGTTGAACATTCTTATTTTCGTGTTGGACTTGATTTCTCTTGTTCTCCATATGTTTCCCAATGCAATGAAAGCTCCTCTTGCTTTTTGTATTCTTATTTTGATATCACTGTCTGTCCCTCCAACTTTGTCTATATTACTTCCAAGATATGTGTATGATTTTACATCTTTTAGTGGTGTTTCTTCAAGTTCAACCTTATTATCATTTGCATTTATTCTCATAATCTTTGTCTTTTCCCTGTGTATTTTCAGGCCCACTTGTTGTGACCTCTCTTCAAGAATTTTCATTTTCTCTTGCATCTGATTATGGTTATGGGACAGAAGAGCCAAGTCATCAGCAAAATCCAGATCATCAAGCTGTTTAGTCAGATTCAACTGGATTCCATTTCTGTTGTGTGATGTCGATGTTATCATAACCCATTCTATTGCTAGTAAGAAAAGAAATGGAGACAAGAGGCATTCCTGTCTCACTACCATTCTAATCCTAAACGGTTCTGTAAGTTGTCCTTCATGAAGAACTCTGCATGTCATGTCTTCATAGGTCTTCTTTATTAAGTTAATGATCTTCATGGGAACTCCATAATGCCTCATCAATTTCCAAAGCGATTCTCTGTCTACACTGTCAAATACCTTTTCATAGTCCACGAATCCGATGTATAGCGGTGAATTCCATTCCAGACTTTGTTCAACTATTATTCTCAATGTGGCTATCTGGTTTGTATAGGATCTGTTTTGTCGAAAATCTGCTTGTTCATCTCTCAGTCGCTTGTCTATGGACTCTTAATCTCTCTTAATTGATTCTGTTTAATACTTTTGCTGGTACTGATAGTAACATTATTCCTCTTATAATTTGTGAACTCTTGTAAATTTCCCTTCTTAGGCAACTTGACCAGATAACCTTCCTTCCATTCTGCTGGTATTTCCTCTCTCTCCCAGACTCTGCCAAGTAGTTTGTATAATATCTCTGTAGAGGTATCAACATCTGTTTTGATGGCCTCTGCTGGAATGCAATCTGGACCAGCTGCTTTTCCATCTTTCAGAAGCTTTATGGCTTTCTTTATTTCTTCTCTACTTGGTCGTTCACAGCTGATTTGTAGCTCCTCTTCTGCTGGCTGGATGTCTGGGGGATTAGTTGGAGATGGTCTATTGAGAAGTTCCTCAAAATGTTCTGTCCATCTCTTCATTTGTTCTTGTATATTACTAAGCAATTTTCCATTCTCATCTTTTATGAGGTCATTTGCTTGCTTATATTTCCCTGTTAGCTTCTTTGTGTTGTTGTACAGGTCCCTCATATTTCCTTTGGCTGCAGCTTCCTCTGCTTCCCTTGCCAAATCATCAATATATTTCATCTTGTCTCTTTTGATGTTTCTTCTTACTTCTTTGTTTGCTTCTATGTACACTTCATGAGCCTTGGCTTTGGAGCTTCTGGTTTTACTTCTGTTTAAATCTGCTTTCTTGTTTTTCCTGTCTTCTATCTTACTAATGGTTTCTGTTGTTATCCATGCTTTGTGCTGATGTTCTCTTTTTCTCAGTACTTCTTCACATGTCTCGTTCCATATATTTTTTACTTGTTGCCAGTGGTATTCCGTATCTGATATGCTGTTGTAAATTTCTTCAGTTTTAATTTTGTTTTAGCCAACAGAAGATGGTGGTCTGATACAACATCTGCTCCTCTGCATACTTTCACATCATGCAATGATGACCTAAACTTCTTACTTATGCATATGTGATCAATCTGATTCTCAGTTCTGTGGTCTGGTGATATCCATGTTGCTTTATGTATTCTTTTATGTGGAAATATGCTTCCTCTTATAGCTAGTTGATTTGAAGCACAGAAGTTTGCTAATAAAGTAATAGTTCCCCATTTTCATTCATCATACCTAATCCATGATTTCTTCAAAGCCAGTGTTGTCTGTTCCTATTTTCGCATTTAGGTCCCCCATCAAAATTGTGATGTCCTTTCTTTTCTTATTGTCCAAGACATTTTGTAGTCTGGTGTAAAAGTCTTCTTTCACAGATTCTTCTTTATCGTTGGTTGGTGCATAACACTGAATGATGTTTATATTTACTTTCTTTTTGGCTGATTTAAACCTTGCTGTTATAATTCAGGGTCCCATTGCTTCCCATTCTATAAGTGCCTTCTGTGCTTCCTTGGACAGCATTAGAGCCACTCCTTCACTGTGGTGGGCTCTTTCCTCCTCATGTCCTGAGGACAACACCATTTCTCCTGTGATCAATCTCTTCTCTATGCCTTTCCACTATGTCTCACAGAGACCCAGGATATAAATCATTTTCATTTCTGCTGCTACCTGTGCAGTTTTCCCTTGTTCACGCAGAGTGCGAACATTCCAGGTGCCAATCCTGGAGATTTTCCTAGACGAAAAAAGGTTAGTCCACAACCCAGACTCCTTTCGGCTTTCTCTAGGTTGCTTCATGCGCCTCCTTTCCAGAGGACCTTCTTCTGTCTTGGGCAGCTGAGTTGATTTATATTCTTTATTTGACTTGTCCATGTTTGTTGAAGTTTTTGTGGTAAAAAGTTTTTTACGGGATGGGGTAACCAGCCCCATGCCCAACCCTCCTTAGCGCTTTTTATGACATGCCTGGTAGGGTACAGTGTTACTATTCTTTGCTCCCCTTTCGGGCCCCAGTAACACACGGCAATGACTATAACCCACAAAAGCCAGCTCCAACACTCAGAAATGAGTTATCAGAAAGGTGGTTAAGTAACAAGAAGAGACATAGCCCGCAACCAGAAGATATGGCAAGGCCTTAAAACCCAGCCCCTGTAGACCCAAGTAGAACTGTCCTAATTACAATTGTTTGGTCATGTCTGCAGAATGGGAGAAGATCGGCTACCACGACAAATATGGGAAACTAAGAGCCAGACCTCCAGGACGACCCAGAGTCCGCTGGGAAGACAACATTAGACAGTCTCTGAAGGACCGAGGAATAGATTGGCACAAGGCCAGGAGGAAGACAACTGATAGGATAGTATGGCGCTCTCTCTCTGGCAAACCTCTACACCCCAGGGAAGAAGAGGAACAACTAAGTCAGATGTAATAAACAAGAGACATTACTAAATGCACAGGGATTTACATCACTGATGTAGTAGACAAGAGGCATTACTAAATGCACAGGGATTTACATCACTGTGTAATAAGAGGCATCACTAAATGCATGGGGATTAATATCACAATGTAATAAGAGACATCATTAAATGCATGGGGATTAACATCACTGATGTAATAAACAAGAGATTTTGCTAAATGCAGAGGGATTAACATCACTGATGTGACAAATGAGAAATCACAAAATGCATGGGGATTAATATCATTGATGAAATTTAAAAAAGAGACGATGAAGATTGTTAGCATATATATTATGAATTAAAAAACACCCTCACAAGATCCCACAGACATCCTTATAAGGACCCTACAGATACCTGCCTAAGGCCATGTAGACAGGGCCAATGCTACCATTAGGCCAACTAGGCGGCCGCCTACGGCGCAGACCTCAGGGGCACAGAGTGTAGAGTGTCAGTGTGTTAAGAGAGTGAGAAGTGTGAGAAACCAGAATAATTACTAAGCCTTGCCTAGGGTGCAAAATAGTCTGGCACCGTCCTGCATGTAAATAGATAGATAGCCTCAGAAGGCCCTACAGACACTCACAGAACCTACATATACACTCACAAGGCCCTGACACCGGATGCTATAGGAAAATAAGGTAAAAGGTGGGCTTTATATTATGAAGAGAACTGCAGTGAGAAAGTAAGTAAACAAAAAATAAGTAAACAGGAAAAGTTTAATCTTTTTTCAACCAGGCAAGACTTTCCCCCATCGTCTATTTTTTTTAACCTCATCAAAAAGGCAGATTCATAGAAACCTACCCAAAAAAAATCACACAGGGAGAGCAAACAAACAGTAATGGCATAGTGGACTAGATTGTCCTGCACAGGACATGCTAAAATGGGGAACTCATTTTAAACAAAATGCTTTATGCTCCATAGGTGCTTGAGAGAAAGGAGCAGAATGTTCAACTCTTTCTGACAATTATAGAACTCTGTAGTTCATTCCCAGGAAAATAAAACAGTGCTGTTGAACTCTATACCTTTTTGATTGCTTACAGTAATCAGTTCTTGGTTGGTGATGGTATTCAGCCAAACAATTCTGAGAATTTTCCTCAGGGACGCACACCATTGCGGGCAGACCCGGAACTGGGTTGGTAATGTTCTCAGAAGAGACCACAACACCATTACAAGAATTGCTATGCTATGGACCATAGAAAGAAGTGGAAAGAGAGACAGCTAAAAACAACTTGGCAGAGAATCGTGGAGGCTGATATACAATTCATGAACCAGTGTTGGGCACCACATAAAGGATGCCCACCGACAGAACAGTGAAGACAGCTGCCCCACAAGACATTGCTAGGCATGATGTTCACTGCTGTGTCAACCAGTGACTAAGGATCCAAGAAGGAGAGGAACCAAAGGTAATTGGAATCTTGTGGGCAGAGCTAAAGAAGATAGCCTCAGTAATAGAAATGGATGGCTACCAATAACTGAAGTGCTTTGGTAAAGTGCTTTCTCGTTGTACTTTAGTACACTGCTTTCACATCCTGCTACAATACACAGTTTTCACATCATGCATTGGTACACTGCTTTCACATTGTGATGCAGTATACAGATTTCACATCGAGCTAGCACACTGTTTTCTATAGTATACAGTTTTCTATAGTACACAGTTTTCACATCATGCTATGGTACACTGCTTTCACCTTGTGCTACATTATACACTCTTCACATCGTGCTAGCATACTGGTTTCTACAGTACACAGTTTTCACATATAAACATCCTAGGGTTTGAGGAGTAAAAGAGCTTTCTTGATTGTCAAAGGTAGCCAAATACTGGAATGGATGGAAATTCAATTTTTCATATGGATCTGTAGGAGTTGCTTTAATTTGCTACTTGTGTTTTGCGGCGACGGGGTGGTAAAGACGGTGGACTGAATTGGGACATACTTGTCAATTCTTGTGACAGCTGCAAGAACTTGTCTCTTATTGACATGCGACTACCAGATGTCTGTGGACAAATAAAATTGGATTGTACAAAAGTCTGCCTCATATAATTCCCGGGGGTCTCTTATATGGGACAAAGAGAGAATAGGAACACTACTCCCTCAGGCTAATATGAGATTGTACATGTGGCTGGCAATGTCATCTTGTACAACAAATTGCTATAACAATCACCATCACAAGAGTAACCAGCTGCAATGGTGGCTCCATATGGCGTGAAAAAGAAAATAATGATGATTCAGCAGTCTACATAAAACAGTCTTAGACTGTACATTCCATTAGCTGTCTCTGTGTCAGTCAGTCTGTCATCCTTAATCGTGAAGTTATGTTATATGCAGATGGCAAAAGAACAGTTGGGCGGCCACAGCTGAGATTCAAAGATGTGTGCAAGAGAGTCATGAGGGCACTGGATATAAATCCAGCAACCTGGGAGAACGAATCTGCCGATCGCACCAAGTGGCGATGCTATCTGCGGCGCCACCTCAGTTCGGGCGAAAAGAAGCACACACAACAAGCAGAAGAGAGAAGAAAACCGAAAGGAACACCAGGAAAATAAGCAGCTGAGGGCTGTCACCTCAGGGGCGCATTCCCATAGTCAGTTATGACTGAAGGGGTTATTATTATTATGTAATATGCACATTTAAACAAAACGTTTATTAAAATCTTTACATTTGATGACTGTAGAAGAAGAATAATTTTGAATTTTATGATTTTAATGTGCATTTCATAACAAGAATTGTATTTCTTATTACTAATTTACATTTCTTCTTCTTCTTCTTCTTCCGTCCTTAGCCAAAGACCGACCAAGCAGTCAGAGGCCATCACGCCTTGTGGCGTCTTAAGGGCAACAGCAGATTGATTTTCTCTGTTGTAGTTTCCCATCACGCCTAGCGGCGTCTTTAGGGCAACAACAAATAGATCCATCTGCCGCTGTTTCCGTAATCGGTGTGACAAGCCAACGGGTGATCAGCCCATTGGGCAATTTACATTTAATAACTATAAAAATTACTAAAATAATGTGTAAAATTATTACAGGTTAATTTATAAACTTTGCTATATTATTCTTACATTTGATCATATGTGTCGCAGCATTCTCCAACATATATTTTGAAGCTCTTCTCTAATTGTTGTTGTTTTTTTGTTTTTTGTTGTATCTTTATTACTGAGAATATATTTTTTTTAAAATCTGTGTGTGTTTTGTCACACATGCAGAAGTAAACTCTTCTGCCATATTGTACGGTGTCCTATCCTCACTTTCCTCAGTTATCTCCCGGACAGTATTTCTATAACCTAGGCATAGATTATAATAATAATAATAATAGCCCCTTCAGTCACAACTGACTATGGGAATGCGCCCCTGAGGTGACAGCCCTCAGCTGCTTATTTTCCTGGTGCTCCTTTCGACGTTTTCTCCCCTCCTCTGCTTGTTGTGTGAGCCTCTCTTCGCCCAATCTGAGGTGGCGCCGTAAATAGCATCGCCACTTAGTGCGATCAGCAGCTTCATCCTCCCATGTTGCTGGATCCATGTTTAGTGCCCTCATATCTCTCTTGCACACATCTTTGAACCTCAGCTGTGGTCGCCCAACTGTTCTCTTGCCATCTGCTAATTGTCCGTAGAAGATATCTTTTGGGATTTGGCATAGATTACAGAACTTGAAAACATACAGTTACTGGCCTGTTCTTACTGTCATACAGTTTCATCACTGGTAAGTACAAACCTTTCTTTTTACATTTAAAACAAAAGGAAATTATATATGAGTGTACATTAGCATTTTATGAGGTCAGTTCAGTAAAATATGAAATTAGATATGTTGTTAGTACGTCTAGGGCATGTCATTACCAGGAAAGTCAAACAAGTATACATGAGCCATATTTACTCGATCGTAAGCAAACCCATGAATTTTTGTAACGCAGGGTGGGGAAAACAATAATTGTGCTATTAAAGATTTTAAATAACATATTTATGTAACTTTATTTACATTTTTAGAGTTGAGAAGAACATGCCAAAGATGGATGATACATGCATTAAAGAATCCTGTTGATAGCATTACAAGGCTGTCCTTGTTCTAGCATTCCCAGGGTAAGAGAGGTAGTGGTAGTGAAAATTACACGGAGAAGAGAACTGGAAAGAGAAATGAAAGGGATGAGGAAGACGTGTAATGACCTGGAACTGATGGTCTGGGATAGAAGGACTTGACATGAGTTTGTTGAAGGCCTATGTCACGTGACAGGAGGACTTGACATGAGTTTGTTGAAGGCCTATGTCACGTGACAGGAGGACTTGACATGAGTTTGTTGAAGGCCTATGTCACGTGACAGGAGGACTTGACGAGTTTGTTGAAGGCCTATGTCACGTGACAGGAGGACTTGACATGAGTTTGTTGAAGGCCTATGTCATGTGACAGGAGGACTTGACATGAGTTTGTTGAAGGTCTATGTCACGTGACAGGAGGACTTGACATGAGTTTGTTGAAGGCTTATGTCACGTGACAGGACTTGACATGAGTTTGTTGAAGGCCTATGTCACGTGACATGAAGACTTGACATGAGTTTGTTGAAGGCCTATGTCACGTAACAGGAAGACTTGACATGAGTTTGTTGAAGGCCTATGTCACGTGACAGGATGACTTGACATGAGTTTGTTGAAGGCCTATGCTCCTCGGGGAGCTAAAGGGAGATGATGATGGATAGATTGAAGTAAACCCAGAGTAACTGGATGGCTAAAATCTCTTATCAACGGTAGCATTGTCTCATGATAAATTGCAATCAAGGACCAGAAAAAGTATCAGCTGGTACTCAACATTGTGAACATGCCATCTCATAGCAGGATGGTGGTATTATACTCTTATATATGGTCAGCGAACCAGAGCTGACCATGACCCTACTCCACCTCCATGTGGTGGTCCTGGAAATAGGCTGCATCACTGCAGTCTGGCTGAGAGAGTATGGATCGAAGAGGGAAGGCAAACCCGGTCCCAAAAAATGCCGTGCTGAAGTAGGATGTGTCGGCCGAAAGGCGCAGATATCGCAGCTCCGGTGTAAACAGACACAACGCAACCAACGTCCTTTTCAGGACGAACGAGGAGGAAGAAGATACTCTTATATAACTATGATCTGCTATAACACCTTTTACTAATGACACTGATTTTAAGCTGAGAGTCTTATCTGGTGCAACTGAAAAATGTTTATATATACAGATATAAACATAATATAATATTATATATATATATATATATATATATATATATATATATATATATATATATAGATATAAATATATATATATATATATATATATATATATATATATATATATATATATATATATATATATATATACACCCATACACAGGTTTAGACAGGTTGGCTTAAATTTAATAGTAATAAGTGGATGACTGCAGTCAAGCTTGGAAAACAAAGGTGAAAAAATTTTTATATTGTTTTTGTTTGCTTACAAATGAGTAAGAGTATCCAATTGGTAGAGTAGTTAGTGCACTTGCCTCTCACTTCAAAGTTACTGGATTGCAGGGTTGAAACTTGCTACTGTCATACTGGAGTCTACCCAGCTGTAAAGGGTTACCTGACTGTTCTCTTGACTTAGGGAAGGAAAGGACAGCAAGGAAGACAACTGGTCACCCCACCTCTTGATGCTGGACCTAGTATAGTGAAGTCTCTAACACTTCACCCCCCCCCCCCCCCCTTTTTTACGGCAGTATATGCTAATGGATTACTTTTAATCATAATGAAAAAATGTTTATACTTAAAAACTTCAACCCTAACTATGAAGAAAAGGCAGGGAATAATTCATGGTGGTTATTATTAGCTCTGATGGAATGATCTATCCTATAACTCATGGTCCACTGTCTATAACAAGGAGCTGGAACAAAGGATTTGGGATTCTGAGCATGTGTTTAGCACAGTAAGCAAGTTGCACTTCTAAAAAAATAAAAAGCAAGTTCAGACTTGGTCAGTAATGCTGCACTTGTGAGTAAATCTTGTCTTTATCCGAAATACTTGATTCCTTAAGAGGGCTTATTGCAGGCTCAGAAACGCGACGTCCAACCCTCATTTTTGGCACATCAGCCCCAAAAGATAACGAAAATTTCTGCAAAAATGTTTTTATATTTTCAGTATAGACTTTAGGACCACATAGGACATCAAGATGCGTGTATGTATGTGTGTATACATATATACATATAATCATTTATAATTGAGTAAGCATTGTATCGACTTTCCTTATTTTGATGTAAATTTCTTGAAGTTCGACATAAATCAGCAACCTGGATGGCAATTTAAGTACAAACAATTGTTACACAAGTAAAAGATATACAGTATTAATCTTTTAATTGGCATATCACATGTATGACATAACCAGGTCTTTAAGGAGGCCGCAGTTCTCCGATTTTTTCTAAAAATATAACATACTGTATTTAAAGATTTAGTCACCTTGATAATGATTTACGCGGCAAGAACATAACAAGTAAATGATATGGCACGTACGTTTACAGTCTTAAGTCAAAAAGACTATTCTCTCAGTACCTGACTACACAGAAAAAAAAGCATATGAAAATTAGAAGCTTACAGTGGTTTCAAGTTTAACCAGAATAAAACTAAAAGACAACAGAGTAAATAGTAATATAATTTTAGGTACACCAGCAGTTATGACACTAGAGATGGAAATAAATATGAAAACAAGCATAAAAAAACAAAAACTGCATTCAGATTCCTAGAAGATACATGGACACAATATACTTTTAAGAAATACATCCTGCATCAAATTTATAGAGAGACAGAAACTAAAGTGGTTTGACAATCTCATGAGAATAGAGCCCGTATCAGTTGCCATTATGCACCTACAACAAAGATCTGGTTTTAGGGTATGGGGAAGACCAAGAGGCAGATGGATAGACAGTATTACAGACATCCTACAATACTATGGGCTCACAGACAGCCAGTGTGACATGCCTAGCTTAAGAATGAAAACTTCAGCCCGCTAGATATTTCATGGCAAGAGTGGAAAGAAAAAGTAAATATGTAAGTAAGTATGTATATAAATGGAACCCTATATGAAAAAGGGAAGACCAAGGAAAATATGTAGAAGAAGCAAAGTGGGGATTAACAGAAGCCAGAGAAGCATGGATTGAACTTGGTTGACTTGCACATGACAAGTTGTGTCTATATTCTTTAGAAAGTGTTGGCACAAAATAAGAAGAAAGTGAGATGCTGCTCTATAATCATTACCACAGATGCACAGAACTGTTTGTCTTATCAAGTCAATTTACATGATACATCTATACAAGATGCAGTGTTATAAAACAAATTCATGCTTCTGCTGTACATTGAAACATGAAACAACTGTGCCAGAAAAAAATGTATCATCTAATCTCTAAGTCTCTACATAACTGCACAAGCCATAAACTATGAAATAGATTGTTTAAATGTATGCTATCAGTGCCAAATATTAAACTTACCCTGGCTGTAGCTTTCTCAGACTGTGATGCACTAACCCGGGCACATCATTTAGCTGAAAAGTATGGAAATCGATGAAATAAAATGCATCAGTAGTATCTAATACACAACATTCCTGGTGCAACAATGGGATAATTTAATTGTTGATGAGACCAGCGTTTGGCAAAATGCCCTTTTAACTAACTATTACAATATTTCTGAATCTTTGTTCTGGAATTCTCAGGGTAAGGGAGTTAGGGGGAGACTAAAAACACACACAGAAGAGAACTGGAGACAGACATAAAGGGAGGGGTCCAAATGGGGCAGTGATGCGCAATACAAGACTCAACATGTCTCTTAGCCTCTCCTGCCCAAGTCTACCTCACCTACTCGTGGTGGACCCCGTTATACCCAGTAATCTTGCCGAAGGTTGGGTATCAACCCCAGCGGGAGGCAAGATGGGACAGCAAACGAGGTAAAGGCAAAATCAAATCCCCAGCCAGAGAGGGAGGCATGAGCACACTCTGCCTTAAGAAACAGGTGCTGAAGTCAGATGTACCAGGCCAGGAGGCGCACCAGCAACCATGGTACCATGAAACCCGCTTTGGTTTAATATGTCTACACAACAGATGTCAAAAAATTATCGTTATGGTGCTCGCCCTGTGAAGTCCCTCCAGGCAGGAGCAGTGCCGGATTCTGAGCCTCGACAGAATCCACCCTCAGCTACTGGAGGTCTCCTTAGTCCGCCAAATGGAGCCAGGAGGCGGAAGGAGAAAGTAACTGGCCAACCAGATAAGACGACGACCCCTCTGAATGTCATGCATTGGAATGCAGAGAGAGTCAACAACAAAAAGACTGAACTAGAGAATATCCTATTTCGGAAAGAAATTAGCATATGCTGCATACAAGAAACCCACCTACAGGAAGGAAAACATTTTAAGATACGGGGCTATCAATGCTTCAGAGTTGACAGAAAAGATCGGAAGAAGGGTGGCATACTAACACTGATAAGGAATAACCTCAACGCTATAGAATCCAAGGCATATAAAGAAGGTGCAGAATACCAAGTAATCCATCTTAAACATAACACTCTGGAACTGGATCTCCTAAACTTCTACTGCCCCAATGACATACCACTGAATGCTACCAGTGTCACGCGTTGGGTTTCGAATCGCAAATTGTAACGAACGCGCGTAGTATTGCTGTTAGCAGATTTGAAAAAAGCGACGCAAAGCCACATACATGCCTCGTTCTATAGTCACGCAGTTGAAATGTATAACCACTTAGATAGAGAGACGATAGTGTATAAACACGCACACACAGCTCTCATTTCCTGTTAGTAGTGTATTTTCTGACGAAACAGACAAGTTGTTTTATTTTGAATAAAAACGATAGAGAAGGGGGAAAAGATGGCGGACTTATGGAAAAGTATAAAATTGTCAGTTAACAGTGGAAAATATGAAAATCCAAACGACAATGAATAGGGCCATAAAAATCATATAGATTAATAGATAACAGTCTTCTGGTCAATAATATATTTCAATCTACAAAACGCCCCATTATTAACGAAGATATCATCAAAATAAAATATATGTTCGGACAGTGTGACAGCCTTGCTCATTTTTTTCATAACATTTTTTTGGGACGCGTTTTTGAAAAGAGGCAGAAGAGGGTAGTCAAATCCGATTGATTAGTATAGGAGTACGGGAAGGAGGTTATTGGTTAGCCCAAAACTAAATATATTTTTGCAGACTAACACATAGTTGTTTGGAATTTTGTTTTTTTAAATTTCGATTCAAAATTGTTAGTCGCATGAGCTCATTGGCCAGTCCATTCGATATTAATGAAAACTGTGAAGGCTGGACGCCATTTCTAGAAAATCATTCCCTTCATACGGACGATGAGAGCAGAAGTGTCACTTTTTAAAAAATAATAATAAATAAAGTGACAGTCTGGACAGCGGCAGAACTGTATAAGCCGTCATTATATGTTGCCAGTGAACGAGACGATTGTAATAATTAACGCCAACACTACCAAAGTTTTGAAAAACCCCTCTTCGCTCGGCAAGCGGTCTCTTTAATATATATACGCAGTAGGCAAAGCCAGCAGAGACAAACACACAGACAGTTTTCCATTTCCTCCTAGCGGTAATATTCTGACGTCACTCAAACTAGTTCGTTATTTGAATAGTGAGAAAAATGATAGAGACAGGGGGGGGGGGAGGGGGGGGGAGGGGGGGGGGGGGGGGGGGGGGTGGGTGGGGGGGTGCGGGGGGGTGGTGGGGGGGGGAGATGGCCGACTTGTGTAAAAGTTATATTTGACTATTGACAGTGACAAAATTGAAAATCTAAACCATAATGAAACTGACCAAAAAAATCATATAGTAGTATAGCTTAGTGTCCCCTGAGCAAAAATATGTTTTAAAAAATATGGTAGTCCAAGTATTAGCCAAGTTATTGAGAAAATACTAAATGTCTAAGAACGCTTAGACGGACAGACTGTTGTTCTTGCTCGTTACACATAACGTTATTGGGGACGCTAGTTTAAAAAATAGAGGCATTGGAGTAATTCAAATCCTATTGGTTGGTATAAGAGTATAGGAGTAAAGGGGGGATAGGAAAATGTTAACTAAAACTAAACATCTTTTTCTATTGGCATAACTAACGCAGACTGACCAATGGACTACGAGGCACATAGTTTGTTTGGAATTGTTTTGTTTTTTCAAACTAAATTCAAAATTATTTAGTAGTGCCTGCTTTCATTGGTCGGCTCTAATAGATATTGGCAAGAGGCATAGTGGTTTCGTGGCCATTTGACTAGAAAATTTTATACAAACAACTACGTTGAGAGCAGATGTGATAAATTGTAAAAGTAACTACTAATTCACAATCTGGACGAGGCAGAGCAAAACTGAGGCCATATTCTTTGCCAGTCAACGTTATTTGTGACATATTTCTTTGAACTAGTGGTAAGAATGCTTTATGTATTTACATGCTTGATTAAAACTGCACAAGTTAGATACTGCTGTGGGAAAAGTGAAGGACATGCCGGGAGCAAACATTATTGAGTCCTGACATTGAACTGTATTTGACTGTTGCATATTATTATGATTTGTAATAACTATTTTGTATTGGAAGATGTTAGAAAGCCTCAGTGTTCCATGAACACTCTTTAACATGCCTAGAGCGTTTATAAGTTAGAAAAGAAAAGAAAAATCATATAAAAGGAGATGTGGTTACTCCACGTTATTGTATTGAAGCAAACTAGGTAAAATTCAGTGGCGTATCTGCCATAGGGACCTGAGGTGTGGTCACAGAAAGGTGTGAGTCATATAATTAGGGGCTGATGCACATGAATGCACACGAGGCTGACCCCATACCTTCATGTATACATAGGGATAAGAAGTTGTGATCAGATATGAAAAGGCCAGGGTGTCTTTTTATTGCAGAGTTTTTATTTCCTGTTACCATCCGGTGACAGGAAACCTGATGAGTGATTGAAAAGTGAAAAGTCTCCATTTAAAAGTTGCTGTCAGCTGATAGCCTGAAGGACCTTGTGTGTGGGTGCTGATCTATTATATCTGCAACGACATCCTGACTTATTATCGTCATACCAAGAATCCCAGGTGACACGTTAACAGCTGGGACATCTGACACTTTAGCATAATAAACTGGTTCTTATTAAAATAAAACTGAATTATATGGGGAATGACGAAAACAACAGCTCCTCATAACCAATGACTATTACTAGCAGTTATTAAAGTTTTAGTCTGTGAATACATCTACAGGAACTCTATATAATAACATTACATTCATAGGACCAAGAGTCTATATTTCTTTTGTTAAAGCATTATATGTAAATATATTTCCTCATTTTCAAAGACCTGTCCAAAAGAGTTGGCGGGACAGGCAGGTTAAATTGTACAAAGAAAAAACATTCCAATTTTAAAAGAAAACTTTAACCAAAGTCTTATTTATTTTCTTATAGTGAGTTAAAGTGTATTGTGTTGATGTACCATCATCTTCATTTCACCCCTAGACACTAGAGACATCATACACCAGCCACTAGAATCAGAATACGGACTTTGTGAGATCTAGGGAGGTAGCGTTAGGTTCCCTGATAAAATATATCATCATCATCATCATCTTTTTTAGATTCAGGGACCTACATGTGCTTGACCTCACACAGTTAACACAGACACAACTATCTTTCTTGTTAGGTATAACATCTTAACCTCCCCAGCAAAATTACCTTTGCTACAAATGTTAGTATGGATGTATTATAAAGAAGGACCCATAACCTTCTTATTGCAGGGTTTTTACTGACACTAACATTGTGTCAGACACCTGGTGGACTGATCTTAGTGAGAGAAGCTGTTGTATTGCTGGTACACGCTCTCTACCACAACCACCACCGTCATTGTGAAAGATTGGCCTTATATTTTTTGAGATTTTGCTGGTACACGCTCTCTACCACAACCACCCCAGGCAGTGGGATAGGGGACATCTTGTTGAGAGTCTCCAGTTGGTTCTTCTACCGAGTGAAAGTTAAGTGCCTGTCTTATCACTAGATTGTTCATCCACTGAAATAAACTGACTTATATTTTATTATCTATATAAACATATTGACATTTCCACATAAAATATAATAAAGAAAGAAAGAAAATATTGAAAAGAAAATAAAAGATAGGGTATGATGAAAACACCCCAACCCTCCATTTAATACCAGTGTTACCTTTATTTAGTGGGATACCATTACCTACTTAGATTTCAATTTTGTTATAAAATATATATGGACAGAAGATCCATTGTGTTATATGATTGATGTAAATAAATACTTGATTTCAAATTTGATTGACAGTCCTGATTCAGAAAAAATAGGGTCAGGACAATAAATTGTAATATATCTTATTACATAAATTTCAACAAAAGACTTACTTAGATTAATATTATTGATTGGTAGTCTGTTTGTGGTTGTTGTATTGACCCAGTCCTATTTATGTGATAGAATTAAAGTGTATTTGTATTGGTTTGACTTACACTGCAGTACACCTTCATTACCCTAGACAGTTAGACGTAGCCACATAACTAATAAGTAAAAATATAGAGCCCAGTGAGATCATAGGGTGGTAGCAGCTAGGTTTCCCTGAAAATACTTAACCATCAACTATTAGACTCAGGGACCTACACAGCTTGACCTCACCGGGTATACAAATAATATTAATAAATAACATCCATAACACCAAACCCACCACAAGTCTGTTGTGTAAAATTCTATAAACTGTTCTTTCATTTAGTTTTACTCTACTAGCTATCTCCACAATTGTCATTTTTCGATCCTAGTCAATGATTTTCTTCACTCTTGTTGCATTCTGAGGCTGGTCTACCAGATCTTGGCAGATTAACAACATTTGAGCGGCCGCACTTAAACTGTTGACACAAGTTTTTTTTAACCGAAGTATATGAAGGACAAGAATCACGAAACACTGGCTCCATCTCCTTGTGTATTTCTGTAGGTGTTTTTCCCTGAAACATCAGAAATTTTATCACAGCTCTGGCCTCCTTCTTTTCCATTGTTTTGTCAAATCTTTGGAGCAGCAGATCCGGTCAATAGGGTACATTGCGCCATGCACCGTAGCGGGAAAACCCATTAAAGAAACAAACGCGTACTTTACACATTCAGTGCAAATATGATGAACTTTAAATGTGCCAAGTTTCATCTTCCTCCTGTGACTCCTTCATGGTCAGGCCCAAGACTTATGTCAATCCCCTTGTAGATACCTTGGAAGCTAACATTAGATACTCTTGAGTTTTGGTCACTGTTGGACCACTACTGCAAAGCAGGGGAGGCGATCCGACATTATTCTGGCAACTCCTGCGACGTGGCTGGTACCAAACTGTATCGGCTACTGCCGTTCCTTTGGATCTACCAGCTGTGTGGAGAGGGGGAACATGCTGCATGGGCAACAGCTTGATCTCCATATAACTGTTTCCAAGCTCGCGCCCTGGAGAGGACACTCCAGCTTCACCCTATAGGTGTCGGCAAAACACGGGAAGTAGCAGTTACCGGTTATAAGCATTTTGCCTAATTGGCGTAGGGCATGGCGCCAGGGGCTACTTCCGACAGTGGGAGAGGTTCTAGGATCTCACTGGACAGCTACCGCCCGCTTCAAGCTGGACAGCCCCCAGTCAATAAGGTGTTGTCCCGCCACTGTCTGCTTTCCCCATTGGGTGCATGGGGATTAGGGTCAAACCCGAACTGTGGACAGAAAAATTTTGCACCAAGCAATTATCAGAATAATAAAAATAAGCAAACTCTCAGATTGGGATGCTGGAACGTCCGAACTATGTTGACTGGACTATCCGAAAATCTACAGGACGTAAACGATGTAAGGAAGACAGCAATAATTAATGATGAGCTTAAACGACTTCAGGTGGATATAGTTGCACTTCAGAAAACGCGCCTGGCCTACTCTGGAACGGTGAGCGAGAAGCACTACACATTTTATTGGCAAGGGAAAGATCTTAATAAAACTAGAGAACACGGAGTAGGTTTTGCGGTCAAAAAATCGCTAACTTAAATGGTTGAACCAGGCGAGAATGGATCAGAACGCCTGTTAACCTCCGCCTGCAAACTAGCACAGGTCCCATCACCCTTGTCAGTGTGTATGCTCCTACTCTGTACTCTGCCTCAGAAGCTAAAGATGAGTTGTACGAGAATCTAGCAGCAGTCATCAAAAGCATACCTAGGCAAGAAGAGCTTGTTCTCCTTGGTGACTTTAACGCTAGAGTGGGTGCCGATAATGTTTCATGGCCTTCATGTCTGGGCAGGTTTGATATTGGCAAGATGAATGAAAATGGACAACGGCTCTTAGAGCTGTGTGTCCACCATGATCTCTACGTGACCAACACCTACTTTCAGACAAAACCCCAGCATAAGGTGTCATGGAAACACCCACGATCCAAGTACTGGCACCAACTGGACCTGATTCTCGTCAGAAGGCCACTTCTCAGGTCTGTGCTCTCCACGCGCTCGTACCATAGTGCAGACTGTGATACAGATCACTCCTTGGTTTGCTGCAAAATCAGAGCACAACCAAGAAAACTCTATCGTGTCAGACATGAAGGGAAACCACGCATTGATACCAGCAAGATGTCAGACCCTGTCATGATCGCTAAATTTACTGCGACCTTCAAGAAAGTGCTCAGCAGCCCTCAGCATGGTGATACTATTACTGAGAACTGGGAGCATCTACGAAACACCATTCAAAGTACTGCACTTGCCACCTTTGGTAAGAAAACGGCAAAGTCAAATGACTGGTTTGATGTCTCATCAGATGTGATGGCACCTGTCATTGAAGCTAAGCGCAGTGCTATAAATGAATACAAACGTTCACCAAGTGCTAGAACCCTACAGATCCTGAAGGCTACGAGAAGCAAAGTTCAACAAACTACTCGACGCTGTGCAAATGACTATTGGCTCCAGCTCAGTGAGAGCATCCAGATCGCAGCGCAAATAGGCAACATTAAACAAATGTATGACGGTATAAAAAAAGCACTTGGCCCCCAAAAAAGTAAGACGGCACCGGTAAAAACCATCAGCGGGGAGAAGCTAACCGATAAGGGTAAGCAGATGGAGAGGTGAGTCGAGCTAGAGAAAATTTATGCTAGAGAAAATACCGTTACGCCTGCAGCCCTTGATGCTGTCAAATGTCTGCCAACTATGGAGGAGCTGGATACCGAACCAACATTAGAGGAACTCAGCAAGGCCATTGATAGCTTGGCCTCTGGCAAAGCACCAGGCAGTGATGGGATTCCTCCTGATTTAATCAAATGCTGTAAGAGCACGCTATTACATCCCCTGCATAGGATGCTGTGCCAGTGCTGGGAAGAGACAACTATTCCTCAAGACATGCGAGATGCCAAAATTGTAACACTGTACAAAAATAAAGGAGACAGAAGTGATTGCAATAACTACAGAGGCATCTCTCTTCTTAGTATTGTTGGTAAGGTTTTTGCCAAAGTCGTCTTAATGCGACTACACAAGTTAGCTGAGCGCATATATCCAGAGTCACAGTGTGGATTCCGAGCTGGTAGATCAACAACAGACATGATCTTCTCTGTCCGCCAGCTTCAGGAAAAATCAAGAGAGCAGAAAAGGCCTTTATATATCGCCTTTATAGACCTCACAAAAGCATTTGACCTGGTTAGTAGGGATGGACTCTTCAAAATCCTCCTGAAAATAGGCTGCCCTTCTAAATGCTGGAAATGATACAGTCATTCCATGACGACATGAAGGGAACAGTCCAATATGCTGGAAGCACGTCACAGCCCTTTGACATAAGAAGTGGCGTTAAACAAGGCTGTGTTCTGGCTCCGACCCTCTTCGGGATCTTCTTTGCCTTACTCTTGAAACATGCATTCAGAGATGCAACTGAAGGAATATGCCTTCACACTTGGTCAGATGGCTGTCTGTTTAATCTTTCAAGGCTGAAGGCAAAAACAAAATCAGAAGGGTCACTATAAGAGACTTGTTGTTCGCTGATGATGCTGCAGTCGTCACTCAAAGCCAACAGGAGCTTCAGAACTTGATGAATCGCTTCACTAAAGCATGCAAGGACTTTGGCCTCACAATACGTCTAAAGAAAACGAATGTGCTGAGTCAGGATGCGGGTGCTGCACCAGTTATCACTATTGATAACTATGAATTGGCAGTGGTGCACCACTTCACATACCTAGGGTCTACCATCAATGACAAACTCTCACTGGACACAGAAATCGACAGCCGCATTGGCAAAGCTGCAGCTACCTTTGCCCGCCTCACATCGCGTGTTTGGGGAAACTCCAAACTCACAATGAAGACCAAAGCTGCGGTATATAATGCCTGCGTCACCAGCACACTCCTATATGGCAGCGAAACCTGGACGACCTATGCTAAGCAAGAAAGAAGGCTCAATACCTTCCATTTACATTGTCTACGCCACATCCTGGGCATTTCGTGGAAAGATAAAGTGACAATTGTCGAGGCGTTGTCACGTGCTGGCCTTCAAAGTATGTATACACTGCTTAGACAGCGCAGACTTCGCTGGCTTGGCCATGTTCGCCGCATGGAAGATGGTCGCATCCCAAAAGATATCTTCTACGGACGATTAGCAGATGGCAAGAGAACAGTTGGGCGACCACAGCTGAGGTTCAAAGATGTGTGCAAGAGAGATATGAGGGCACTGGACATGGATCCAGCAACATGGGAGGATGAAACTGCCGATCGCACTAAGTGGCGATGCTATTTACGGCGCCACCTCAGACTGGGCGAAGAGAGGCTCACACAACAAGCAGAGGAGGGGAGAAAACGTCAAAAGGAGCACCAGGAAAATAAGCAGCTGAGGGCGGTCACCTCAGGGGCGCATTCCCATAGTCAGTTATGACTGAAGGGGCTATTATTATTATTATGTATTGTTTCCATTATAAAAAGTCTCTATGCTAACTTTACATGCAGTGTTGGGATACACAACCATACTTTTGAAGTGAACACCGGTGTACGACAAGGTTGCTCCTTGTCAACCATTCTATTTTTAACTTTCATAGACTGAGTGATGCGCCACACAACAGTGGATACCCTTAGAGGAATAAGATGGATAACGTTCACCAAACTGGAAGATCTAAAATACGCAGACAATATTGCACTACTCTCACATTCACATCAGCACATCCAAGAAAAAAACAGACAGACTGAATAAATATAGCTAACATGTTGGACCGAACATTAACACAAAGAAGACAGAGGTCATAACACTCAATGTAATAAATCAGGAGCCCATAAAAAAAAGAAATTAGAAGCTGGAAATTTACATTTCTAAGAAGCAAAGTAACACCGGACGGCGGAAAAATCAAAGACATCAATAACACAATGGATAAAGTCAGAACAGTCTTCGCAAATTTAAATAACATTTGGAAATCTTTTCAGTACAGCACAAACACTAAATTAAGATTATTTCAGAGTTGCCTACTTTCTGTACTTATTTATGGCGTGGAGTTTTGGAGAGTAACAGAAAACCTGCGTAAGGAAAATTCCTCGAATTTTTTAGCCGAATACCATCTCCAACCAGGAACTACTTACGCGGTGCAATTAAAAAGGCATGCACGCCATCGTTGCAGGCAGACGCTGGAACTGGGTTGGCCATGTCCTCAGAAGGTACCCTGACACCATCACCAGAACTACTGTGCTATGGTGCCCAGAAGGACGGCGAAAGAGAGGCAGAACAAAGACAACCTTGCGAAAAACAGTGGAGGCTGAAATGCAAAGCATGAACTAGAGTTGTGGCACGGCACGAAGAATGGCCACCGACCGAGCTAAATGGGGACAGTTTGTTGCTGTTCTACATGACGCCACTTTGCGTGATGGCCACAGACTGCTTTGTCAGTCAGTGGCTAAGGGTTCAAGAAGAAGATGTTACGAGGCGCCAGGTCGTGCTAATTTTTTTTTTTTTTTAATATACAGTTCTTTTTGACATATCGTTTTCAGGAGCGTCAAACTGGTCAGGTGGTTAGAGTGCTTGCTTCTCCAGGCAAAGTTACAGGGGTTCAAACCAGGTAATGTTATGTATCACGGAATTTTGGGTTCGATCCCTTCTCCACCACGGTAGTACTTATTTTCAACTGAAGTGAGGACTGATTACGAGAAATTTCCGGGACAACACATTTCTTTCTGCTCTTATCAAACAGATATTGATATTGTCAAATCATTTGACACTCCTTTTTTGGTGATAATTCATCACATTTGCTTGGCGCTTAACAGCTTTGCAGAGATTAACGCAGGTAAAACCCATATGGGCATGGTAAATTTTCTCATGGCTTTGTTTGCTCGGGCCGTGCCAGGCGATAAAATTACTCGCCAGCAGACGGATTTTGTGTGCACAAGCGACGGATAAGGAGATTACTTGTCTGTGCGACACATTTTGGATAGACATGAATGACATAATCGTTTCCTGTCCGACTTTCACGAACAGATTACTTTAGATAAAAGTAAGATGTTGTATATGAACACATTGCTGAGAAAGTGTACGAACGTGTCATTTCCATATATGGGAGACGTGACCTTTTGCATCATGCACAGAATTTCTGGCGAAAATAATTTTGAATTACTCCACAAAACACGCATGTTTGAAACGATTGGCGCTCTGCTTAGCATGGCAACCAACAAATGCGGCGGAAGACAGGCAATATAACCTGACTTTTGTGCAAGTCTAGTTCACAGTGAAAATTGCTTGCTAAAACGACAACCAGACTGCCAGAGTTATAATCAGAATTCCATTTTATCAGACCGGACTGTGTTGGAGTATTTGAAGGGCTTAAACAGTTCAGGAAAACTCTAACATTTTAGTAAGGAAAACCGGAATAGGACGAAACTGAAAACACGGAATCATAGTGGGAATTCATTGTTAACATAACAATACCCCAGAACACGTGTAAGAGGCCTATTCAAGTGCCTTTATTTCTCTGAGCAAACAGTCTGTGAGGCAAGATTGGCGTAAGTTGTACATTTTACATTCTATATTTTTCATTATTAACATATGAGCTAATATGTATATATTGCCTTGTGAATATTAATGTGTGAAATTTGCTAGTGGATGTCCAAGTCATTTGAGGCGGGCAACCTCAGCATATAGAATGATGATTTCATGAACCACCACTGCAAGGGCTGGTGACCGCTTTATCGCTAGTTTCTGAAAGAGAACTAAAAGCATAAGTAGTCCCAAGATCCATATGGAGCAAGGAGGAAAAGGTGAAAGAAATGATGTGCATTCTAATTATAATATTTACATTTACAAACCAGTGTAAATGTTTATGTAAACCTATTCACTTTAAAGTTAATGAAAGTTTTCAAGTTTTTCAACCTGTGTAGATGTAACTGAAAACATATTGAATCTATATTGTGAACATTTTCTAACCAGTGTAGATGTAAATGTAAACATACTCTATCTATACTATTAACCTTTTCATTTGAATGTAAAATAAATATAAAGCTATTCAACTTATGTAAAGAAAGTTTTCTCTCGAGGGATTAAGCTTAATTCTCATCGAGGGTAAATTCTGAGGTAGATGAGATGGTGGAATAGGAAGATGAGGACACATAAGTATGTGTTGGGAAACTCAATACTCAGAAGGTATTTGTTTCTTTTCTTTTTTACTATACTAGTTGGTGGTACCAGTTGAGGGTACTATTTCAGGAACAAGAAGGAAGCAAGTGGCCTAAAGTCGAAGCTAGATACCATCATCAGACGGGGCTTAAAGACGAGGGGCCACCTTTATAGACACTCCCTGACACTTCTGGGAACGTGCTGCGCCCTACAACCTTGACCAGCGACGAGCGTGATCAGCGACCCAGTCTACCGAGAATCAAATCATCAGAAGGAGCAGCTAAGTAACACATAAAAGCTGCAAAGTGACCTCCTCTACAAACAACCAGTACATCACAAAGTGATGATAATTTTTTCTGACAAATAATTATTAATTTATTTAAAACTTTGTTAAAACCTAAGTGATTATTAAATCTGTTAGTGTAAATATACAAATTTAACGTCGATTTAGTCGGTTTGAATGTACTGCATGTTTGTCTCACTCAATTTATTAATTACACTCTAAACAGAGCAATACCAGAATAAGAAGAATTCCACTGAGTAAGTCAGGGTGGGGGCTTGAACGAGCTGAAATTAATAATTGCTTAATTCTTCAAAAAAGGCGGCGGATCAGATATAAATTTGCAATTGCCCTACCTAACGCAGCACTGTTCTTGACTTCTGAAATATTTTATTTTGACAAAACGTTGCGGCCCCTATCGATCTTTTTTCACTCCGGCAGTATCGGTACATTTGTGGTACTGATTTTATTGTTTTCTTTCATTTGTCACACTTTCTTTTTTTCTTTTTCTGCTATGTGTAGAAGATATTATGTATTTTCCTTCTTACACCATTCTCAGAGATAAGTAGACATGTCTGGTTGTTGTCCATTTCTCCCTGCGTTGTAAGGAGTGGCAGCGACCAAACCATGTTGACTATCGTGGGCGCAGCGATATCAGTACACAGATTAACACGTAAATCACCTCAGCGCAGTGCTTAATCACTGATAAGACACGGGTGTGCTCATAACCAAAGCTTGGAATACGGGGAGACAACTGGTGGACAGACACAGATAAGAGATTACTTTCTGATAAAAGTAATGATGGTTACATTGGGAACACGTTTTCATATGAGTTTATCGACGTGTTTGTAATATGGTACACATTGCAACAGGATGTTTACCGCCCATTTTCAGAAAAGTAATGTTTGAAATTTTGCATTAGCTGAGTCATGCAACGTATTCAAATCAGATTGGCTGATTCTGTGAGGCGCGCATACCAAACGCGTGGGAAGGCAGTAAATATAATCTGACCATTTTCTCTAGCTATTTCACTTGAGAAATCGCTCGCCAAGATACCAGACCTTGCTACAGTGAAGAATTAGAATTCAGAATTCCTTCTTAACATACCGGACACATTTTATTGGAGTATTTATCAGGACTTATAATATAGCCCAGGAAATCTCTAGCATTTTGAATAAGGAAACCGGGACTGAGGACACACACAAAGTCGGAGAGGGAACTTATTAAATTAACGACACCCCAGACGCTTGTAAGAGGCCGATTCAAGTCTCTTTTATTCATCTGAGCAAAAAGTCTGGGAGCCAGGATTGGCCTAAGTTGTGATTTATATTTCATATTTTATTACTAACATGTGAACTGACATATATATATATATATAACCATGTGAACTTTAATATGTGAAACTCGCTAGTGGATGTCACAGTAATTTGAGGCTGGCAGCCTCAGCGTACAGAATGATGATTCACGAACCACTACTGCATGGGCTGGTGATTGCTTTACTGCTAGTTTCGTAAAGAGAAATAAAAGCAAAATGTAGTTCCAGGTTACAAACATCTGCAGGGAGGGAAAGATGAAAGAAATGATGTACATTCTAAGAATAATATTTACATTTTCAAAGCAGTGTAAATGTCCCTATAAACATAGACACTTTAAAAAGTAATGTAAATTTTTAAGCTTTAAACCAGTGTAAATGTCTATGTGAAAATATTCATTTTAAAGTTAATGGAAGTTTCAAACTTTTCAATCAGTGTAAACATAAATGAAAACATATTCAATTTATATTGTGAACACTTTTAAATCAGTGGAGATGTATACGTAAACAGACTCTATCTGTATTATTAACCCTTTCATTTAAATTTAAAGTAACTATAAAAGCTATTCTATTTAAATGTAATGAAAGTTTTATCCCGAGGGATTCTTCTTCTTCTTCTTCCTCGTTCGCCCTGAAAAGGACGGTGGTTGCGTTGTGTCTGTTTCCAACGTAGCTGTGATATCTGCACCTTTCGGTCGACACATCCGACTTCTGCACGGCATTTTTTAGGACCGGGTTTGCCTTCCCATTTCGATCCACACTCGCTCAGCCAGCCTGCACAGCTGCAGACTGTTTCCAGGACCACCACGTGGAGGTGGAGTGCGGTCTTGACCAGCTCTGGTTCGCTGGTCCTGACGCAGGCAGTCAAGCGAGGGATTAAATTTAATTCTCATCGAGGGTAAAGTCTGAGTTAATTGGGATGGTGGTATGGGAAGATAGGAACCCATAACTATCTGGTGGAAAACGCCATACTCAGAAGAGCGTTTCGTTTTATTCTTTTAACCATAGTTATTGGTGGAACCAGCAGAAAGTACTATCTCTGGAACAAGAAGAGAACAGTGGTCTAAGCTTTAAGACGAAGGACCCACTTGGTTGACGCTTATTGACATTTCTGGGAAACGAGCTACACCCGACAACCTTGACCAGAGACGAGCGTGAGCAGTGTGAAAAGAACCAACCCATAAGAAAGAGCAGAACCGTCATTGGCAGCTAAGTTCAAATGATGTGTCGACCGAAAGGTGCAGATATCACAGCTACGTTGGAAACAGACACAACGCAACCACCGTCCTTTTCAGGGCGAACGAGGAAGAAGAAGAAGAAATTATTTTCCAACTGTTAAAACGTAAGTGATTATCAAATTTTGTTATTTGTAATTATACAAATTTAACTGCGATTTAATCATTTTAAAGTTACTGCATGTTTGTCTCAGTCAACTTAATACACACACTCTAAACAGAGCTATACTAGAATTATAGAATTCCACTGAGTAAATCATGTGTGGGGGCTTGAACGAGCTGAAATTAATAAGTGCTTAAATCCTTTACAAAAGCGTCGGCAGAATTACATAGTGTCACGAAGTGGATTTAAGTTTATAGAGTTTGTCTGAGTGTAAAGACAAGACACTAGTAAGAACGAACGAACGAACGAACTTTATTTTCAAAGGGTTAAGAATTGGGCACGCAGGCCCGTCTGACATTCTGCCCTTCCTCTCTCTCTCATCATGTATACTAATATCCTTTCATCCTCACATTTACTTTAAGCATTATTAAGGCATTTATCATTATAAAAGTAATATTACATTTGCAATAATCATCATAATTAAAGTGTTTTTAAAATAAAATAAAATAATTATAAAAAAAAAAAAAAAAAAAAAATTAATAGTAATAATGAATTTGAAAAATAAATAAATAAATAAAAAATAAATAAATTTAAAAAAAAAAAAAAAAAAAAAGAATCGAATTCTTCGTACTGAAGAGAAAGTCTGAGCTGATAGATTTGTATGAGAATGAAAGTGAATGTGGAAGATGAGGCTTATAGCTTCGAGGGTGAGAACCGAGATTGACTCTCCCTCGCCACTCGTGACTTTGCTAAGAGCTAAAGACTCACCCCCTCTGACTACAACAAGGAGATACGGTTTCACTATAAGTCCACAGACACACTATACAGACAATTATATATACGTACAGTATAGTTATATATAGAGAGAGACTGATCCACGTTGAAGTTTATTTCCTTCATTCATAACCCTCCACTCCCAAAGGAGCATAGGTCTTCAACAAACACATGCCAAGTCCTCTTGTCAAGTGCCATAATCTCAAGTTCTTTCCACGTTCTCCTCATCATTTTCACCTCTGTTTCAGCCCTCTTCTCCATGTGCTTCTTGGTCTACCTCTGCCTCTCCATCCCTGGGGGCTTCAGAACAAGAACTGCCTTGTAAGGCTATCAACAGGTTTCCTCAGCGTGTGTCCTATCCATCGCCATCGTCTTCTTCTCATCTCTTGTTCCACTGGCACTTGTCTAGTTCTTGTCATCAGTTCCACGTTGGTAACCTTGTCATACCATTTTAATCCCTCTTTTCTACGCAAGCACCCATTTATGAAAGTCTGTAGCTTTTTGGTTGTTGTCTTTGTTGTTCTCCATGTCTCAGAGCCATACAATAGGACTGACTTGATATTTGAGTTGAAGATTCTTATTTTCGTGTTGGATTCAATTTCTCTTGATCTCCATATATTTCCCAATGCAATGAAAGCTCCTCTTGCTTTTTGTATTCTTATTTTGATATCGCTGTCTGTCTCTCCAATACTCGATATTGAATGCTCCCTGTGGAAAAAAACTTTCCGTTGAAAAAAAAACAAACTTATGACTGGATCAGTTATACAGTTCAGAGTCTAGGGGTGAGGTAAAGCAAATCTATTCTCAGAAACTTCCCTATAGAAAAACTCTGTGAATCTAAACAAGATCCCAGAAATGATCTCAACAGAAATAATCCCAGCGACGAGTGACCCCACTTTGTCACGAAGTTGATTTAAGTTTATAAAGTTTGTCTGAGTGTAAAGACAAGACACTAGTAAGAGAAAGTCTGAGCTGATAGATTTGTATGAGAATGATAGTGAATGTGGAAGATGAGGCTTATAGCTTCGAGGGTGCAAAACGAGATTGACTCTTCCTCGCCACTCGTGACTTTGTTAAGAGCTAAAGACTAACCACCTCGGACTACAACAATGAGATAAGGTTTCACTATAAGTCCACAGACACACTAAACAAACAATTATATATACATACAGTATAGTTATATATAGATAGAGACTGACCCAGTATGAAGTTTATTTACACCACAAAAGTAAATTACACATCAAATAAATAAAGTGCGTGATAGCACACCTGAAAAGAACAAATAATTAAGAATGACAATTAATAAAATCCAACAAATTCACCCAAATCTTTCAACCTGCCTGGGGAAAAAGAATGGAGGATTACACACACGGTAATTTGGTGGAGTCTCTAACTGCGAGCCTCCACTCCTATTACCTATTATTAATTATTTAAAAAAAACAATCTAACACCACTAACTGTCTACACAACCTCTACATGAACTTTCTGAAGTCCTGCACTGCACATAACTAATACTGCTCCACTAACTGACTTCTTCAGTGCAACCTCAGAAGCTGTCCTCTGCTCTGTCTAACTCTTTATAACTTCTGTCTCTTCTCTCTAAAGCATTCAGAAGGAATGTTAACCCTATCTCCCTCCACGAATGTTGCTGTTGATGACTTGGGCTTGAGACTCGGGTACGTGACTCGAACTGTGACTGCGTCCATTCTGACGAACTTAATTCGTTATCGGACGACTGAATCATCCACTTAGGATTTAGGGGCAAACAGCATTATTATGGCTGTGAAAAATTTGAACCAACCTCCCTGACAACGCGCCTTTTTTAGGAGTGGTATATCGAGCTGTGGGCTCGGGATTTTAACGATGAACACGTTCCCGCTGAAGCATGGGGCTTCACTGCAAGAGAGCGGCTATCTTCTCCTGGTGCAGACGTACTTGGCTCCGGTAACTACCGCGTTACCAATTTTCTTTCGCCTCTGCCGAAGCCTCGACCCTTTTTACTCCTGAGAATGGCCGACTATCTGGCAAACTGTGAGGCAAATCTCGCATCCCTCTCTTTGTGCCGTGAAAAATTGCCGTGAAACAAATAATAACACCAGATATACAACACATCAAAATTTACACATCTCTAACACCTAACTCCCTTAAATACATCTCCCGTCTAGCCCCAGCACACCTCTACGAATATTGCTAACAAGTACCCATACCCATATCCTACCGCAACGTAAATATCTGCCCGGTAGGGAACCCCAGACACTGCTGACCTAATCTGTTACGTCAATCTCGCCTCAGCATCAAAACAATTCATACACTGAAGGAAATCCCTTACGGCAAAATTCCTGGCCCTACTTTATTTTACACACTGAGCCTGATGAGTCATCGCCTAACCCAAAAATAAATTAGACCTCACTATTAAAATTAAATCCCATTTCCGTGAAATTAATTACCTCTCTCTCCAACTACATCACAAACATTTTGTACAACTACTTAATACTCACTAAATAAAATTGCACAAAATACGCTCTCGTATTTACACTGCCAATATTAGAATCAAATCGAGGTTACATATATCGGACCTCACAATTACAGTCTAGATATAGCCTAAGGACGTAACCTTATACTATGAATTTCACAAGCGTATTTACAATTACTATCTCAAAAGCCTAGACACACAGTTAATATCTCAACCCCTCTACACCCACCAAAGATAGTACTAGCTTTTTATAGAAAAAAATATATGCACACTTACATTTTTATTATTTCTCTAATTATTATTTCGTTATAAATAAAAGGTAAGTTAACTTCCCGGAAAAACTTTACTTTATTGGGCTAAGATTCTATTAAGAAACGAACTTTAAGTACGACGCTTAATTAAAATATGGATATACCCAATCTCGAATTTCTCACTTAAGAGCAGACGAATATGACTTAGATTTCACGGCTGATAATTCTGGAGACAAAGAGACCTACTAATGACTAGATGCGGGTATATATCATAAAAAAGAACGCTATAACCCACGCCGTACGTCATTGCTTGGCGTCTCTCTGGAACCAATAATCTTGCCGGAATTTGATAACAATTGACCCCCGGCCAATTAGATTGTAAGCAACTCGTTAGTCATATTTATTTTGATCGCGCGCGTCTTTCTTGCGACATGTTATCTAATAATCTGCCGGTTTGCGTGAGCAAAATAAATTTTGATTCGTTGTAGCACCCGGTTTTACGTACCTGGGTAGAGGTTCAACACCCCACCCATCGATTTACTGGGTAGGGGTTATTAACGTCGGAAAATTTTTACCCCGCCTAGTAATACTCAAGCGCCTACTACAATAAAAATTTACCGCAATTATTTTACAAAGAAAAACCTACGTGATCGTAATTACTATAGAGAAAGGAAGACTGTTGCAAGTCTTAAATTAAAACCAACAGCCATCCCTCCTGAAAACGCAATTAATTACCAAGAGAAGAAGACTAAACTCAATTACTTACAGGACAAAATTACAGGGAGAAAAAGAATGGGGCCTGTGGAAAATAAAATCCCAGTAACTCCTCATATTACCTCCCCCTTCGAGGTTCGGGGCACCCCGATCTACTTACTGTAACGTTTCTATTTCACACTGGCCCCTTACTATGTCTAAAGACCTGCCTGTGAGTACTGAAGTTGTAGGGTCCTGACTGGAGGTTTTCCCCTGGTGACTGCTACTTAAATGGTCGCCCTTCACCTTTCCTCTCCCGTGTTTCATCCGCCCCCATAATTTCCTAGCAGTGCGCTGTAACCGGTGTTTACCGAGTGTGTTGGCTTCACCGTGACCTATATCAGGCTGGCTAACTTGGTCAGAAATCGCCGTAACCGGGCGTAACTGTTCACCGCTGGCCAAAGAAACCTGCATATGTTTTTTCTTCTTTATCTTCTTAACTACTCCCCTGCTTCTGTGGAAGAGTTGCTCGCTCTTTAGACCTGTGTCGTCCACTGGCGGGTCTGGAACTTCCCTTGCAGTGTCCGTCAAAAGGCTGGCTTGGTCAGCTGAATTGACCGACTGGCTCTGTAGAGGCCTGGCGATGGAGAGTACGGTGCTGCGCGTCAGCGGGTTTGAGATTGCTGGTATATGGCGAGGAAGATGAGAACTGTCTTGTGCTTCCAGCATAGATTCTCCGATCGCTTGCTGATTTTCTACTGAATCATCCCTGATCTCAGTAGCTTCTACCTTTGAAGAAAGGTAATATCTGCCCTGGCAGTAGTTCTGTGCTCGCTCTTCCCCTACCAACATGAAGAGGGACAGAGCTCTCAAATATAGCTCCTTGCAAATTTGTAAGGCAGCTTTTCTCACTATTTTCTGGCCTGAAATTTCGTGAGATTCAAGTGAAGCCCCAGGAAATCCACCGTCTGAAACCCTGGTGCTACTAAAATCCTCAACTTTGCCCTCTCTTGTGAGAGTTAATGGTGTCAGTTGGAAAGTGATCTGCAATGAAATAGCTACTGGCGGAGCTACCGGCTCTGTTGTATTCAAGTCAAGAACAGGACGGTTTAAGATCCCGTGTGATCGCGAAGTCTGCGAGATAAAGCTCTCAGTGGCATTTTCCAAAGTTCCGTGAACTAATTTGGAAATTATAACCCCTTTTGCAGGCGTCTCGTTGCAGGAGTTACTTCCTGTAAGCGAGATATTAGGGTGGTGGGGCCCATCTCCGTTTATAGGCGAACGGTCGCTCAGTCCACTGTCCTCATCCTTGTGAGTAACGTGCTGGTCGTATGGGGCTCCAGGGCTGGTTGGAAACATATGTTTGCTCTGTCCGCTGTCTTCTGACCTATGAAGAGTGCGCTGGTCGTGGACATACGTCATACCACTCTTGTCAGTATTTCCCTCACTTGAGGGAGCTAATACCATCGGGGGCCTAATTCCCGACAACAAAGAAGGTACTTCCAAAATCAAAGGCGTCACCACTGTTTGGCTATTTAGCTGAACAGGGCTGTCAGGCGAATACACCTCTGCAATTAACATTCCACTGTCTTTAGATGTCTCCATCCTCTTCATCGCAAGACAGGGGTGTTTCAGTTCTTGTGAGGCTCCGTGAATTAGGGGCTCTCCCTTTTCATTTATCTGGCCTGCAGTAGACCCCCTTGCATTAGCAAGGATCGGTGGGGGTGGGGTTCCCAAAACTAAATATGGGCTCCCGAGGATGAAGTCATATGCTGGCTGTGCTATTACAGCAGCTTTGTTTGTGCCACACACAAATTTACTCTTCACCTCAATATTTGCGATGGTGAGGTGTCAGGGAGTACCTCTCCCCAAAACTCCCCCAATATCGACTTTTTCCCTTGTCATCTGCCCGGGCTTCACCAAATGGAGAGCGACTATACTGGGCTAAGTAAGCCCTTCGTCAAACAAACAAGTAGTGGCAGTTCCATTCACCTCAGCTGGTCTACTGTTGGAGAACAACGCCTCTGACTGAATGGGTTCCCAAGTGTTCCCTTTTGTCACTCTCACAGCCCTTAAACAAGCTACCTGATGAGGGGTGGTTTATTCATGCACCGGGACGTCCAATGAGAAGTAGTCTGACAAACCCGACAATACCGGTCATTCTCTCCCCTGCTTCTAGCGGGTTTATGAGAGGTCGCTCGCTGGGATCTATTATGAGGCTGGGGCCACATGTTGGGACCGGAGTGGGGCTCCTTGTAAGAAGGCCCTTGCTGCTGGTGAGCAGGAGAAGAAGATGACGGCGACGATGATGCTCCCTTTTCCGTCGATGGCAGGTCGGGGTGTTTCCTTTTCTGTCCCAGTACTTGGGCCTGTGCCGTCTGAAACCTTTCAGCAAACACGAAAATCCGATCGACTTGCTGGGCGCCCTGCTCTGCCAGATACCTCCTCAAGTCGGGAGACATGGTTGCCTTTAATTGTTCGCACATCATTAACTCTTCAAGTCCGTCAAAAGGTTTTTGTGAATCCCGACAACTCCCTCCAGCGCGTAAGGTAATTTCTCACCCTTTCCGCAAACTGTGCGAAACTCTCTCATTTCTCCGGCTTGCTCTCCCTGAACATAGCTTGGCACTTACGTGGGGTCCACTGAAATCTTTGTAACAGTGCGTTACGGAAGGCTTCAAAGTTATTCTGGTCATCACGGAGCATCTTGCTGTAGGTGTCATACGCATGACCTTTCAGGAACTGTGATAATTTTAGACACCACAGACTTTCATCCAACCCGTATGCCTTTGCCATCCGTTCGAATTTCTCCAAAAATACATCAATTTTCTCATTCCCGTTAGGAAACGACTCAAATGGAAAATTCATGGCTGCCATCCTGGGGCCTCCTGGTCCTGTGGAGTTTGTCGCCATTGCTCGGGTAGAATCTCCATTCGCTGAACTGCCTTCCGAAGATCTACTTTGCAGTTCCAGAGACCGCATGGCAAGTTTGTGTTGTCTCTCCGCTGCCTTCTGCCTTTCATCCGCTTCCGTTCTCAGAAGTTCCATCTCGGCCTGCCGGTCCCTCTCCTCTTTCTCAGCTTCCATTTTCCTCAAGTCCCTCTCTGCCTGTCGGTCCTGTTCCCTCATTATGTAGGCCTTAGTCTCGGCCTCATCCATCCCCGTATCTTTAGCTGCCTCACGCCAGGCAGTTAATAACTTGAACAATTTCGCCATCTTACCTGTAAACCTGCTGTAAGTTCACAACTACAGAATGACAGAAAGAAAAATAAAAGAAGGAACTACCTGTTACCTACTAGGAATCAATCTCTCTATGTCCGCTGCCCCAAAAACCCGAACTCAAACTTGTGCCTAATCTGAGTAATAACTGCTACCTGGAACCAAATTGATTATGCAGCTACCTTAAACCTGAAATTACCTTCCTATTAGAGAAAAAAAATTTCAATTAGCCTCTAAGTCATATAAAACTTAATTGCAACTACAATACTCAATTATGAATGCTCCCTGTGGAAAAAACTTTCCGTTGAAAAAAAAAACGTATGACTGGATCAGTTATACAGTTCAGAGTCTAGGGGTGAGGTAAAGCAAATCTATTCTCAGAAACTTCCCTATAGAAAAACTCTGTGAAGCTAAACAAGATCCCAGAAATGATCTCAACAGAAATAATCCCAGCGACAAGCGACCCCACTTTGTCACGAAGTGGATTTAAGTTTATAGAGTTTGTCTTAGTGTAAAGACAAGACACTAGTAAGAGAAAGTCTGAGCTGATAGATTTGTATGAGAATGATAGTGAATGTGGAAGGTGAGGCTTATAGCTTCGAGGGTGAGAACCGAGATTGACTCTCCCTCGCCACTCGTGACTTTGTTAAGAGCTAAAGACTCACCACCTCTGATTACAACAACGAGATAAGGTTTCACTATAAGTCCACAGATACACTATACAGACAATTATATATACGTACAGTATAGTTATATATAGAGAGAGACTGATCCAGTATAAAGTTTATTTACACCACAAAAATAAATTACATACCAAATAAATAAAGTGCGTGTTCGCACACCTGAAAAGAACAAATAATTAAGAATGACAATTAATAAAATCCAACAATTTCACTCAAATCATTCAACCTGTCTGGGGAAAAAGAATGGAGGATTACACACACGGTAACTTGATGGAGTCTCTAACTGCGAGCCTCCACTCCTATTACCTATTACAAGGTATTAATTATTTGAAAAAAACAATCTAACACCTCTGTCCAGCTGTAGACCCGACTAACTGTCTACACAACCTCTGCATGGACTTTCTGAAATCCTACACTGCACATAACTAACATTGCTCCTCTAACTGACTTCTTCAGTGCAACCTCAGAAGCTGTCCTCTGCTCTGACTATCTAACTCTTTATAACTTCTGTCTCTTCTCTCTAAAGCATTCAGAAGGAATGTTAACCCTATCTCCCTCCACGAATCTTGCTGTTGATGACTTGGGCTTGAGACTCAGGTACTTGACTCGGACTGTGACTGCGTCCATTCTGACGAACTTAATTCGTTATCGGCCGACTGAACCCACTTAGGATTTAGAGGCAAACAAAATTATTATGGCTGTGAAAAATTTGAACCAACCTCCCTGACAACGCGCCTTTTTTAGGAGTGGTATATCGAGCTGAGAGCTCAGGATTTTAACGATGAACACGTTCCCGATAAAGCATGGGGCTTCACTGCAAGAGAACGGCTATCTTCTCCTGGTGCAGACGTACTTGGCGCCGGTAACTACCTCGTCACCAATTTTCTTTCGCCTCTGCCGATGCCTCGACCCTTTCTACTCCTGAGAATGGCCGACTATCTGGCAAACTGTGAGGCAAATCTCGCATCCCTCTTTGTGTCTTCTTCTTCTTCTTCTTCTTCTTCCATCCTTAGCCACCAACCGGCAAAGCAGTGTGTGGCCAGTACGCCTAGTGGCGTCTTAGGGCAACAACAAATTGATCAATCTATTGCTGTTTCCACCATGCATAGTGGCGTCTTTGTGGAACAAAACAGACCAAATAATCTATCATTGTTTCCGTAATCAGATTGGTTGGCAAGCAGGTGATCAGCCCACTGTGCATCCCTCTTTGTGTGCCGTGAAAAATTGCTGTGAAACAAATAATAACACCAGATATACAACACATCAAAATTTACACATCTCTAACACCTAACTCCCTTAAATACATCTCCGGTCTAGCCCCTACACACCTCTACGAATATTGCTAACAAGTACTCCTACCCATCTCCCACCTCAACGAAAATATCTGCCCGGTAGGGAACCCCAGACACTGCTGACCTAATCTGTTACGTCAATCTCGCCTCAGCATCAAAACAATTCATACACTGAAGGAAATCCCTTACGGCAAAATTCCTGGCCCTACTTTATTTTACACACTGAGCCTGATGAGTCATCGCCTAACCCAAAAATAAATTAGACCTCACTATTAAAATTAAATCCCATTTCCGTGAAATTAATTACCTCTCTCTCCAACTACATCACAAACATTTTGTGCAACTACTTAATACTCACTAAATAAAATTGCACAAAATACGCTCTCGTATTTACACTGCCAATATTAGAATCAAATCGAGGTTACATATATCGGACCTCACAATTACAGTCTAGATATAGCCTAAGGACGTAACCTTATACTATGAATTTCACAAGCGTATTTACAATTACTATCTCAAAAGCCTAGACACACAGTTAATATCTCAACCCCTCTACACCCACCAAAGATAGTACTAGCTTTTTATAGAAAAAAATATATGCACACTTACATTTTTATTATTTCTCTAATTATTATTTCGTTATAAATAAAAGGTAAGTTAACTTCCCGGAAAAACTTTACTTTATTGGGCTAAGATTCTATTAAGAAACGAACTTTAAGTACGACGCTTAATTAAAATATGGATATACCCAATCTCGAATTTCTCACTTAAGAGCAGACGAATATGACTTAGATTTCACGGCTGATAATTCTGGAGACAAAGAGACCTACTAATGACTAGATGCGGGTATATATCATAAAAAAGAACGCTATAACCCACGCCGTACGTCATTGCTTGGCGTCTCTCTGGAACCAATAATCTTGCCGGAATTTGATAACAATTTACCCCCGGCCAATTAGATTGTAAGCAACTCGTTAGTCATATTTATTTTGATCGCGCGAGTCTTTCTTGCGTCATGTTATCTAATAATCTGCCGGTTCGCGTGAGCAAAATAAATTTTGATTCGTTGCAGCGCCCGGTTTTACGTACCTGGGTAGAGGTTCAACACCCCACCCATCGATTTACCGGGTAGGGGTTATTAACGACGGAAAATTTTCACCCCGCCTAGTAATACTCAAGCGCCTACTACAATACAAATTTACCGCAATTATTTTACAAAGAAAAACCTACGTGATCGTAATTACTATAGAGAAAGGAAGACTGTTGCAAGTATTAAATTAAAACCAACAGTCATCCCTCCTGAAAACGCAATTAATTACCAAGAGAAGAAGACTAAACTCAATTACTTACAGGACAAAATTACAGGGAGAAAAAGAATGGGGCCTGTGGAAAATAAAATCACAGTAACTCCTCACACAGAGTTAACATACTCAGCCAAAGCAGTATTGTTTACGCTTATTCTGAATATCTTGTGAAGACTCACTGGAGATAGAAGCGTTTTGTTTTCTTCTGTCTTCGTCTCTGCCAAGAGTAATCTTGTGTAAAGATAGACTCCATTGAAGCCCATATTAGATACTCTTGAGTTTTGGCCACTGTTGGACCACTACCGCAAAGCAGGGGAGGCAATTCCGTGACATTATGCTCCAGTCTACCCAGCTGTAAATGAATGCCTAATTCTGATCTTGAGTTAGGGACGGCAAAGGCAGTGATGACAAAAAAATCGGTAACCCCACATCATAAAGCCGAGGTCTAGTACTGTGAAGCCTCTAACACTTTAATCCCCTACATCAGTATCTGCTCTCGGACAACTTTTGACTGTTTTCAGAAACATCTTGTCTAAGTCACCTTTTGACTGTTTTCCGAAACATCTTGTCTAAGTCACCTTCGACCTAATATGAAGATGTGACGTACGAATATGAAAGATATTACATAATGTCTGTATTTGAACTGTCTCGTATCATGCCTGGGGGTCACTGATGAGACAAAGAAAGAATAGAAGTACTAATCCCTAAGGCATATAGTTTGAGGCACCAATATGAGGTTGTATATGGTTTTGGCAATTTCATTATGTAATACTAATAGCTACAGAAACCAACGCTGCAAACGTTTGTGCTGTGGGGTAAGCTTCCTCACGTTTGTGCTGTGGGGTAAGCTTCCTCACGTTTGTGCTGTGTGGTAAGCTTCCTCACGTTTGTGCTGTGGGGTAAGCTTCCTCACGTTTGTGCTGTGGCGTAAGCTTCCTCAAAGGTGCGATTTGCAACCGTGGCTCCAGGTTTCATAGGGAGAAGAAAATATTTTGGGAAGTAGGACAGGTTCTGTAAATGGGTTAAGGTAACGTGTGCTACTGAAATTTTCTAGAGAAAACTTTCTACCCCTTCAAGCAGAACTGCTGCCACATAAACCACTGGTATAAGAGCATTAAAATGCATGGTTAAGGCTTCCATGAGACAATGCTGCAATGTTGGCTCTGTGGTCATCTAGGAACGCCAAGGAGAAAGAAGAAGATGAAAAAATATATTTTGGTCTTGATTTTTTTTTAAAATGAAAAAGAAAATGTTTTTGGAGAAGTATAAACGAATTAAAAACTAAAAAAAAGCTAAAATGAATTCCTCTTGATGAAATAAACGACCAAGATCTGACCTTCCCGGCGAATGAACTGTCCTTCTCAGTGATAACATAGTAGATATAAAGTAGATTAAAAGCCGATCACATCAGACCGCCGTAGAGAAAAATATGTTACAATAATTGCCTATACGTACTGGTTATCACCTGGTAGATTATATGATCACAACTAATAACAAGAAGAACTTATTCTCTGGACGTTCCTTGTTGACAGAGGCTGATACAATTTAAATTTTCCCACCTAAAAATAGAAAGACGTAGTTTATGGCCGTACAAAAATTCGACTGAGATCTCCTACAGCGGCGGCTGTTACTTACGTGTGTGATCAAGTTTATTCTCGCATTATTGTTTGATTAGATTGTTAAGCCTCTTTTTGAAGTTGTGTGCGGTGTTTTACTTTGATTTTACAGGTCCGGTATAAAAGTAAGCGTAAGTACTTTTATTCTTAAGGTCTCCCGGGGGGGGGGGGGGGGGGGGGGGTGGGGGGGGGGGGGGGGGGGGTAGGAATGGCTCAGAGGTATGGCGTTCTCCTCAAATTCTAAAGGTACCAGGTTCGCTCCCAGCACAGGAAATATAATTGACGGACATTCTTTTAAGAACTAGTGGTCCTAATGGTATCACTCTCCCCCTGGTCTGCTGGGTAGTGAGATCGGATGCTTAGCCTTATCAGATAAGGGTGACAAAATTGGAAGTCCCGTGTACAAGTTCCGCACGTTAAAAATCCCTTCTGCAGTTGGAAATCGTAAAGAGTAGGATAAACGGCCGCTGCACTGGGAAAAGTAGGAAACCTACCCACCACTAAAATATTTATAGAATGTGTGATTCCTGTATACACATCGGGATCCTCGCAGGAGCTACGGAGTTCGTGCACTGTGCTGAGATTCTCCTTGTGCTATCTAAGTGAGAAGATTGGAGCATTTATGGAGTTGTCCGTGTGCAACATATATGGTTCTTAAAACCTAATCAAAACCAAACTCTAAAGATCTACTACGGTAATTCAACGCACATTCGTACATATACAAAGATTTATGTACATTTATATACCGTACATATATACATTCAGCGCCTTTACTGAGAGAGCAGTTGCATTTCGCTTGGGAACATGGACATCAGAACCAATGCACATTTTCCCGGGATTATCCCAGGGTTCTCTATTATCACCGGTGCTGTTTAACATCTATACAGCAAAAATAGCTGCAATCTAACCAACAGGTTTGGGACGAACATTAACCTTTGCTGATGACTTGCTCATTTATAGGACTGGTTCAGACAGACATGAAATGGTTAAAAGCATACATGAGATACTTCAGGCAGTTTCTAAATGGTGCGGCGAAACCAGTTCCAATGTCAATCCCAACAAAGCCTCTGTGCTTTGGTGCTCCTTGAACAACTCCATATTGAAAGCAGATCTTCCAGACATTACTCTCAGTCGACAGAAATTTGAAAAGCAAAACAAATACCTTAGCTTAGACTAACATTCTATTGTGGGCTATCATATAAGCACAATATTGATTACATCATACAGAAGTGCAAGAGAGGTCTGACAGCCCTAAAAACAATGGCTGCAGCGCACCTGGAGCAGAGACTACTGTCTCTCCTGTATCATCAGCTGGTCTTGTCTGTAATCAAGTATGGCATGGGAATACTCACGCTGTCAATATCAAAATGTGAACGACTGGAACGCATTCAAAACGAAGGGATGCGTAAAGTCCTGGGCTGTACGCGAGATACACCCATTGTGATGATGCGGCACATGCTTGGATTGCTGTCAATTAGATCCAGATATACGATGGCCCAGTTAAAAGCGTATATGCGAGTAACCACAGACAAAAGGCATCCCCTGGATGGGAACATAGCTGACATCAAAGGAGCAAGAATAAAGAGGGGGATGTCATGGATGGCGCAGGCAGAGGAGACTATCAGAGAGATGACCAAAGTTGAAAATATATACAAGGGAGACGAGTGGAGTAAGTCAGATGAGAGCTGGATGAACTACCAGCATGTCATCATCAGCCTTGGCAGAGAGTGCAGAACTTAGGCCAATGGGAGAGCAGAGCTGGAAATTGATCAGCGTATAAATGTCAATGCTGGGGATGATGATGCCATTGTGTACACTGACGGGTCTGTAATCTGTGGTAATAAATCATGTTGGGGCTTCTCTGTTAGAGTAAAGGACAGAACCGTTGCTGAACATAGTGGGGCTTACATGATAACAACCTCCAGCATGAGAATGGAGGTAGAGACAGTTACTGCTGCCTTAAGATGGCTTTCTGAGATTTTATTAACAAAGGCAGTTTTTGTATCAGACTCATAATCCATGCTTCGAAAGGTCCAAAATGGATGGCTCCGACATGAATCGAAAACCTCCATAGAAGCATTGAATCTTCAAGAACTGATTTGGATCTACTGTTCTGGTCATACAGGGGTACGCGGCAATGAAAGAGCTTACAGACTAGCTTCAAGAGCACCCATAGAAGGTGCATTGAACATGGATAAGAGAGAAATACTGAAGGCAATTCACGATCGCATATAGCTATTAGAGAATCACCCGTGTGTTACCGGGGAGCGAAAGGGGAGCAAAGAATAGTAACACTGTTCCCTTCCATGCATTTCGTAGAAAGCGAATAAGGAGGGTTGGGCATGGGGCTGGTTACCCCATCCTGTAAAAATTTAAACCACTAAAAACTTCAACAAATATGGACAAGTCAAATAAGGAAAATAAAACACAGCCATCCAAGACAGGGGAAGGTCCTCTCGCAGGGAGGCGTATGATGCAACACAGAGAAAGTCGAAAGGAGTCTGTGTTGCTGACTAACCTTCTTTCTTCTAGGAGAACTTCCAGATTTGGCAAATAGAATGTTCGGACATTAAACGAACAAGGGAAATTGGCACAAGTAGCAGCAGAAATGAGGGAATATAAAATCGAGGTTCTGGGAATGTGTGAAACAAAGTGGAAGGGGGTAGACAGGAAGAAACTCATCACAGGTGAATTGGTGCTGTCCTCAGGACATGAAGTCGAAAGTTCACACCACAGTGAAGGGGTAGCTCTTATGTTATCTAAAGAAGCACAGAAAGCACTCATTGAATGGGAAGCTGTTGGACCCAGAATAATAACAGCCACTTTTAAAACAGCTAAAAAGAAAATACATGTAAATGTCATCCAATGTTATGCACCAACTAATGACAAAGAAGAGTCGGTGAAAGAAGCATTTTATACTAGACTACAGAAAATTATGGATAAAGTAAAAAGAAGAGACATCACAATTTTGATGGGTCACATGAATGCAAAGATAGGTACAGTCAACACCGGATTTGAAGAAGTCATGGGAAAACATGGGCTAGGAATAATGAATGAAAATGGGGAACTATTCTCAAACTTCTGTGCTTCAAATCAACTGGCTATAGGAGGAAGCATGTTTCCACATAAGAGAATACACAAGGCAACATGGATATCACCAGACCATAGAACAGAAAATCAGATTGATCATATATGCATAAACAAGAAGTTTAGATCACCATTGCAGGATGTAAAGGTATATAGAGAAGCAGATGTGGCATCAGATCACCACCTTCTGATAGCCAAAGTGAAAATGAAACTCAAGAGATATGCAACAATGCAAAATTATAGACAACAATTTAATGTAGGACATCTAAGAAATCAAGAAACAAGAGACATGTTTGCGGTCACAGTATCCAACAAATTCCAAGTGCTCCAACAGCTGGAAGATGTAGAGAATACAGAAGACTATTGGCAGCAGGTCAAAACTGTATGGAATGAGACATGTGAAGAAATACTGGGGAAAAGGGAAAGACAACAAAAAAGCATGGATAACAACAGAAACCATCAATAAGATAAAAGACAGAAAAAACAAGAAAACAGATTTAAACACAAGCAAAACCAGAAGTTCCAAAGCCAAGGCTCAAGAAGTGTACACAGAAGCAAACAAAGAAGTAAAAAGAAGTATCAAAAGAGACAAGAGGAAGTATATTGAGGAGTTGGCAAGAGAGGCAGAAGATGCTGCAGCCAAAGGAAATATGAGAGAACTGTATAGTAGCCCAAAGAAGCTAACAGGGAAATACAAGCAAACAAGTTGCCTCATAAAAGACAAGAATGGGAAACTGCTCAGCAATATACAGGAGCAAATGAAGAGGTGGACAGAATATTTTGAAGATCTTCTCAATAGACCAGCTCCACAAAACCCCCCGGACATCCAGCCAGCAGAAGAAGAGCTACAAATTAACGGTGAAAGACCAACGAAGGAAGAAATAAAGAGATGGAAAAGCGGCTGGACCTGATGGCATTCCAGCAGACGCCATAAAACAGATATCGACACTGCTACAGAGATGTTATATAAATTACTTGGTAAAGTCTGGGAAAAGGAAGAGATACCAGCAGAATGGAAGGAAGGATATCTGGCTAAGTTGCCTAAGAAGGGAAATTTACAAGAGTGCACAAATTATAGAGGAATAATGTTACTATCAGTGCCAGGAAAAGTATTAAACAGGATTATCCTTGAGAGATTAAAAGAGTCCATAGACAAGAAACTGAGAGATGAACAAGCAGGTTTCGACAAAGCAGATTATGATCAATCATCAACAGCTCTGGCGACTGTGCAGTAGAAATTAAAAGAAGACTTGCAATTGCTTCACATAAACTAATACAGATGAAAAACCTATGGCAAGGCACAAGCAAAGAAACAAAGTTACAACTGATCAGAGCATGTATATTCCCAGTAGCAACATACGGCTGCGAGACTTGGACACTCAATAAAACAGTTGCAAAAAAGATTACATCATTCGAAATGAAATGCTACAGAAGGATGTTGAGAATACCCTGGACAGAAAAAAAGACAAACAGAGAAGTACTGCACTCACTAAACGTACAGGAACATTGGCTCCTAAATACCATCGAAATAAGGAAGCTGAAATTTTTCGGTCATATAAAAAGACATAATAGCCTGGAAAAAACAGTGATGGAAGGCATGGTCCCTGGAAAAAGGGGAAGGGGTCGACCTAGACGACGGTGGACCCAGGACATCACAGAGAGTCTGAACTTGTCTTTGGCTGATGCAGGTCGACTTGCCCAGAATCGTGATGCGTTCAGAGCAGCTATAATGGAGGCAACGTTCTGTAAAGAATGCGTCACGTGATGATGAGATTATGTACAGACCAGATAGCCACTTTGAGAATAATAGTTGAGCAAAGTCTGAAATGGAATTCACCACTATACATCGGATTTGTGGACTACGAAAAGGCATTTGACAGTGTAGACAAAGAATCACTTTGGAAATTGATGAGGCATTATGGAGTTCCCCTGAAGATCATTAATTTAATAAAGAAAACATATGAAGACATGACATGCAGAGTTCTTCACGAAGGACAGCTTACAGAACCGTTTGGGGTAAGAACAGGAGTGCGAAAGGGATGCCTCTTGTCTCCATTTCTTTTCTTACTAGCAATAGACTGGGTTATGAGATCATCGACAACATACAACAGAAATGGAATCCAGTGGTCTCTGACTAAGCAGTTGGATGATCTGGATTTTGCTGATGACTTGGCTGTTCTGTCCCACAACCGTAATCAGATGCAGGACAGATTGAAAACACTCGATGAGAGGTCACAGCAATTGGGTCTGAAAATACACAGGGAAAAGACAAAAATAATGAGAATAAATGCAGGTAATGATAACAGGGTTGAACTTGAAGAAACGCCACTAAAAGATGTAGAGTGGTACACATATCTTGGCAGTAATATAGACAAAGTTGGAGGGACAGACAGCGAAATCAAAATAAGAATACAAAAAGCAAGAGGAGCTTTCATTGCATTGGGAAATATATGGAGATCAAGGGAAATCGGATCCAACACGAAAATAAGAATCTTCAACTCAAATGTGAAGTCAGTCCTATTGTATGGCTCTGAGACATGGAGAACAACAAAGACAACAACCAAAAAGCTACAGACTTTCATAAATGGGTGCTTGCGTAGAATAGAGGGATTAAAATGGTATGACAAGGTTACCAACGTGGAACTGATGACAAGAACTAGACAAGTGCCAGTGGAACAAGAGATGAGAAGAAGACGATGGCGATGGATAGGACATACGCTGAGGAAACCTGTTGATAGCATTACAAGGCAGTCCTTGTTCTGGAACCCCTAGGGCAAGAGAAGCAGAGGTAGACCAAGAAGCAAATGGAGAAGAGAGCTGGAAACAGAGGTGAGAATGATGAGGAGAACGTGAAAAGAACTTGGGATGATGGTATGTGACAGGAGGACTTGGCATGTGTTTGTTGAAGGCCTATGCTCCTTTGGGAGTGGAGGGTTATGATATGATATTAGATAATGCAGTCGATAAATTATCAAGGCTAAGACTTCTGGAATTTGGCATCAAACGTAAGACCTGCAGGGATGAACGTATAAGAGGACGCATCCGGCGTGTATCAACCAGTGTGCAACAGGAACAATTAGCACTCATACCCTTCGACATTCGCTGAGGGAGGCTGAGCACCTATGGGTTTGTCGAGAGTGCAATGACGTCGATTCTGATTAACATTAACATTAACAGAGGTCGACATTAACAGAGTACCAGATTTATGCCTTCCACGGACCTAAGCAGCACTGAAAATATTACGATGCCCCCTTCCTACAAAACATGAAACTTAAAACCGAAAAGAAATATTAAGACATAAATTCTGTTTTTATTGTTTGAATTCATGTAACGATCATATTAAATGTTTGTTTTAAAATAGCTTCTTTTCAATTTTGTGATTTGACAAATCCAAGATTAGGCCCAAGAATTTAACAAACATTAATATATTTTACATTTTTGTCACCAACATCTTCCTTCTGCTCCCCACAGAGTATAGGCCTTCAACAACCTTACGCCAAGTCTTCGTGTCACGTGCCATCAGCTCAAGGTCTTTTTCTTCATGCCCTTTATGTCTGTCTCCATTTCTCTTCTCCGTGTGTTCCATAGTCTACCTCTGCCCCTCTTACCATTGGGATTATAGAACAAGGACTGCCTGGTAATGCTATCAGTAGGTTCCCCTAATGCATGTCCTATCCATCTCCAGCACCTTCTTCTCATCTCGAGTTGTTCTGGCACTTTCTGGTTCTTGTCATGTCAATAGAAATTTTGCATTTTTATTATATTAAAGTTCTCATCTTTTACATTTCCACACTCAGCGACGTTGCCCTCTTTTTACAGATACCCCTTAATTGAAGAATGAACTGATGAACAGCTGTCACAAAATGACCGTGCTATTCATCTTATTATGTTCTACCAGTCTTCTTTTCCACACTGTGCCTTCTTTTTATGTCTCCCTAGCCCGTACTTTCTTGCATATTTGAACGCATGACTTAGGTTTCATGTTGTTATTTTGTCTGATCGACCGTGGGTAGAGATAACGTTAATAACCCAGAGGCGAGCAGGCAGATAAATCGAACTTACCGATGTTTAAACAAACCCAGGCGCGTATCTCGCTCACACCAATCTGGGCAACCATACTTCTTGTATTGACAATCGGAAGATAAACATGAATTGCTAGCAGGAAAGTTACATAACCTACCGGGGGATGGAAAATCGTGTTTGTCAACATTTATAATAACAAATTAAACGGAAGGTTTGTTATGAAGTACAGACATGAGTCATCTAAAAGTGTAAGTGTCAATACCTTATATGGGAGGAGTTTGAAATTACCTGTGTCACGCAAAATTTTACGAGAGAAGGGGTAAAAAGATATATAAAAAGTCAAACGTTTAAATTTGCTTGGTTATGCCAAAATATATTAAAATAGACTACGTTTTATTGGCGACTTTCACAGCGTGTAAAGCTGGGAGAGCGTGCGCGAAAGGACCCATACAATGTAGCACAGTAGCAGACTCCAGCACTGTGTTCCATTGAGTCAAGACGACACCTTCAAACTAGCCAGGACCGAAGAAATATAGGATTTCAAGAAAGAGGACTGGACCAAGCATTGAGGACCTTCTGAAAATAACCAGAAAGAAACCGAGACGTTATAATACTGGAAACCACACAAGTCCTCGGAACCTATAAACAGGATAATAGTGGGATTATCATTAAAGTAATACTCGACTACCTGTAAGACGGCCCCAAAGTCTGTGGCCCCCACATTAGTCGGAAGTCTTCCCTTACCAGACTTCTGTAAATTATAACCCGATACGGGGTGAGTTGTACATCTTATAATTTTATATTTTACATTTCACATGTTTAACTCGCCGGTGGTTGTGCATGTTCATTCGAGGCTGGCAACCTCAGCATATGAAAATGTTAGAGTCATGAACCACCACAGCAAGCGCTGGGGACTGCTTCATGCCGGTTCTCTAACAAGGAACCAAAAGCAGAGATAGCCACAGGCTCCAAGTGGAGCAGGGAGGGGATGATGATGACATCATGGTGTACATATTTATTATATTAACATTTTAATTTCATGTGACCGTGGAGAGGTGATTAGTATAGTGTAGATGTTTGTTATATCATCCAAGTCAGGAATACTGTATACTGCCAGAGGTCTTTATTCTTGTTGATATCTGTAACCTAGTCCGTTCCAAACTTCCTCTGTGTTGTTATATGTGGCGTGACAATTATTTGCATGTATTTCTTCATATATCTTTACTGTAAGACTTCATCAACGAGAGATAATAGAGTAAACTCTCCAGATCCAAAACAATAATTTTATTTAGGTAATTATACCAATGCATAGTAAACAAAGTCAAATGTATACATTTTTCTTCATACCAATCCGCATAACAATGTATCCGTGTGCTAGTCGTTCACTGGTTACCTTCTCCTTGCTATCTATTCAAAATGAGGCATTCCTAGCCTGTCTATCATATGTCCGTTCTTATTATATCTTCTTGTGCGTGAAAACTTAAAAATGCCTTTTCCATAACAATATTCACAATCTCATCTTCCATATTAATATTCAAAAAATCTCCTCTTCCATATTAATATTCACAAATCTCCACTCCTGTGGTTGTAAATCTGATACTATGAATCGCACGGCACGTGAAAAGTACTGCGACCTTCTCACTCGTGCGGTTACCCTTCTTTATCGTGACTGCGTGTTGTGAGCAGGCCAACAATAATAACACCGTGTTTTAAGCTCTAAATCTCGTGGCCTTTTATAACTACTGTATATTTCTGCATTATTAAATAAGTCACTTGAAGTTCTACTTACAGCAACAGAATTTCCCACACATTGAAGTAATAGTATCTTTGCCGAGTCGATGTCTTGAAAACTTCAAGATCTCCGGTTGTACATCTGTACACACCGGCATTCTGAGATCAACTGCCTTATCATCCCGAAGTTTGCCTTCCCAAAAAATAGTGCGGGATTTTCCAGCCTTTTGGTTGGCGGCTTAATATTTCCCTATTTATTTTATTGGTCTCCCGATGGAAGTATTTCGGATATTCCGATTTACTTAGTTCTAGTTTCAATCTGATACTCGCCTATCTTAAATCTATTTCCATAAAACCTCGTGACTATTCTTCCTAACAATTAGCGCGAATTATGCTATAGTCATAGTAGTAGGTCGCCCGGTGACACAGATCCCGGGGTTATACAAATGTATCCTGTAAGGAGACATTTGCGTTCTATCAAAAATATAAATCCAAATCCCTAAAATTCCCTGTTGAGAAAATGAAAAAAAAAATATATCGTAAATAGGGGGCTCTCATGCGTGAAGATAAAAAATATTCGTAAATCGAGGGACCCTAAGTATACTCGTCTAAGTACATGCTATCATCCAAAAGATTTATGTGTTATCCCCGGCCAGTAGAAGCTCCTATACAGTATTTCATAACAAACACCCAAAAAAATAAATAACTGTGGTGAGTTAACAACAATGTTACTAACCATTTCATGACAATGTCCATAAACAATTAAAATCTCACAAGTCATCACAATATGACTCGTTTAAACTTCTACCTATCCGTGGCATCTCAGTGGAATACAATAAACCAAACTCAAACTTAATGGGGTTCAATGAACTTCAAACATTTTGTCAAGTTATTATACATAAATACAGTGCGACATCTCTTCTGTCACTGAGGTCAGTGATTTTACAGAAGACATTTGATGTCTTTAAAACATCTATTGCCAATGACAGCTCATTGTCCGGTATAAAGACGTACTGAGTAATCTCATCTTTTGCAATATTCAAATTTAACTTTCACACAAAAAAATGTAGCTTTCAGTCAGCATGTGACCCTATTCTACCGTAACAAGTAAGTGAGAATGTATGTGGAGAGGAATGTCGACAGTGAATTGTGCGCGACTGATATTAGTCTTGGATGCACCTGCACTGTCATTTCTTTTTGTCAAAAAAAGTATATGTCTGAACACCGTTTTCTTCTCTAGAAAATGTTCAATTTTGAAGTTAAAAAAATATGTACAAGGTTTTCTTCTCAACTTTTACCAAACAATTGCATGATGGATGGATAAACAATAACAGTTAAAACTGTAGTGACTAATCATTGGAAGGGATATCCAATAATGTATGTGCCTGTCAGTATAAATGTATGTTAACTTTAACGTAACAATGTTATTCATGTGGGTTTGACTTCATCAACATTTTTGTGTATGGCACTTTGCGAAATATTCCTGTCTTTCCCAACATTATGGGCTCTACATGGGTATAACTACAGTGCAAAGCAGTGTTACTGCGATGAGTATGTTCTACTACAGGCATGTCACAGTAGCGTTAGCGGGGGTACAAGTGGGTAGGTGATGGGATGGGGAGTAAATGTAGTCATGGGGACATTCTCAGTAACACTTTCTCTGGGTGATATCATGAGGATTCATTTGGTTTTCACCATCAGCAGTAGTGTTAACAGGACTCTGTTCTTAACCAAGTATTCGTATATAACTTCGTACTTAATATAAGCAGACCACTCAGTATAGTGATAATAATTAATGCTAATAAATGTTGCCAAACCAGGCAATCTCGTTTATCTTATCATAGTGGCTAAGTTCTTGTGCATAACATTTTATGTTCTCATCATCATTTTCAAATAATACATCGATAAAATTTGTTAAGTGTATCATCACTGATCTGAGGTCATTTATTCTATTCCGATTCGATGAAATAGCGTTTTTGTGTGTGCTATTCACAATAGTTAGGCTTTTGCCAATGACATTGCTCTCTTCTCCTGCTTTGTAACTAAGTCTGGTATGGCATGTTGTAAGTTGGTTTCCTTGCTTCTGTTGTAAGTTGCCATAATTAGAGTCAGTAGCAGTACTAAAAAAATGTACTCGATCCGGCGCATTTCCTATAAAAGGAAGTATGGATCGCCTATGGCTTGTCTAATTTTCTGAAATCTTATCATAAGATCTGTAAGCATTATCCTAAGCATGTGCACTTCAAATTGGTATCAATGAATAAAACAATGTAAATAATATAATGAAAGTACCTAATATCACACATATGTCTTGTGATACAATGTTTGTCTGTGTCCTTAAGGACTAAAAAATCACTGATCATTACATAACTTGCTGTTACCGATCATAGGTTTTACTGGTGTGGCACTGACATCTGTCATTGCCTATACTATCATGGGCAGTAGTATGGTGATGAAAAGGGGCTGACATCTCTCGCTGCGAATACTACCATGGGCAGTAGTATGGTGTCTCGCTGCGAATACTACCATGGGCAATAGTATGGTGGTGAAAAGGGGCTGACATCTCTCGCTGCGAATACTACCATGGGCAGTAGTATGGTGATGAAAAGGGGCTGACATCTCTCGTGAAAAAGAAAATAAAGATGTAAAATATCAATTCGGCCTAAAATAAGGCTGGTGAGTATTGATGTAGTGGAGTGGTAAAACCAGTACTAAAATCGCTCTCTACAGAAGTTTGGCGAGTTCAAACAGTGCTATTTCACGTTTGGATAGGCGACTGTCGTACATTGCAGTTGGCGTTGAAAGCGTTGTGCCTATCGTCGCTCGACGTGAAGTTGGTAATGATGGTGTGGGAGGTAAGTGTTGAAAACTTGATTTACTTATCTGTGTAGGGCGACGTTTGCGAAGTATTTTATTTCTGACATGCTCTTGTGATGGTCGTATATATTTCGCACTGGGTATGGAATCGTCAGAAGAAGTCACGTAAGGACGTTTGGTGGTTGACCTAATGTTAGTGAGAAGTTCATTTGTCGTGGTGTCCTGGTTATCAAGTGGGCTAAGTGTATCGATGTCGGATTCTGCTCTTATCGGTGGTCGAGAAGCATTATCTATGATCTCAGTAAGGGTGTGCGTGGATAATTCAGCATCTGTATTTTGAGACTGCGTGGTATGTTGTTCCTCATCTGAAGTAATAGGGGCTTGATCTATTCTCTGATCTCGCATTCGCTGAAGAGGAATGTCGTCGTCACTGCTCCACTCTTCGTTTGACTGATATGAGCTTGTAGTTGGCACCTCTGATCTATAATATGTTTGATTTGTTATCACCTGCTGTGGGGTTTCATCCTCATGCGAATCTAAAGTGGGTTTGTTAGATTCTTCGTTCTGTAATCTTGCATCTCTGTATTGAAGTCTTTCTCTTAATTCTGCAAGTGGGATGTCGTCTTCGCTGTCTGAATTATCTCTGAACTGACGCAGTCGGTTTATGGCATCATTCGACTGAGTGTGGGTCATAACTGGTTGTTCATCGTCAATTTCAAATTCACCATAGGCAGTGTTAGATAATGAGCTGGACGGTTGATAGTGGAGAGTTGCTGTTCTCGTCGGTCTATCTGTGGCGAGATTTGTCCTTACTATGGGGCGATGATTATCTCTCTTTAACTGTGTAACGTGCGCTTTTGTGGTTAAATTTTTCTCATCGTTCCATAAAATATAGTTGGTTGGGGTGGTCTTCTCAAGTATCTTGTCACCGTCTGTCCAACGTGTGTCGAACTTTGAGTTCCGTACATGTTTTTTGTAATATACTGGTTCTCCAACATGAAATTCTTCCAGGATAGCATTTTTGTCGTGTGCTCGTTGCATTTTCTTAAAAGCTTTCGTAGCATTGCGGTGTGCAATTTGATGTGCTTTGAACTTTTCTCGGATAATAATTTCGATGGGGTCTTCGCCTGAGTATTTCCGTTGTGGCTGTAATAAATTGTCAAGCGGAAATATCGGTTCCCTGCCGTAGAGCATATAAAATGGGAAAAGTCCGGTTGTATCATTAGTATTAACCCGTATCGCTTCAAGTGCTTGGTTGAGGTATACATCCCAGTACTGTGTGTTGTCCTGTATATACTTCGCTAGGACATCATGCATGGTTGAATGCATTCGCTCGTTTCGACCATTGGAATTTGGTCTATAGAAGCTAGTGGTGGTGTGTTTTATGTGGAATTTCTTTAACATGGCCTTAAAAGGGTTCCCGACAAATTGTTTTCCATTATCGGAAATAATTCTTTTTGGGCATCCGTGTCTTGGGATGAACTCTTGCAAGAAAATGTCAGTAACCGTGGAAGATGTTATATCTTTAAGTGGGTATGATTCCGGCCAAACGGAATATTGATCTACCAGATGAAGAATGTATCGGTTGCCTGAATGGGTCAGAGGGTATGGTTCTGAGATATCAATGGAGATCGTTTCCATGGGAAAATGAGATGGTGACATCTCTTGTAATGGTGCTTTGTCGGGTCTCATGTTCCTGGCTTTACAAATTTTGCAAGATGCTACGTATTCCACTATGTCTCTGTACATAGAGGACCAAAAATATCTCTTCTTAATAACATCTGTGGTTTTATCGCGTCCCATATGTCCGTTCTCATCATGAAACTGGGACAAAAGTATTCCAACTAAGTGTTGGGGTAACACTTTTGTAAACGTCCTTCTTGTTTTTCATCTATGCGATATAGTACCTCATCAAATGGCAGGATAGTGAAGTCTTTCACTTTGTTGGGGTAATCTTTCACTTGTTTAATTATCTTGATTTTTTCAGCATCTTTATTTTGCTCTGTGTGGAAGTCAAAACCTTCTGCATTCTCTAGATTTGAGTCGTATGTATCTGTCATACGATTTTCAGAACTGTCATGTTGCTGGTGGGAGTTAATTATATTTATTTCATTCGTATTTTCATCTATTTCAGTGGACGTTTCAAAAACCTTTTTTGGAATGGTTTGTTGTAGTGCGTCTTCTGGATATGGAGTTCTTGAAAATAGATCTGCACAGGTGTTAGACCTTTCTGCAATGTATTCTATCGTCGTATCATATGACTGCAAATTCATAGACCATACTTGAAGCTTCTTTGGGTGCTCCTGTGTTTTTGTGAGCCAATTTAGCAACGGCTGATGATCTGTTCTGATAATCAGCTTTGTTCCTCGCACATAAAAGTCCAACTTTTGTACGGAATAATGGATTGCATAGGCTTCTCGTTCAGTAGTTGTCCAGCGTTTCTGAGTTTTGCTGAGTGCATGGGATATAAATGCTATAGGTCTTTCATTTGGGATGTTAGGAAGGATTGGTAGTTCGTCATCTATGGTGGGTGTTACGGACTGGTTTTAAGACATGGCCATTATGCTGCGGTGTGGGTTTTAAGACATCAGTATGTTACGGCGCTATACACTTCTGATATTGCCAGTCCCAGTCCTAGGGTTCTTTATCCATTTTTACTCAGATTTCGTATTCGTGCTCCAGTATCGATCTTGATAATGTTAACCCCTGGGATGTATTAGTCCCTGAACATATTCCGTATCAAAATCCATATATCTGTCTGAATTGATTATCCTCTTGCTTTACTTCCTTATTCCCCGTGTGCGGCAGTGTGTTCGGGTCTTAAAGTCACTGGTCATAATTGTTACATATAACAGTTTATAATTGAACTCGAATATGTCAATGAAGTAAGACCAGCTTTGACGACTTTAACATTTAATAAATAATCTTTCTTCCATGATAGATATGAACGCAGTCTCATAATCCAGATATACCAGGTTCGAAACCTGCTGCAGGCGGTTTGGTAGCAGATCGCTTTGTGTGGATTTTTAACAATGGTATAAGCGCCGTACCGTTCAGAAAGCAATGGCAAACTACTGAATGAAAAAAATTGCCTAGAAAAATCACAAAACAGCCAATAAAAGCTGGGGTTGATTGCCACGTCCTGTAAAGGATAAGCAACTAACTTCCATGATAAGTCAGCACGTATAGTAAAGACATGGTTAAACACAATTGTCAATGTACCTGTTGCAAGAGTTCCTACATCACGAAGATTGCATGTTCAATAATACTCGACCTATAAGTAACAGTCATTTCCTTTCCTTTGGCATACCACGCCAGGCTAATCTGCCATCTATATTCAAACTGCGTTAAGGCTATCCGACTTACGTTTGCTCCACGAATATAATTACTCACTTTAGCTTATGAGCTACACACATAAAATCCAGTGATTATGTCAGCAATAGTTAAGTAGTCGCCTAATACTTCATATTAACTGCAATAATCTAATATTAACAACAAACTACACAGGAAATCATCACTTAAATTATGTCTATCAAGATGGCTGCCCTGATCTCGCACAAGCGATTGTCACGTAGCGCTATTTAATTTCTATTATTTTTAATTTCTTTTGCCGTAAATTTTTGGGTTATATTAAAATCCCAAGCGATTCTTAACTATTCACCAATTACTTGATCTAAGCTAATACCTAAATCTAACTAAAAAGGAATCGCCACTTATATTTATTAAGTCTATCAAGCGTATTTACTAGAATTCCTAAGTTATATTAACACTTTTAGCTACCAGTTACATAAAATTAACTAATACTAAAGATAGATTTTAAAAAAAATTTTTAATGTTCAACTTATCTGTAAACTTGAGTAGTTCGATGAATGTCTCCACTTTGTCTCGTCCTAAAAAGGACGGCTCAGGCTTGTGTATTTCGAGTTTAGCAAAAATGCGTCTGTTCGTTTCGGTAGACCGGCAGAGATTGAATGACCTAAATTCTTTGGAGACTTGGAACGGGTCACTCAGTGAAGCAGCTGGAATCGCTGCCAAGTTTTAGTCTCTTCTGGGAAACAAGGTCATATTGTGCTCCATCTTATCCTCACAATTCAAAACTGTGATATTTTCTAGACATGCATGCATGCCAATATCTGTAGGTTATGCGTAACAGCCCCAGCTTTATGTCAGTGTCGCATTATTATTTTTTTCCCTGAGCGGGCTATTTGGGAATGAGGCGTTCACACGGGAGCACAATCTTGGAAGCCTTATCTTCCTTCCATAAGTCATTTTTTGTAATAAACGATATTGAGTATATTGTTTAAAAATTTGATAACCATTTCTCAAAACAAGCGTGTAATCTAGAGTTTACAAGCGCACCCCAAAAAAATGTGGAGCCATACAGCACACGTTAGGCAACATTGCATAGTGCTGAAGTCCATAAGCCTTCCTCTAAATACGCCGTTGGTCTTAGAATTTGGAAGTAAAATAAAAAATTATCGCGTGGTTTGTAGCTTTTTATTTTCTTAAAGATTCTCGAACTGTTTTTTTTTCTTCAAAGTCACAAGTTGTCACGAAGTGGATTTATGACTAGAGGTTGTCTGCATATAGTGACAAGACACTAGTGAGAAGAAAGACCGGAAAAGATAGATTTAGATGAAAATGATAGTGAAATGTGAAAAGTTGAAACTATTGGCCCCGAGGGGTGAGAACCTAGATTTGACTCTTCCCTGGCCACTCTGGACGTCTAAGATTGCTATAGTTCCAACTACCTCTAAATACTCTAAGGGGATAAGGTTATATTAAGATTCACATACACCACGATACAGACAACAGATAGCTACTGTACGTAAATAAAGGGACTGATCCAAACTATAATGTACAAGTTTTATTTACATAAAAACTCAAATACATGTCAAAGAAATACAGTGCGTGTGTGCACCCCTGGAAAAACAATCAAGCACAGTTAAAATGATTTAACGTCAACCCAACCCTTCACCCACAATTTCCACTTGTATGGGAAAAAGAAGTTAAGATTACACCCAAACCGCACTGAACTTGGTGGGGTCTCGGATTTCGAGCCTCCACTCCAACTAGCTATTCTAAATTCTAATGTTACTTCTAATTTCACCGTCAGCTAGAACTACTACGAATTGTCTACACAATCTCTGCACATACTTCGTTACTACACAGCCTATCCTGAAATCTCCTGAACACTGCTACACACTAACTGCACCTCTAAACTTCAGCAGCTGTCCTGTGCTATGATCTATACAAAACTATGTCTCAGTTCTGTCTTTCTGGTCTACCACCTGTAGAGAGAATTTTAACCATATTGCTCTCCACAATTCTGAAATTGACTACTAAGGTATAAACTACTGGATTCTGGAACTGGAATAGGTAGCTATTTCACTGCTACCAAATCTGGATTCACCTGCCCGGGGTTCCCTCTCTGGGCCTTCGGCTTTATTATGGCCGGGACGAAGCGAAAATAATTATGACAACGCTGGCAGCCTGCCAATTTGCGTGTGTAACAAGATCGAGCATCAGAGCTCAATATTTGTCCACCGAATCCTATTTCCACTGGAAAAAAGTCTTCTCCTGCCTTGGGAAAACGTATGTTCTGGCAATATCTCAAAACTCTGATTTGGTCTGAGATGCCACCCTTTGCCGTGGGGAAATTTGTGGTGTCAAATTTCGCTCTCTCTCCCACTGAGCAGCCACCCGCTGTAGACAATAGGAAAAATGCACAGCTGAACAACACATCAATAATACATTCCTATATAACAAATAACTCCCTATTTTAACATTTAACACCCAAGTCTTTAACACTTAACTCCCCTGCTCTATTCCCGTTATGCACCACCATACCAATTAATCCTGCCAAAAGTCAGCTCTCCCACACAATTCTCATCTCCGTACTCTATCCAATTCCAAAGTAAACATCACCCAGTAATACAACTCACAGACCGGCTGACCCAGATCTTCTTTGTTCTGCATGACTACCCCTGAACAACAACAATTTTTCACTGGGTTGGCTCTACCTGTGCAAAAATACTGTGGCCCACTTCAACACTGACACTAATACAGCAATGATCAACACAAATGAAATAGACCCCGCTAGGAATCATTAAATTCCCGTTCTATTAATTAAATCACCTAAAAATGTAATACAAATATAATTCCCTTTAAAATTACATCTCACATCTTCTGAGTACACAGAACAACAATGCACCATCAATAACGTATAATCATATCACGCTAGCATCTGCATACTGCCTAGAAGTTATACACAAACCCAGGTTATAAATTAAAACCCGAAATTACAACCACGTGCTCCCGCATTCTTACAACGTTAACTGTGCTCCTCCTCATCCATCTGAATATCGTCCCGCCTTATTTGTTACTTCACAGCACCCACGTGCTCACAACGAAATACAATACACGCACTCCCGAATAAATAAATAAATAAATAAATATATATATATATATATATAACTACAGAATAAACCCTCAATAAAATTATAAAGTACACCCGCTCCCGGGTATTCTGTAAATAACATAAATCAAAGAGGCACGTTTCTCTACAGACCTACTTTGAAATAATGCAAAGCACGCCCGTAACTTGTCAACTCTTAAACCATCCTAGATACCGCTATTCCTTCAATAAGGAATTATATGAACCTCTTACGTTTTCCCAGTTTATCACTAAGATAGTATTGATGGCTCTGGCGTTAAGAATTAATTTAAAATTAACTTCCCCAAGAAAACTTACTGATCGGCCTAGGACTACATTAAACTCAATAAAGTACCACGTTAATAAATCATGCTTACCAACTCGAATTTTCCCACTGAAGGCAAATCGACTTTACTATGGTACGCGGCTGGCAATTATCATTAGAGAGACCGACTACGAAAAGCAGAGAGTATTTATAGCAGGATCCCCCAAGCCTGACGTCATTTGCGCGGCTTTGTTCTAGCCCAATGATTTCAAATGCAGTTAGATCTCGGCCAATCAAAATTGTAAACAACTCTGACTCATCCTGTTACTGCTCGCGCGTGCTAAAGGTCACTACCCGCTTTTAACCAAGAAACGGGAATCAAGCTCAGCCCTCTACTGTTAAATGAAGCAAAAATGGCCGAAAATAATTTAACTCCCGAAAATACGTCTATGTGCAAGCAATATCTCAAGGAGAATAAAACTGGTGCAAATTCTGAACTAGGCTCTACCGTCCTCCCTATAGAAAAATACTGCAACAATTCTCTACACAACAACACTAGACACCACCTACTATTCATAGAGAAGAAATATAATGCAGATAAGATAAAACTCCATCGAAATCCCTCTCTGAAAAAACGTAAATAATAGAAGGAAAAGAAACATGGGGTGGATTACCTGTATTCCCTCCTAGAAATCGTGTAAATAATGCAAGGAGAAAAGACATGGGGCCCTTTGAAACAACAGAATCTCAGTACTTCATCACACAAGCGTGGGTGTGTGTGTGTTTTTTTCTTCTACAAAACGATAGCGATGACTCATGATCCCGAAAAATGATGTCCTGTTAATAGCCCAGGCAGTCTCCAGTGAACAAATCTTACATTATAACAAGCAAATTTGAGTACCATACAGAGTTTAGTGGGTACCGCAATAAAATTAGTTTGCGCATGACCATGATCATCGTAAAGGTGGCACTGATATTTCAATTATGTTACATGTAAATGTACAATGCGAGGTGTGGTACATATTTAAATTTCACGTTTTTCGCTTATCATGTCAAGTTTGCCATTTAAGCTTTGTGTTAGCCAAAAAAATAATAATAATAATTTGGTCACAAAATGTAATGTTAAGGTTGGCCCAGATGTTACCGAGTTTTGAAAGAGAAAAAAATGCAAGGACAAATACACTCATTCGTGTCATGTCATGGGGTCTTCGAACTCTTCATCGTATCAGAATGCTCTCTGACATTAAAGGGCACGCATCTTTCAGAACACCAGGCAGTTTCATCAGGCCCGCTCAGGATTCATGTATCATCCAATCATCTCCGTTGGTTGAGTAAAACCATCACGTTTCTATAAGAGGAATTACAGGCATCCCAGTCGCACGTCGACATACAGGCAGTTCCTGGGCTTTGCCGGACCGTCACAGATTGACATCCCGCCTCAGGCTCGCTAGCAATGCACCCTCGATACGTTCCCTGACCTTTGGAAAAAGACAAGGAAAACAATTATTATTCTGCTTATGGAAATAAGACTTCATAAATAGAAAGTGTAACCTCTACACCTCACGGTAGAAGGGGAACGACTAAGTAAGTAAGTAAGTAAATAGAAAGTGAGAATAATTTTAAGATATTATTTTATCATCATCATCATTATCATCACCATCATCTCTATTACTCGTCAACTCCACAAGAAGTATAAGCCTTCTACAAATTCAAGCCAGGTCCTGCGGTAATGAGCCATCCGCTCTAGATCTTTCTATATCTTCTTTACCCATTGCATTTCTTCCTCAGTTCTCTTACCCATGTAATTTTCAGGCTCTCTATAGGAGTCATTGGGGGTTTCAAAACAAGGATTATATTGTAACTTGCACCTGTTTGTTTCTTATCATCTCTTGTTTCTACTTGCACCTGTTTGTTTCTTATCATCAGTTTCACATTGGCGATCTTGTCATATAATTTCAATTCTTCTATTGTAAGCTAGCACCCATTTATGTAAGTCTGTAAGTGAAGATTATTCACCCTGGATACAAAGCAATGTTTTATTCTTCAAGAGACGCGCTATCAAAAATTTAAAGTACTGATTCATTTAAAGAGATTCACTTAGTAGGTGGCTAGGTGCTATCTGTAAGTAGGTAAGCTACTTCATATTTGAAAATTAGGCAATGCATTTTCAGCATGGTGAATACAGTATTTATTTTTAACAGTCATAGACTGGGTGATGCGCCAGACAACAGAGGGCAGTCCAAGAGGAATAAGATGGACTACATTTTCTACATTGGAAGATCTGGAATATGCAGATGACACTGCACTACTAGCACATTCACATCAACACATCCAGGAAAGAACGGATAGACTAAAGAAGTTTAGCCAGCAGGTGGGCTTGAACATCAATTTAAAGAAGTCAGAGGTCATGACGCTTAATGTGAGCAACCCTGAGCCCATATCAGTAAGGAATCAGCAACTGGTACAGACAGACACCTTCACATACCTAGGATGCATAGTAACAGCAGATGGCGGGGCAGGCAAAGACACCAACATCAGAATGAATAAGGCAAGAACAGCCTTCTTTAGCCTAAACAACATCTGGAAGTCCTCCCAATACAGCACAAGCACAAAATTAAGATTATATCCGAGCTGTGCGCTTTCTGTGCTTCTCTATGGTGCGGAATGCTGGAGAGTTACAGAGAAGGAAATGTCGAAATTGTCCTCTTTTCACACAACATGCCTAAGAAAAATTCACCGAATCTTTTGGCCGAATACCATCACCAACCAAGATCTGCTTACTCGGAGCAAGCAAGAGGACATGCATACCATCATAGCTGGCAGACGCTGGAGCTGGGTTGGCCATGTCCTCAGAAGAGACCCCGAGGCCATCTCAAGAACAGCTATGCTTTGGACCCCTGAAGGAAAACGAAAGAGAGGCCGACCTAAAACAACCTGGCGGAGGACTGTGGAGGCTGAGATGCAAAGAATGAACCAGAGTTGGGGCACTGTACGAAGGATGGAACGGGCTGATCACCCGTTTGCCAGTCACTTTGATTACGGAAACAACAACAAATGGATTGATTTGTCGTTGCCCTAAAGACGCCATTAGGCATGATGGGAACAACGGCTAAGAAAATCTATTCGCTGTTGCCCTTAAGACGCCACTAGGCGTAATGGCCACTGACTGCTTTGCCGGTCGTTGGCTAAGGACGGAAGAAGAAGAAGACGAAGGATGGCCACCGACCGAGCAAAGTGGAATCAATTTGTTGTTGCCCTACAAGACGCCACTAAGCGTCATGGCCACTGACTGCTTTGACGGTCGGCGGCTAAGGATCAAAGAAGAAGAAGAAGAATACAGTAAGTATGGTGAATAAAAATATTAGAAAAAAAATGAAACAGGCCAAAGAAAAATGGGTAGCTGATCAATGTGAGTCCATTAATACAAGGCTAATAAAATGTAACAGCAAGGCAGCTTTCGACACGTTAAGAAGACTATCAAAACCCGAACAGCCCAAGGTAACTGTCATAGAAGATAGCAATTGGACTCTGCTCAATGAAAAAACGGCTGTAATGAGAAGGTGGACAGAATATTGTAAAGAATTATATAACTCCAAACTCGACACTGACTATAGCATATTAAACAACATTAAGTGTGAAAACAGGGAACTCGGAAATGCAGCAATATTACGGGAAGAAGTGGAAGAGGCTATATGTTCGATGAAAGGAGGGAAGTCACCGGGTGTGGATAATATCCCAGCAGAGCTCTTGAAATATGGAGGACCAGATATAATAAACATCATGACAACAATTTGCCAGAAGATATGGAGTACAAAAAAATGGCCAAAAGAGTGGACGCAGTCATTAGTAATACCGCTTCCAAAGAAAGGAAATCTAAAAATGTGCAAGAATTACAGAACCTTTAGCCTTATTAGTCATCCAAGTAAAGTGATGTTAAGGATACTTTTGAACAGAATAAAACAGAAATCAGAAGAAATCTTGTCCGAGGAACAGGCTGGCTTTAGACCAAAAAGAAGTACCTCAGAACAAATCTTCTATATTAGATTACTGATCGAAAAACATCTCCAGCATCAACGCGATTTATACCATAACTTCATCGATTTCACAAAAGCCTTCGATCGAGTCTGGCATGAAGGCTTATGGCAAATAATGAGAAAATTCAATTTTGATACCAACATCATAGATATCATTGAAGCACTATACAAGGACGCAAGCAGTGATGTTTTTGCAAGCAATGACATTGAATAATTTTTCAAAACAACTGTAGGAGTTCGTCAGGGATGTATCCTGTCCCCAATACTCTTTAATATATATATAGAACATATTATGCAGGAGGCTCTCTACGATTATAAAACAACCATACCGATTGGAGTCCGACATCTTCGCAATCTACGTTTTGCTGATGATATTGATCTTATAGCTGGAACAGAATCAGAACTTCAAGACCTTACCTCTAGACTGGAGAAAGTAACAAGAACATATGGGATGGGAATTAATATTTAAAAAAGCAAGATATTGGTGAATAGCCATAAAAAACATGTTCCGACCAACATTACGTTAAATGGGCAAACGTTAGAAGAAGTGAACACCTTTAAATATCTGGGGTCCACCATATGTAGCGATGGAAGATCAAGTAAAGAAATCAAGACAAGACATGAGATGGCGTCAGCTGCCACGACAAGGCTGAATGTGATCTGGAAAAGTAACATCAGTTTTCCTGTGAAGATCAAATTATACAAATCACTTGTATTATCTATTCTCTTGTATGGGTGTGAGGCCTGGACACTCACTGCAGATACGGAGCGAAGGATTCAGACTTTCGAGTATAAATGTTATAGAAGAATTTTGCGCATTTGCTATAAAGAGCACAAAACAAATATCTATGTTAGAGAGAAAATAAACACGCATGCAGGCCACCAAGAACCACTTTTGTCAGTAGTGAAACGTCGAAAGCTTGCCTGGTTTGGGCATGCAACTCGTCATAACTCCCTTTAGAAAACGATACTCCATGGAACAGTCGAAGGTAAACGGAGAAGAGGAAGGCAAAGAAAATCCTGGGCTGATAACATCAAAGAATGGGCAATGCACGGTTTTTCCACACTTGTACGCATTGTTGAGGATAGAGAGCAGTGGAGGACCCTGTCTGCTGATGCTTCCACCATGGTACCCCTACGACCCATGACTGGTTACGGTTTGAGATGAGATGATGATTTTCAGCAAGTAAATAAATTAATTAATTAATTAAAACGCAAATAATCATCTTTCTCTATTGCTTATAATATAATTGTTAGGTTTGTTCATCATTATTTCCTACGTGTTTTCAGTGTCCGCTGTCTTTTTTCTGTTGGCTTGTCTATATTTATTGTTTTTTTTCGTCGATGTGTAACTGTGGCTGACGAAGGGTGAACCCCGAAACGTCCTGTGTTTCTTGTGTACCGTCCATTTGTAGAACTGATTCCATACTATTTTCTCCTTTTTAAATATACGAGTAAATATATCACTTCGTGTATTTTCGTATGGCACTGTGCCTTCTACGATGTAGCAATGTTCAAAATAAGGGCAAACTACGCTAACTGTAAGAGACCAGATGGAGACCTAACAAAAAAACACGTTACGCAGAATGGAATCAGACAAGTGTAAACGGGATAAATAAGTCAGTCAGGGGATTTCCTGTGTTTAGTTCAACAGTCCTTAACTCGAACAAAAATAAACAAATTATTCGTGATAATCGCTCATTCGTCCTATTTCTTTCGCACTGTCTTTTGTGTAACAGGATGTTACTTTGCCCAATTCTCTCTCTCTCTCTCTCTCTCTCTCTCTCTCTCTCTCTCTCTCTCTCTCTCTCTCTCTCTCTCTCTCTCTGTCTCTCTTTCTCTCTCTTTTTTTCTCTCCCTCCTCTCATCTTGTGACGTTTTGATCTACTTCCATTTTGTAGCATAACTGTATACTCTGTGTTTTATCAATACATTTACCCCCCCGCCCCTTCTTTAAAAAAAAAAAACTATGTCCAAACCGGCCACTTGTAAGGTTTTGTTTGGCTTTTGTTTTTTGTGTTAATGATTAACCTACTTCTCAAATCTGATTCCATCGACCTCGGACTAGTTTAAATTACAACTACAGTAGTAAACATGTACTGTACTAGCGCCTTAAGAATCTTGTTACCGCTGGGGATGGGGGGGGGGCGGGGGGGGCGTCTTATCACTTGGACTGTGTGAACTTCAGAACCTCCTAATAATCATCACTACCATTATTTGCCTTATCGCTACCTGAGGAGCACGGAAGCACCACTGCAGCGGGTCCCCTTACAAGAAACCCGCACCAAAACATTCACACAATCTTGTGGTTTATGTAGCAGTTTGTTTTAATGGTGAGGTTGCCAGCCACCTGCACCTCCTAATAATGTTCTTTCTGTGTGGTTGTCCTGTGGGGGCTGTGCCAGAAAGCAGGTACACCTATCAACATTTTTCTTTACCTTCCCTTTCATTGTTGTGCTGCAGAACTGCAATTCTTCTTCTTCAAGTACGATGCTAGCAGGCGTAGATGATAATGCCTCTCCACATCTTCCTGTCCCCATGTTGTTTATCAATTCTTTTATGTACTTTTATTCATGACGCGTTGTTAAACTTGTTGATGCGTGATGCCATATGATGATGGATGGTATCCGCATGTCTGGTTTTGTGTAGTGTGCAGATGTGTTCAGTCAAAACAATGTTCATACAAAAATAACAGGGCAATCCACATAGGACGTCAGTAAACTCACGACGTATAAAGTCAATGATTCTTGAAACAGCCGTTGACGTTTTTCTTCATTATTTATTGTGGACGCCACAGTGACAAAATGGTTACGCGAATATGTAGACACATCAAACAGTCATTATCACAGCAACATTCAATACAGCAATGGACGGTAGACAGCATTACAATGATGAGTCAGATGCATGTTATATTTCATAGTGCTGTAAATGTAGTCAGGTGAAAAACTCCATCCTTTTCTATAACAGCCAGGAGATAACCAGATATATGAGATCAGTTCACTCTCCTTAGTCTGACTTCAGCAAGACAGACACGTCTGCCGAAGTATAAATAATGTCCTCAAAAATATCCTCTAGATAATAAAGGTTTTTCAAACCTAGTTCATTTAACAAAGTAGCAAGTAATGGTCCTTGGTACCTGCATCAACCGATGCAGTACAATACAGCGACATGTGAGTTAGGAAAACATCTCGTGACGACGACTTTCGAAGACAGGCTATGAGCCAGAAATCGTTCACGACCAAAAATCGATAGAGTTAATGAAAATGTTAATTTACCTTGCCTTCCGGAAATACACAGAAATATTATGCCTCCCGGCATGTGCAAATACACTAGAGGTATTATCTCGAATAAACGAAATATCCATAAGAGGACTCTCACATCCCTGACAGAACAAAAAATAGCGGAGATCCCCTCTTCAACGAGGCATCTCTTTCGCCATTCCAAATCGCTCACTCCACTAGTGGTGGGCGGAAACCGATCGACCAAGAAGCAAGACAAGTCATGCGCAGTCCAGCGCAAAATGACCACAGCTCAAACTTAACTGCATTCGATACCAACGCGAGAAGACAAATGCTTACCGAGAAAAGTGACTATAAATTTCAAGCAGTTGTTGCCCTTGCGTTATAAAATAGATATTGAAATAAAACGATGTTGCGAGAATTTATCACGCAACATATCACCACCTCCTCCCGATAAAAAAAAAAAAAATGTGGAACATATTTTTTTTTTTTCAATATCAAAGAGCATGCGATAAGCGGCTCAAAACGCACGAATTATGCGCCGATAATTAATTAAATTGCCTAACATGAGGCTAAATATAGAGTGTCTGGTGAGGATATACCTCAACAGAAAAATAAATATGTCTCAAAAAATATTCACATCGGGGAGGTGTCACCAACACACATCACGTTAGCATGTAAACACAATATACGTATGCAAGTTACTATAATCATCATTAAACAGCATACTCTAATATTGTCTTTAAAAATGGATGTACAAATCTGATAGGAAAATTTAAATAGTACATTCTTTGACATGTAATGACATAAGTACATAGTAAAGTTAAACTACATGACGATCCAGGACATATGCTCTGGTATTCCGAGGGTAAGTACACAATCTAGAACTCGTCATGCTTGATACTAGTAAGGTAAGTCCTCAGCTCAACAATGACATTCTGAGAAAGTACAAGCAATATAATGCTAATTAATAACTAATATGCTTCATAAGGTACAATACATTATTAATAATTGTGGCTGTTTAGTAAACTAACGGCCCTTATATTAACTACTCAGTCCTCCTCTATCATCTTAAAATACGAACAGAAGAAGATGACAACAAAGCACGATAGTGTGTACATATAAAGTGAGTACAGATGTGCTAATCTATTGTAGAAATATAGGTGTGTTATGACTCTGTAATATATGGAAATATAGGACAGAAGTATTAGTTGGAGTCATGTGGGCATCTAGACAAAATGTCAGCCATCACATTATCCGCACCACGGATAGCTCGTACCGTGAAGTGAAAAGGTTGAAGAGCTATAGCATATCGAGTGGATCTCGAACTCTTCAAATTCTTAGTCTGAATAGCTGTAAGAGCTTTCTGATCAGTCTCTAGAATGAAATGTGCGCCCAGGAGGAATCTTTGTAGTTTTAGAATTGACCAAACCATCGCTAACAACTCACGGTCTAAAACCGAGTAGTTCCTCTCTGCCGCATTTAGTTTTCTAGAAATGTACATAACAGGATGCAGAGTATTTGCATATTCTTGCATCAGTGCTGCTCCAATCCCAGTGGATGAAGCATCACTCCGAAGAACAAAAGTCCTATCAAGAGTAGGTAATCTTAAGATGGGAGGAGAAGAAAATATATTCTTGATTTGGTCTAGTGAAGATTGGCATTCTTCAGACCAACGGACCAGATTAGGCGAACCTTTCTTCAACAATGTTGATAGAGGTGCCATGATCGAAGATAAATTTGGAATAAATCTCCCATAAAATTGAATTAAACCTAAGAGACTCCTAACTTGTTTCTTCGTTTTAGGAACAGAGATGTTCAGTATTTTGGAAGTATTGTGGGTCTTCTGTCTTCAAGAGACCATGACCAACACGATGACCCAGGAAAGAGATTTCACCAAAACCAACAAAAAAGCTTTAGAAGGTTTTGCTGTCAAATTATTCTCACGTAGAGTGGACAGTAAGTCATATAACCCTAAATAGTGATCTTCCCAGGTATCACTGAAGAGACAGATGTCATCTAAGTATGCGATGACATCCGAACGATGTGACAGAATTCGACGCATCATGCGAACGAAAGTGGCAGGGGCGTTCATGAGACCAAAAGGCATAACATTCCATTGAAATAGACCCCTAGGTGTAGAAAAAGCAGTAAGAGGTTTGGGCATGCTCTGCTAAAGGCACTTGCCAATAACCTTTAGACAAGTCAAGTTTAGTGAAGAATCTAGAATTAGAAAGTCTAATCAGTAGATCTTCTAACAAAGGCATCGGTTCAGCGTCGAACTTTGTGACCTGATTCAATTTGCGATAATCAACGCAAATTCGTATGTTCTTATCCTTCTTCCGGACAATAACCATGGAAGAAGAATATGGTGAAGTCGATGGTTCAATTATATTTAATTGAATCATTTCATCCAATTCCTTTTCCACTTGCGACTGAAAGTGTATAGGAATAGGATACGGCCTAACCCTAATTGGATTATTGTCGGTAAGAATTATGTCATGTTCTATGACATCTGTGTGTCCAGGAATGTCAGTGAGAACATCCTGAAATGTTTGTAACATCGACGAGACGTGTCGATGTTCGTCACCAGAAAGATTAGGAGAAACAGAAACGTTTTTCCAAGATTCCGTGGAATGTAATGGAACCACTGGAAGGGGAAGGTTGACATCAGAGAAGGTAGCTTCCTCATCCTGTATGACAGACAGGGATGAATAATGACCGTGAGGTGCAGGAGCATCATCCGTTGCCTGGAAAATAGGCAGCAAATAGTCCGGACGTTCGTGAAATTCCGAAAGCATGTTTATGTGGAAAGTTTTATGCTTTCCATCAATATCGACCACATAGTCAACATCGGAAATCCGAGAGACTATTGCATACGGACCTTTCCATGCAATAAGAAGTCTATTTTCCCTACTGGGGAGTAGGACGAATGCTTTGTCACCTGGACAAAGTTGTCGTAGACATCTATTCTTGTTAGCAAACTGCCTTGCCTTCTCTTTAGCAATTTCTGATGAAGCAGTTGCTAGCTTACATGCCTCAATGATCTTTTGTCTAAGAGCAATGACATACTCATATGAGGATTGAGTTTCATCGCTAATATCATCGGCAGTGATGAGATCGTGTAATAAAGACATAGGGCCGCGTGGACGCGCGCCAAAGACAAGTTCGAAGGGAGAAAATCCTGTGTGTTCATTAGGGACTTCTCTATAGGCAAAGAGAGCCGCGGGTAAAACCCTGTCCCAATCTTGAGGATGATCTTCAGTTATCTTACCAAGCAAAGTCTTGAGCGTTCTATTCAGACGCTCAACTAACCCATTAGACATAGGATGGTAGATACTACTGAGAGATCGTTCAATATGTAAGGTAGACATTACCTGTGACATAGTGTCAGATATGAGTTGAGTGCCATGGTCTGACAATATTTCTCTGGGGAACCCCAAGCGAGAAAATATCAACCAAAGAGCATCTGCGATATCTGTAGTAGATATGCTCTTAAGAGGAATAGCCTCTGGCCAACGTGTGCACATATCGACACATGTAAGGATAAACTGATGTCCTCTGGCCGACTTGACCTTAAAAGGGCCAATAATATCTATGGCCATTTTCTGAAACGGCCGAATAGGAATGTCAGCAGCCTGGATAGGCGCAGCATGTCGTGGTCCTCTAGATTTGACCTCCTGACATACCTTGCATGATCGGCAGTAAATACGAATGTCCTTATTGACAAAAGGCCAAAAGAAAGCCGCAAGGACTCTCGACTTCGTACGGGCAAAACCCATATGTCCAGCACATTGCGAGTCATGAGCATGTTGTAATATTTGGACTCTCATGCTCTTGGGAACAAGAATTTGCGAATGTGCCGACGTAGTCGAATCTTGTACCATACGTACAAGTACGCCGTTTCTCATTGCAATCCAAGATTTTCTATTTGTATCCTGATTCGGATCACCTTTCTTCGCAAGAACGAAGAATTTTTTTAAAGAAGGATCTTCTTCTTGCAATTTTATGAAAGAGTCACGAGTAATCACTAAGTGACTATCTTGGCTATCAACTTCATTATCACTATTCAGTGAAGTTTCGGGTGTTTGTAGAGCTTGTGCTCTTGTAACTACTGCATTTGTAGCTTGCATGTTATTATCTTCCCAAGCAGCAATCTGCTGTGGGGTATTCTCCCTAACTCCGTGAATACGACCAATAATAAGGTCCGCAATAGGATTAGGTAAGAGACAAGCATGCACATCTCCAGTAAAGAAAGGAGTGGCAATGCGAATTACAGCAGTAGGATATTTTTCTAGAGTGCCGCCAAATGTGACACATTTAATAACCCTTCCTGTAGCACAAGATGGATCTACAAGCGATTGTCTAACACCAATTGTGGTGCATCCGGAATCGAAAAGTAGTGAGACCGGAGTATCATTAACAAGACCCTTATGTAGAATTAAAGAACCCCTCCCGTCATGCGCAACAGCAGCAGGAAGAGCGGGAAGTGGGTGACCACAACTCAAAGTAGTTATGGTACCCGGTTCGAATAAAGTACTGCATTGGGGGCATTTGTTTGCTCTCTCAAAGTCAAAAGCAGAACCAGTGACAGCGTCAAAGTTTTTATTATCAACAACATGATTACAGGCTCCCTCAGTTTCCTGTTGTACAGCATTAGCCTGCTGATATCTCTTTTTTTTTTGTGTTGAGATCTACCCCGACTATTATTACCTCTGAAGTTATCAAAGTTATTATTATCTCTGCAGTTATTATTGTCTCTATTGTAATTGTTATCCTGGTTCGAATTCCAGTTTCCACGATTACTATCATGTTCACATTGATGCGAACATCTATTTGTTTGGTTCTGAGGTCTTCGGCAGGAATAACCTCTATTACCATATCCTCTTTTGAAATGCCTATAATTATTAGGGTGATAGTAACGACCACTATCAGGTTGTCTCCAATTCTTCGAAGATGAATCACCATGAAATTGGTTTCCATGATTTTGACAGAAATTACCGCTGCTCTTTCTATCAAGATTTTGTTGGAATCTACGAGCAAAGTTTTGGCCATACGGAGCTGCCGAAGCAACTGGTAAACCTTCTTTCACCTTAGAGTTACCCATGGTTATGTGTGGGTGCGCAGTTACGTATTGGCAACAGAAATCTTCCATTTCTTTTATTGTTTTAGGTTTACGTTCATGAAGGAAAGCAAGGAAAGACTCATTGACAGACGACATGACTTTGTCTCTAAGTATTAAGTCCATAAGTCCTTCATAAGTTTTTTCCGTCTTAGATAGTTCAACCCATCGTGAGAAAGTAATGCGTATTCTTGCAATAAACTCGGAGAATTCAACTCCATTTTCAGGTAACATGTTTTTAAATTGTAGACGATAGCCGTCTTCGTTAAGCTGATATTTCTTTAACAAAGCGGCCCTGACAACCTCATAATTGTTCTTGTCAGGTTCATCCACCATATTTAATATACTTAGAGCTTTACCTGTCAGTATCCCTGATAACTGATAAACATATTTTGCTTTGTCTATGTTATGAGCTGTACATGCTTGTTCAAATCTGTCCAGATAGAACATTATGTCATCACTGGAAGGACTAAATGTTGGTAACTTAATCTTAAAAGTATCATTATTAGCCTTACCAGAAGATGAACCCTTGTTTGAATCATTACCATTACTCATGCTTGTCAATTTCAATTTTTCCAACTCTAAAGCTAAGACCTTTTCTTCATGTTCCATTTTTGCTTTCTCTTTCCTCTCATCAGACTCTCTCTGTAATCTTCTTTCCTCAGCCTGAGCCTCTTTTTGAAGTCTTTCATTTTCAGCTTCTTTTTCAAGTCTTTTATTTTCAGCCTCTTTTTCAAGTCTTTTATTTTCAGCCTCTTTTTCAAGTCTTTTATTTTCAGCTTCTTTTTCAAGTCTTTTATTCTCAGCCTCTTTTTGAAGTCTTTCAGCTTCTAGCTGTAGCTGGAGTTTTCTTTCCTCAGCTTCTGATTCCCTTTTTTGTTTTTCCATTTCCATTTGGAATCTTTTTTCATCCACCTGCATCTGCAGTTTCTTTTGTTCAGCTTCCATATGCAGTTTTTTTTGTTCAGCTTCCATTGCTTTATCATATCGAGCAGTTGCAAATTCTTCTAACTTATCACCAGTCTTCCCAAGCAATTTACCCTGCTCAATAAAGTGCTCAAATGTAGACATGATGAGTAATATATAAGTCCAAAACCTGAAATAATTAACTAATTTATTTCAAACCTAAGTGTAACAAGTCTTAATTAAGCACTTGTATATTCACATCACCTTATATTATCCCAGTCTCTGTGGGAAACAAGTCTCCAATCAAAGAACTTGTATATGAAATATCAACAATCAATTCTTGATCATAAGTGCACTTCTCATTCAATAGTGCACGACACTATTCATCATTCATTTATCATCAGTGTAGTAGTAACAGTGCATTAGCATAGTCCATTAACTAATTACTATAACTGTAAACAATGACTATGTAAACACATGCAGAATGTAAACATTGAAAATGTAAACAATGCAAACAATGTAAACAATAACAATGTAAACAATAACAAAGATCAGCAACAATACAAAAACGTTCGCAGAAATCAACAAAAAATAAAGCAGAAATTAATGAAATATCACAAAAAATGTGACGATATCTGCGATAGAATTAAACAAAATACATGACACCACAGTGTATAAACAAAAATGTTGTATGAAACTAAATTATAGACAAGAGTAGGCTAACAAATACAAACAAATCAAAACAAAACTAAAGAATGCGAAATAATAACGAAAACAATATTAAAACATGTCATCACAGCTAACATAAATAGCAACAGAAGTCGCTTAGCAAATTCCAGTATTGGAAATTTGCAAACCTTACAGAAAACGCTCACAATAGACGACCTCTATGACGTGGCATAATCTAACGGAGACACCACCCAACCGAGAACCCGCTGAAATATAAACATATAAATATACAAATAACATATAGACATATAACATATAGAATGAGATGATACACAGAAGACTCAGCAGAAGTATAAGGGCACAGTTTACATACAAACAGGCCACTTAACTTATAGGCTTCCAATCGTAGAACAGCAGAAAAAACGGATGTCAATCAACGTCCTAAAGAGCGAAGCTCCAACGATGATGGCACATCTGAACTGCTTCCACTGCTAACACGATGGTACAAGAGCTTCTGAAATACTGTGTGTTGAGTTGTTTCGGCACTTGACCTTCTAATCCAAAAGTAAGTTGATGGAAATCGGTACTTGGCCTTCTTCAGAAAACAACCCGTTTCAACCGGCACTTGACCTTCACAAAAACGACAGCACTGGAACCTTGACAGCAGCAACTTGCTTGACTTGCGTAAAAGATAACAGCAGTCCGAGTTATCCGGCAACATGTAACAACGCCGGGTACTGTCAAATTCTTGTTTCCGTCAAAAAGTTGAAATTTTGACTTTTACCGGGCAACGCCGAGTACTTTGAAAATTTTGAAGATGTTGACTGTATTGAAGAATGTTAATTTCTTGAAGGATGCTGATGAATTCTTGTTGAAAATGAAGTGGGTAAGGGACCCCGTGTTTGCTAGTACCAGAATCAAACCAGCTTATGGCCACCAAATGATGCGTGATGCCATATGATGATGGATGGTATCCGCATGTCTGGTTTTGTGTAGTGTGCAGATGTGTTCAGTCAAAACAATGTTCATACAAAAATAACAGGGCAATCCACATAGGACGTCAGTAAACTCACGACGTATAAAGTCAATGATTCTTGAAACAGCCGTTGACGTTTTTCTTCATTATTTATTGTGGACGCCACAGTGACAAAATGGTTACGCGAATATGTAGACACATCAAACAGTCATTATCACAGCAACATTCAATACAGCAATGGACGGTAGACAGCATTACAATGATGAGTCAGATGCATGTTATATTTCATAGTGCTGTAAATGTAGTCAGGTGAAAAACTCCATCCTTTTCTATAACAGCCAGGAGATAACCAGATATATGAGATCAGTTCACTCTCCTTAGTCTGACTTCAGCAAGACAGACACGTCTGCCGAAGTATAAATAATGTCCTCAAAAATATCCTCTAGATAATAAAGGTTTTTCAAACCTAGTTCATTTAACAAAGTAGCAAGTAATGGTCCTTGGTACCTGCATCAACCGATGCAGTACAATACAGCGACATGTGAGCTAGGAAAACATCTCGTGACGACGACTTTCGAAGACAGGCTATGAGCCAGAAATCGTTCACGACCAAAAATCGATAGAGTTAATGAAAATGTTAATTTACCTTGCCTTCCGGAAATACACAGAAATATTATGCCTCCCGGCATGTGCAAATACACTAGAGGTATTATCTCGAATAAACGAAATATCCATAAGAGGACTCTCACATCCCTGACAGAACAAAAAATAGCGGAGATCCCCTCTTCAACGAGGCATCTCTTTCGCCATTCCAAATCGCTCACTCCACTAGTGGTGGGCGGAAACCGATCGACCAAGAAGCAAGACAAGTCATGCGCAGTCCAGCGCAAAATGACCACAGCTCAAACTTAACTGCATTCGATACCAACGCGAGAAGACAAATGCTTACCGTGAAAAGTGACTATAAATTTCAAGCAGTTGTTGCCCTTGCGTTATAAAATAGATATTGAAATAAAACGATGTTGCGAGAATTTATCACGCAACACTTGTCCAGGGTTTTCTCTCTTTTGTCGTCCGCTTATTTCTTTTTCCTGCAGTTATTCCTGTTGTCACACAGTATTCCAGCTGTCTTCTTCTCATAACATGCACAAAGAGAGTCAATTTCTTCCGCATAATACAAGAAATAATGGGTGCTTGCGTAGAATAGAAGGATTTAAGTGGTATGGCAAAGGTTACCAATGTGGAACTGGTGACAAGAACCTGACATGTACCATTGGAACACGAGATGAGAAGAAGACGCTGGTGATGGATAGGACACACACTGAGGAAACCTGCTGATAGCATTACAAGACAGTCCTTGTTCTGGAATACTTAAGAAAAGAGAGGCAGAGGTAGACCAAAAATTCACGGAGAAGGCAAGTGAAAATGATGAGGAAGACTCGTAGCGCGTGACAGGAGAACGTGACATGTGGTTGTTGAAGGCGTATGCTCCCTGGGCATCTAAAGGGTATTGACAGATTAATTGATTGATTGAATATTGACAGAGTAATTGATTGATTGAATATAAGTAATAAGCTTTATTTGCACATTGGCTTCTTTAAGGACATCCTCGTCACTTTTTTAACTTGTCCATAGAGTTCTTAACTTTTTGTTGTTGTTGTTGTTGTAAAACAACATCTCGGTGGGCTGTTGGAATTTTCTTGCTTGTTTACTGATTTTTCCATGATTCGGCTCCATATGGCAGGATTGTCTCTATATAACAACGAAGAAATGTCCTTCCTACTTCCACTCTCAAAGATTACGTGCATAAAGTACTTCTCATTTGATGTAATGCTGCTTTTAATTGTTTATTTTATGCATGACCTCCAATATGCATCATCCTTTTTATGTTTTAACGTGGCCAGGTATTTGAGTATGTTGACTTGCTTCAGAGCTGTTCCGTTTCTTTGATGTGGCAGTCCTGAGAAACCTTTTCTTCGAGTATAATGCTATTTAGGCTAAGGTCTTTATTTTTTACGTTCTTTACTATTTTACCTATCAATTTCCGAAAACTTTTTTTCTCTCTTTTTGCTATTTATGTCATGAAATGACGAAACTTCCATTAACAAAAATCACGCTAGTTGGGGTTCCAGAGGAAACATCCTGTGCTACAGGTGATATCAAACCGTCATCAAGATGCTGTAAGCAAAATTAAAATTAAAGATAGCTTGACCATAAAAAACGAAATGTCAGGGCGCTCGTGCAGGATGTACAATTTCGAAAACTTCAGAACCGATATCTAAAGAATGAATGCAAATTTATTAGGATTACATGAAATGCTACATATTGGAGAAGGTGAAATATATTCTGACAAATGTACAATAATTTATTCTAGGTGGGTTCCATAGGGTAAGTGAAGTAGGCGTAACAGGAAAAAAAAAACGCACGGAGAAGAGAACTGGAGACATAACATGAAAAAGATGAAGACATTATGGACAACAACAACAACAACAAAACTATCATATTAAATGCTTTTGTGAATACTCAGAGTTAACCTCAATGTGTACAATTTTATTTTGTATGTTTTAGTGTTCTTCAAAGCAAATATATACTTGAAAACCTCTGTTTATATTTTCTAATCTTGAGTTCCCGAGTAGACGCAAGTGAAGGTGTCAGTGTGACCAACTGTCTCTAAATAGTGTCACTCTGCTTTATACGAAAATTCAGAGGTTATCAACCCTTTGCCGAGAATAGCACGCACTACATGCCCCCGAGATCGCATTTAAACAAAATAAAAAAATAAAGACTTTCAAATTTGAAACAAAATGAAAACTTATATAGTCCGTTTGTTCACAGATTCCTTCTTAGAGTATGAGCAGTCATTATTCAATATTACATATTAATATAAATAATTTTGGACAACCAATCCGCTGTAAGACCATTTATTTGCTCTGTCAAATACATATACCATGTTCTGCATGGAAACAAATGAGGACATTAGCAGCAGTAATATAGTGTGCAACTAGGGCTCGACAGTGAAGCAAAGAATAATAACACTGTAACCTACAATGGAGTACGTTAAAGGAAGCCAAGGAAGATTGGGCTTGGGCAGGGTAACACCACCTCCCTTTCATCTTGTAGAAGCTTTTAGCCACAAAATCTTCAACAACATTACAGACATTTCAACTACAGAAAACCATTCAACTCAGCCATCCAAGGCAGAAAAAGGTCATATTGGAAGAAGGCTCATAACGGAATCCAGAGGAAAACAAAGACGATCCAGACTTTCATCAACGGGTGCTTGCGTTGAGTAAAAGATTGAAATGGCACGACAAGATCACTAATGTCGAACCGATGACATGAACCAGACAGGTGCCAGTGGAATAAGGTATAAGAAGAATACGCTGGCAATGGATATGACCAATTATAACCAACTTTCAGGTTGAACAGGGTATTACAGCAACATAGTAGACGAAAACAACAACAACAACAACATGGATATGATCCACTTAAGAAACCTCTTGATAGCATTACAAGGTCAACTTTGTTCTAGAACCCCAGGGTAATAGAGGCCAAGGGAGAGTGAAAAACACACGAAAAAGAGAACAGGAAACAGAAATTGAAAATGATTAGGTAGACGTGGGAAGTCCTAAAATGGATAGTACATGACTATAGGATTAGTCATTAATTTGTTGAAGGCCTAAACTGCAAGGGGATCTGAAGGGTTTACTCTCATACACACATGTGTTAAAATCGTCGGCTCGACACAAATAATTGTAGCATCAATATTCACTCTCATATATTCATTCATATATTTAAACGGTCTGCCTGGTAGGAATGACTGTAACAACAGCATTCAATTCAAAAATATGAACACAGAACCAAATAAAGAGGGGAAAAAACTTGAGAAATATGATCAGTAAATAATAAACATAAATGGGTATGTTGCAGGCACTCTTAAAAAAAAACCGATGGTCGTGGGTTCGATTCCCTGGTAAGACTATCACTTCCTTTTTTCTTTTCTGCTGTCTGGTTTTCTATTTCTTTATTTCATACAAGTGTCTGTACAGTACCCATGTATGTTTATTATATAGTCTAGAAATATCCACACCTACCACGGCCTACATAGACATTTATGGTATAACAGTAGCGTTCTCCACCATCACACATTCTGGGCATAACGTTTCCGCTTCTGCATGCTGGATCCGCTAGTGTGCACTGTGCACACATGCGACCCATCACTGAAAAGAAAAAGCATATGAAATACTTATTTAACTTTCTATGTCATAACTCACGCGACCGTGGCATATAAAGTCTAGACGACCTTCTTCATGTTACCGTGTCAAACATAGCTGTCAGCATTGAAGAAAAACATAAATCTGATTTTTACTGCAAAATTCTTAAGATGTATTTAATATTATGTTTTAAGCCATTTGCTCAAACGTGGTCACCATGACTTCTTGATAATGCCATCTTATGCTTTGCAAAGTTCATGAGAATGGGAACGTTAGCGCTCTTCGGATAAAACACTACAAACAATCTTCCTAGCTGGTAAAGCACTCGGAACACTGAACACAGAAAGGAGCGAGATTTTTATTGTTTTTGTTTTCAAACTGGAAGCGAAGTACACCAATCCCGCGGTCTTACGCTGTTCAATTAGCGCATTTTCGATGCATGGCTGTTTGTATTTAATGCCACATTTCTGTTATAAGCTAAAAAAAAAAAAAAAGCTCGATCTTACGCTGGAAGGTGAGAATATAACTTTCACATGCTCATCAAGCTCATTCAGGGTAGGGAGATGACCAAAAAGCATTGCCTTTTTTAGAATAATGAAGCATGAGCCCAAAATGGAATGCAGTTCTGTGTTCATCCGAAACACAGAACAACATCTTAATAGCTACAAGGTGTTTCTTGAAGAGAAGAATAAAGTGACAAAGGAAACTCGATTTTATTTATTTATTTTTTTTAAGTCTCCTGAATATCTTCTGATAATCTTCTGCCTCCATTGACCACACAGTCATACCGTCACAATCTAAAGCCAGAAAAACGTGTTAAACACCTATCATACCTTCTGCTAATTTGTCGTCCGATGATGAAGGAAGCTCTGCAGCGACAATTGCAGCCACAAGTGACGGAAGTAGCAGTGATTAAAGTCCTCTAATTTTCTTTAAACATTTTTTTTTAAGTACATACATAATATTTTCTTTGTGTTGAATATGTCTGATAATTATAAATAGTTAATAAATGTTCTTAACTATTTTTAAAATCACTTTTGACTTAATTTTGAAACAGCTTTCTGGGCCTCGGGAACGAATTAATTTGATTTCTATTAATTCTGATGGGAAATCAATTTTCGTTTCGCAAGTTTTCGGTTACTGCTCGAGTTTTCAAGAACGAATTAACAGCCTTAAGCGGGGGATTGTCGTATTAAGATAAATGAAAGGTTGTCTGATAACAGATACTGCCATAGAGCAGTGAATATTTACGATTTATAAACGTCGCAATTCGATTGTTTCAGCTTTGTGAGGTGGAGTGATCAGTACCCTTCCTCGCTACCTTTGCCGTCCTAAACCCAAGAACAGTCAAGCACACATTTACCCCCGGATAGGCTGGATCATGACACTACTAGGTTTCGAACCCGGGAACGTTGCCTCGAGAAGGAAGCGCTCTAATCAATCTGCCACTTGACGCACCACCAACAGTGTTATCTAGTTTGTAAATCTTGAAACTTACAATTTTAATCAGCTCTGGCAGGAATATGTTAAGTATGCCTGAATAAAATTCATTTGGGTGAAAACAACATGAACAAGATAAATACATTGTATTCTGTTTATATCAGATCCACAAATCAGTTTTGAATGAAATTTTTTGTCCTGACGTTGGACAGACAAAAATCAAGCCCTCAATTTATTCAGCTTTCTGTCTACGATGGTCTATAAATAACGTGATTTCCGCTCTTTTGTTCCAACAAGAGAATAATCATTCTCCCAAAAAAATGTTGCTCATCTTAAATCTGTATTATTAATTCCTGGATTTTCTAAGACTTCTGCATTATTTTGTTATCTTGCTTCCACGAGATGCACTCAATCCTTAAATATACCCACGTTTCAAATATTTCATTTCTTCCTTGGGAGTCGGAGTGGCTGTCGTAAATTTTTAAAGATATGTCAGAAGATATTTATGGTCCCGTCTGAGCAGAGGTGCTGGTAGTAAATATGTGAGAATAAAGGTGTAAGAAATAGATTTTCACGAGGGAACAGTGTAAGAGGAAGATCTGTCTCTGGAATTAGTAGTTTCTCTAGTCCAACCTATCTATACGACTATATTTTAATGTAAGACAACCTTTCTCTCCCTATAAGAAATATAAGTTACACTAAACACACCCACATACACAATTATGTAACAACAATACACACAAACGTGAAAAACTATGGTTAATTTGTTATGGGTCTGACCAATGTGATGCTACACTGTAATTCTGTCTTTTAACAGGCCCGATTCTGTGGTTCTAGTTTGAGTTTTCACCATTTCTCTTCACTTTGTAATTATATGGGTTTGCCTTGTTTCTTTTCATTCGAATATATCGTGTTTGGTAATTTTGAGTAGGAAAATTAAACGGGTTCGTTTTATGATGGTAGGTTTATTTTAGTCTAGCATCAGTTTTACCCTCTTCTGAATTTTTCGCGATTCCCGTAGATTTCATTGTTTACGAAAATCGATATTTTCGGCCACGCCTGTATGACACGTCAGAGGCATGAGGCCATCACGTAATGTGACGCAATTTTGCGGACACGCGGGATTTGATTTTTCCTAGCGATGCCATTGGTCCGCGATTTGCGTAGGAAGGGAATCTGCGTGGGCGGATTCTCTTGTATATAATGAGAAAGGAAACTGCGGGCAATTGTCTCTGAAGAAATAATTGCCGCCGGTCGACGTCGATTTATCGTTCTCCATTGCGGGAAGAAAAAAACGATAATCGGTATGTAACTATTTTTTAATCGTTTTACTTATTAGTGGGTTTTTCAGAAATTCGCCCGTAGGTAAAGTTTAACTTTTTAGTTTAAAAAAAAACGATAGTGCCATCCATTATCATTTTTGAAGAACGACGTAAATGCAACAGTGTGCTTATTCTTTCGCTGATTTTGGCAGTAGATAGGAACGGGGGAAGTTATAAGAAACACGTGTGCCCATATTTGTAGAATATTTATTTCGGTGTATTTACTAATGTAAATTTATGGGGAAATCCCTGGTGTGTTCGTTAATTTTTCTGAGCCTTAAAAATGTGAGAAATATTGTCGGAGGGTTCAGATTTACGTTGTAAGTGAATTTTACTGCTTATGGGAGGAAACTATTCCTATAGCGAGATTTAATTTAATTTTGGAGCAAGCCGGGAAACCTCATGTGTAAATGTTAAAAAGGAGACCCCGGAATTTCGGACAAAAGAAATTCCCGAGTTGGAAATGTTGACACGTGGGTAGCCACGCGTCCCAAATAGATAAGAGGCAGACAGGTCGGGAGGTTCTGTTTACTTACCTGGCAGATTATAGATGAGAGAGAGAGAGAGGGAAGAAGTGAGAATGAAGAGACACGTGTATAGAATTATTTTATGCATCGTATATGTTAGAGATAAGCGATTTTAGAGAGGGTGTACATTAGACGCTGTTTCTTTTAATTTCAGCGAGTCTCGGCGAAACAGTGGGGCGCATAATTTTGTCAAATAAAATTATCCACGGCAAAAGACATATCTCAGGGTCAGAGTACTCGAGTATCGTCAGGAGCAACAGAAAATTACCCTATGGTCTCTGGCAGTGAAGTCCCTATGCTTCAGCTGGACCGAGGTTTATTTATCATACAGCCGAGAGCATCGCTATTATAGTCTCTAGCAACGGCAGGTGGCCGTGAGATTGGTTTCAATTTCGTACAGCCGGAAATCAAGGCTGTGTTTTTCCTCTAACTCCGGAGCGGGTTAAAAGAGGGAAGCTATTCAGCAGCAGAGAAGTTTTGTCGACAGTTAATCAAGTCCCTCATACTTGATATCCGAACATCGTCTTCACCAAAATCAGGAACAGGTGACAGGGTTACCATACCTAGGTCCTGATAGAAATCGAGAGAAGAGAGTAACGGAGACGCCGCATCATCAGCCTTCGAGTGTTAGAGAGACACTGAGACCAAGAGAGAGAGATAGAGAAGGAGGGAGAAAATAGACAGGACCAGTAGGGTCTGTTCAGTATCCATTTGACGGATAGACACTGAGTCTGCGTTCGAAAAACCAAGTCTATTATTTTAGCATTTCTTGTGGTGTAGTTATCGGCGCCTATCGCCTAACTAGTAGCAAGCTGTGTAGCCGTTCGTTGAGGAAGAGTCACCAGGACTGAGACAATAGAAAGCTTATTAATGTTAGAGAGTGGAGGCTAAAGTTGACAGCCCCACAAGATCAGAGTACTTTAAAGCACTAACCATTTTTATTGTTCCTCAGCAGGGTGACAGGAAGAGTGAATGTGATTGAGGTTTTTTTTTTTTGAGGGTCTTGCAATTTAATCGTTACTTGTTTTCCAGGCCGTTCAACAGTGCACGCTATCGACTGACTTGATGACGTAATATGCCATTTTTATGTTTTTCTTGTATGTAAATAAATATATACTGGATCAGCTTCTATTCTTTACTATACTTACTCTATGTTGTCTGTATAGTGGTGTTTGTGGTCGTATTTATACACCTTATCTCCTTGTATTTAGAGGAAGTCAGAGGAGGGTGCGATTATAGCCAGTTTGACGTCACGAAGCGGCAAGGGCGAGTCAAAACCTGGTTCTATCCCTTGAGCCAATAGTCCCACCTGTCCACAGGCATGTCATTTTTTCATCTAAATTCTATCTTCTCAGACTTTCTCATACTAGGGTCTTGTTTTCATTCAGGCAAACTCTATAAACTTAAAACCACTTTGTGACAACCAACACACACATTTAAGTTCTTTTTGTTGTTTATTATCATTAAACTTCTTACAACATAAAACATATAGAGAAATTAAATAAATCATGTTTACAGATATGTGAAAATAACCGAATTAGTGCGCTCCCTTTTGTTGAGAACAGATCCTAAAAGAAGTTAATAACCCAAAGGTCAAAGATAAGCACTAGGTTACAGAATAGAATATGAAGAACAAATTCCCCACTAAATTACTACTCAGTAAAATACTCAGTTTAGCGAAATAAAAAAAGAAGTTAGTTCAATGTTTGTAACAAAGGAAAATATTCACTCTATCTCTATATCTCACTCTGTCATCTGTGGCCACAAACACTCTCGCTTACCTACTCGTGGTGTTGGTATCCCTTGACAAAATACAATAGTCCCTCAACCTATACTGTCTGGTGGGTTGCCCAAATATGGCCCCAGTCCAGCCTATATATCGAATAATAATTACAAGGTGGACGCCAAATTTGGTGGTGTAATTTTTACTGGATGAAATAGGTGTCACCATCAATAGTTACTGAAGCAATACGTGCTCTGGGCGTTCACAGTTGAAAAAAAGGAGAAAAGTAATTCCCGTATTGCTAAGCATCTGGTTGCTAAGACAAATGTTACAGTATGTAAAAACGATGATGATGCTAAATCCTATCGGTTGGCTGTAGAGTGAGTGCCTATTTTGAAACAGCACAACTTTCTGAATGAATCCAGTGCTGCGTCTGTCAAAAGTTAGATGTTTATATATATATATATATATATATATATATATATATATATATATATATATATATATATATATATATATATATATATATGTATATAATATATATATATATATATATATATATATATATATATATATATATATATATATATATATATATATATATATATATATATATATATATATACATATATATATACCACTCCCGTGGGCTGATAAATTGAAAAAAATATATGGGAATTGATAGTCCAGTTACACTAAGATGTTTATGTGTCTTTTAGCCAGTCCTGTTCACAACATGGACTTATGGACTCGAAAGTAACGAAGAAAACAGCATAAATCTCATCAGTACTGAAGACTATAACCAAGAAAAAAACCGCTGGCCGCCCTGTCAGGTCTGCGAGAAATAAACAAGAAGTTTTGAGAAGAAATACAACTATTCTATAAATACATGGACTGGGCCTCTCTCCCACTCCGGCAGTCATGCATAAAGTTAAAAGGCACACGGTGACTTTATTTACAACTATACGGTCAGTTATTTTCGCCCGCGCTGCGCTTGAGATTCGGACCAAGGTATGCACCTTTCCGCTCCTCTGCGCGCGCGTTAATAATCAGCTCACACTGTCAACTATTGTTTAATCCTCCCTACACGCACTTACAAATATCGTCTGTCGTTAATAGTTATTTAATTGTCGGCGCCTGTTAGTTTAGTCAATACAACCTGTCTTTTTTTCAAGTCTAGTTCACTGTGAAAATTCACTCGTGCCAAAAAGACCATCAGACTGCCAGAGTTAGAATCAGATTTCAAATATATCAGACCGGACTTTGTGGAACATCCTGAAGGACTTACCGAGCCCAGGAAAACCATTTTAATAAGGAAAACCGGGATCTGAGGAAAATGAACACACGGAGTCATAGTGGGAATTCATTGTTAACATTACAACACCACGGAAACGTGTAAAAAGGCATCTGCTGTTGCCTTAACTTTATTTCTCTTAGCAAACAGTCTGTGAGCCAAGATTGGCGCAAGTTGTGCATTTTACATTCTATATTTTTCATTACTAACATGTGAACTAATATGTAAATATTGCCATGTGAATATTAATATGTGAAAATTGCTAGCGGATGTCCAAGTAATTTGAGGCTGGCAACCTCAGCGTATAGAATGAGGATTTCATGAACCACCACTGCAAATGCAGGTGACTGCTTTAACGCTATTTTCATAAAGAGAATTAAACGCATAAGTAGTCCCAAGTTCCATATAGAGCAGGGAGGAAAAGATGAAAGTAATGATGTACATTCTAATTATAATATTTACATTTTCAAACCAGTCAAGGCCTAAAATCCCACCCGCTGCAGACCCAAATAGAACAGTCCCAACTAAGATGGTTTGGCCATGTCTGCAGAATGGGAGAAGATCGGCTACCACGACAAGCATGGGAAACAAAGAGCCAGGGATCCAGACCTCCAGGACGACCCAGAGTCCGCTGGGAGGACAACATTAGACAATCTTTGAAGGACCGAGGACTAGAATGGAACCAGGCCAGGAAGAAGACAGCTGATAGAATAGTCTGGCGCTCTCTCTTCCAAACCTCTACACCTCACGGTAGAAGAGGAACGACTAAGTAAGTAAGTAAGTAAATGTCTATGTAAACATATTCACTCTAAAATTAATGAAAGTTTTCAAGCTTTTCAGCCAGTGCATATGTAAATGAAAACATATTCAATCTATATTGTGAACATTTTTCAACCAGTGTAGATGTAAATGTAAACATATTCTATCTATACTATTAACCTGTTCATTTAAATGTAAGTCAATCTAAAGCTATTCAATTTAAATGTAAAGAATGTTTTCTCTCGAGGGATTAAGCTTAATTCTCATCGAGGGTAAATTCTGAGGTAGATGGGAAGGTGGAATAGGAAGATGGGGACACATAACTATGTGTCGGGAAACTCAATACTCAGAGGATATTTGTTTCTATTCTTTTACCATACTAGTTGGTGGTACCAGCTGAGGGTACCAATCTTTGGAACAAAGTGAAGGTAGAAGTGGACTGACGTCGAGCTAGACACCATCATCAGAGGATCTTAGAGACGCGGTCCAGCTTTGCAATTACTCCCAGATCTTACTTGGAACGTGCTGCGCCTTTAATCTTGACCAGAGGCGAGAGAACTCCAGTGACCTATCTGCACAGAACCCAAAAACCCAGTAGGAGCTGAAACTACCATTTGCAGCTAAGTCAAACGTAAAAGCTGCCAAGTGACTTCTTACATAAAACAACATACCATCACACAATGATAAGTATTTTCTGATAAAGTTTATTCAATTTTTTTAAAAACTGTTAAAACATAGTTGATTACTAAATCTGTTATTTGTAAATACACAAATTTAACGTCGGTTTAATGATTTTGAATGTACTGCATGTTTGTCTCAGTCAAATTACTAAAAACACTCTAAACAGAGCTATACTAGAATAAGAAGAATTCCAGTGAGTAAATCAGGGTGGGGGCTTGAACGAACTGAAATTAATAATTGCTTAATTCTTCATAAAAGGCGGCGGATCAGATATAAGCTAACAATTGACCTTTCCAACGCAGCATTGTTCTTGACTTCTGAAATATCTTATGGAGACTACCTTGAGATAGAAGCATCATTATTCTTCTATCTACAACTCTGCCAAGAGTAATCTTGTGCGAAAGTAGACACCTTTGATGACCCATATTAGATACTCTTGAGTTTTGGCCCCTGTTGGACCACTACTGCACAGCAGGGGAGGCAAATTCCGTGACACATGCAAATACGTACAAAAATGATACAGTTTCATACAACAGTGATACAAATGCGTGCAACAATGATACACGCTCGTACTCACAACAATGGTTTTAATTCATATTCACAACAATTCAGGTCACTCGTAGAAGATAACAACAAAGGATAGAAATGGTTGATTTAAGTTACGGATAGGTGGGTGAACAAAGAAATAAATAATGAAGGAAATATGAGGCCTTTCAGTAGTAAATAAATAAATATTGGTAATAACAGTCACTCGTAAGACAGAAATAGGAGAACATGAGACACTAGAAAAGAAATATAAGTGATAGGCTCACCGGGAACTCGAACCTGGGACCATCCAATTTATATTTTGATGTGTTTACGCGATATAAACGATCAAAACATTAAATCGTGACTCAACTCTCATTGGATCTTCATCTGGAAATTTAAATAGATAAGAGATTGAAGCACCCTTCAAAAAATGTGTTTTTAATGTAATGGCCATGTCCTATCTCACATGCTATGTTATGTTTGATTCTGAGGAATACCATTAGAAAAGTTTAAGTTTATGTCCCACCTTATCACTACGGGAAGCCCTGTTAAAAAAGTCTAAATATTTAACCCGGAAAGCACCACGGCGGACCAATCAGATGCGAGATTTATTAAACACGTTAAATAGGAATCCCCAAGTGTCAACTATTTGCCGGTAGATACAGCTGACAAGTCTTTTAACTCTGAAAACACGATTCTTTTTACAGCTAAATTATTAAGTAAATAATGCAGTTTTCTACTTAGTCGGCAAGTCCACAATCATGTAAAAACTGACAGTTACTTTAATTCACAACTTTTTTCTGCAGATAAATAATTTTTTTTCAGGTAAATTTCGTTAGTTCTACTTCAGTAATGGCCAATGAATGGAACAACTAGTTACCCACGAAAATAACAAGAGTTTTCAACTGTTACACAGAACCAGTGTTCTGCTGCTGGAAGCGAAACAACAGCTATGCGAACACTATACAGATATCACTACATTGTATTGGGCCGAAGGGCGAGAGCCCAAACGCCACTGAATCTATAACAATAACATAACAACTACATACACACAACCGGTACCCTCATATACCAACGCGGAGATTGTATGAGATGAATTAAATTACTTCAGACCGCAGTTGTTGTTTTTTTTGTGTGTTTTTTGTGTGTGTGTGTAATATTTATAATAAATTTTGGGCCTCGTTTTGATGATGCATGCACCGTTCAACCTAGACTCAAAGATCCGTCGGTTATGTTAGGACGCATGTCCATACAAAAGATTTTTTGGTCTGATTTAGTACAGACGCAGTGGCCGCTATACGGACAAATATAAAGAATACAATAAACAACTGTAAAGTGAATTCTGTATTCATGTATTTCTGCACGTTAAGGCTCATCAACCTTTCCCGCTCAGCTCTATATGGAGCAGTGGTCACCACTGGCTGGTGCTCCCTAATTACGAAGCTCGCGCCAAAGCAATCACGTGGTCTCTCAACGTTTGTTTATGTAGCAATTTGATTTACACGATGCGGTTCCTGGCTCCGGTGAATTCCAGTTGAGACAAGGAAAGAATAAGACCACTGTAACCTAATGCATGTCGTACAAGGCGACTAATGTCAGGTTCTGCATGGAGCTGGCAACATCAGCACATTAAACAAGTTGCTAAAGAAATAACCACTGCAAGAGAATGTGAATATTGGTGCTCTTTTCCGTCAAGGGAACCAGGTACAGTGTTGGCCTTGTGCTCGATAAGGAGATCAAAGGAAGATGATGATGAAGTTACTAGCCCCATACATAACCACATATTAGTCGCCTCTTACAGAATACCCGAGGGAGCAGTCGTTATACTCATCTTCTCTCTACCTTGAAACCTCCTTTCCCTCCCCCGAACTGCATGAAATAGTTGATGGATTTTAAATGTAATAAAGATGGATCGGATTGCCAAGAACAAGGTTAATTTGAGAACGAAATAATTAATAGATTTCCTGTTGACAACAGATAATATTATCTTTAATAACTGTTTCATAACTGCTTCATACATTTGATGTAGCTTATTAAAATAATATATTATATAGAGCCAGTGGCGTACTAAAGGGGGGTGCGATGGGACGGTCCATCCCCGGTGATGGCCAATAAAAGGAGGAGGGGGTGCCATCAGACACTATTATACTGGGGGGGGGGGGCGGCAAAGATAGGATCCGCCTCATATGCAAAATACTTTAAATATAGTCCCTCTCTTGAGCCCCGCTACCCTAAAAAACTGTTGAGGACTGAAAACAGTAGGTTAAAGAAAATGACGTGGACTCAATATAGTAGATTTAAATAAAACCACTAATAATGTAGTCTCGTGTAGCTACCGGGAGTTTTTTAAAGAGACAATAATAAAAAGTAGGATGACTGTATCGTCAGGTATATCGTACAGGGTGACTAATGTAAGGTTGTTCACGGGGATGGCAGCCTCATTATGTCAAACATATTGCCACAGTAATCACCACGGCAACAGCATGTGGCTACATGGTGCAGGCTTCCTGCAAGCAGACCAGCTGGAGTGTTGGCTCCAGGCTCCGTTAGGTGGGCAAAAGGAAATGATGATGATGATGATGATAATGACCATAAAGGTACTCACCTGTAGAACTCTTCAGGTGTGCCAACAAGAACGTGATAATGCAAAAAATTGTTACAGCCGCCATTTGTCACTGCCGGAGACTGTCAAAGACTGTGAAGTTTCACTTATCACCGGGTAACTCTGGCGACGCTCAAAATTCTTACAATATTGTTTTGTGTACAAATTGTTCTTTGCCAATGTTCTGTTTATTTATTGTTGAAACTGGGTTGAATTTCCGAACATGTCAACTTCTTACTTTGGCTGTAAATGACCAAAAAAAAAAAAAAAACTGGTTTTAAGAGGGATATCTTGACATGCCTCTTTGCCCTTTTTAAAACTTTTTACTGGGATCTGCGACGTGTTAAGACTGTGCAAGAGCCAGTGATAAGTCGCTGCTTGAGTTTTTTTTTTTAAAATTTAAATTGTATGTGGCCAGGTCACAGGAACTTACGAATAAAATTCGAAGTTTCTTTAAAACAATACAAGTTCCAGCCTACTAAAGTGCTATATTTCTTTATTACAATAAAATGTTCCGTGTTTTTATTATTTTTATTATACGACAAATGGTATATGTACTTGCACTATTACAAGATTTCTTAGCTCTTCAGTTGAATCGTCAATGTTGGCAACAATACTTGGAGCCGGATAAAGCTTAGTTTGGGACTGTTCTACCTGGGTATGCAGGGGGTGGGATTTTAGGCCTTGACGCATCGTCTGGCCGCGGACCACGTCTCCTCCCGTTACCTCAACCACATTCCTCAGATACCCCACCTCTGAGGCCTGGATCTGGCTTTTGTGGGCTGTAGTTACCGCCCATGACTCGCATCCGTACGTCAAGCCTGGGACACAGGTGGAGCGGTATACAGCCATCTTCGTTTTCTTACCAACCTCTCTCTTGCTGAGGAATCCTCGATTTATGGCCTGAAAAAGTGTCCCAGCTGCAGCCTCCCGAGTGGCCAACTCTTCCCCGATGCCCCTCCCTTCGGTCCACAATAGCTCCGAGGCATTTAAAGTGGTCGACCTGCTCCAGAACCTGTTCTCCCAGCTTAATCTGATGTCTTCTTTCTTCACGTGATATCACCATAGATTTTGTTTTAGAGCTGCCTATGACCATCCCTCTCCTCTCCAGCTCTTCCTTCCAGACTTGCAGGTTGGATTAGAGATGATCTCTCACCTGGACGTTGCCTCTGATGAATGGCATCGTCCCTTGGGAAGTATTGAGAGGTAAAAAGAGTAAGGTGGGACAAGATATCACCCTTTCTTGTTCTTCTTTACACCAGTGGGTGGTCCGATTCCTGAAGAGGAACTCTTCTGTAGACTTATGGTTCGCTGTCCTGATAAACATTAAGCATTATGACAAGGGATTGTGATATGCTAAGTCCTCTGTCTATAAGATCATTGATCCCAGAGGTGCTAGAGATGGTGCTTTCACTGCCAGAAGTAGGCTAGTCTCAAATTTGCTCCTGGGAACAAACAGAACACTACAGTCAATAAATCAGTAAATGCTCATAAAAACGACCCTCGCACAAACCTGGGTCAAACGATTCTTTTCCTCAGGATCTTATTATGAATCAAAAGTTGGATTCGTGCCACTGCGTTATACTAGAGGGGGGGCCTTTTCACTCAGCAAGGCTGTCTGGATGTGAGAGATTAGGATGTGCTTGTGTAGTACTTCGGCTTTGCTCAGGCTTTTCCGCTACAAGTAACCTCATCCAATTGTGGCTCAGGCTAGGCGTCCGGAGGTCCTCTTTTTTGGCCCCCCCGCTCTAGGATTCTAGAGTAGATTTTACCAGGGACATGAGAAAGGGATTATGCCTCTATGGTTTGTCCACATTCCTCCGTCGACTGTCACCCCCTCTGTGAAACCATTTGATGTCATGATTGGCAATCTTCCCTGCCACGGCCACCCCCCCCAATCCATTTGCGTTTAGGTTCCTGGTCTCATGTTTTTTTTTTTTTTTCTATAGCTGCCCGTTACGACACCAGGGCAGTTAGAGGGTGTAGTTTTAAGACGTAAAACTAGGTTCGGCCCGATGTGCTCCCATGACACCTCCAACCATAGTCATGGTTGCAGTACCATTTTTTTTTTTTTTCCACGGCCCACTGTCCTTGCCATCCCGATCCCTCTCCTGCGTTGGCCTTCAGTTCTTCCATCTTTATGTCATATTCACCTCATAAACTTGGGCCTCTCCTCTGTGCCAGTGGCCCATTCACTCTTCTGAGGCCCCACATGCCTAACCACCCCCTGGAGCCCCGAGAAATATCATTTGTACCTCAATCCCTCCATTACTTCCTCAGGGGCAGTAAGCTATTTGCCTTGGCCTGTTCCCTGTTGCTTGTCATTTTCGATAAAACGGAGTCATCTTTGTCAAAGTTAGGTAGGGTGGCGGATTATGTTTTTGTATCATTAAGTATTTCTAATGGTGTCTTTACCTGCGATGGCAGGTTGATTAGGGGTTGTCTTTTCCCCGTGTTTTATTCATTTTCTCATTCGCTGTTTGTACTGTGCACAGGGTACAGAGAGTTGAACAGTTCGGCCGTTAGGCCCGTCCTCTAATGGGAAAGAGCTTTTTTTTTTTTTTTTAAGCGGGGGGCGGGTGGGCGGGGGGCGGGGGGGGGGTGGGGGGGGGCTGGGGCCGGGGGATGAGTGTTGTGATTTTAACTCCCGGGAAGACGGGAGGTCCCTGTTTTTATGAAGGCCTGGGGGGGACCGCGGCGGGGTGGACCAAGAACTAGTCATTGTTTCTCGGGCTGTCTCGACCGTGTTCTCTTCGAGCTTCCGGGGTAGGAGGGGACAGAGGACCGAAGAGCTCCTGCCGGAGAACAACATCTTCGCAACGTAACTTTGCCTATGGCAGTTTTCCCAGTGAATCTCTGTGCGTCGGGATGACGACAGAATCTCCCCTTTGCTGATGTTCTGAGGCATCATTTTGCCAGGTAATATTTTACCACAGACCTTTACTGCATTATTACGCTTTTAGGTGGCAAGAAACATGTAAAGGAATACCCTAGGGTTGTTGATCCCGCAGCCCTAGGCAAGCTCACTGATCCGCCATTTTCAGAATTTATATAATTCATTTGTGCTCGAGGTTGCATCCAAGAACTGTTAGTCTTCTATATTGTCCAGAAAGAAATCCGTGACGAAGATATATTGTGGGGAGCCGCAGATTGTGCGGAAGGGGAACTATTTCCCCCCCCCCCCACCCTTTTAAAAAAAAACCTACAAGAAGTATGACTGCAGGGTTGATGATCGTGAATAACCTATTTAAAGAAGGTTACACGGGCCGACGTCATGAAACCCCCGCTACAGGCCTCCTCCCTGTGACTTTCCGGTCTATTATACGCTCAGGCCCTGAGATGTGAAAATTGCGCAAGGGAAGTGCCAAAAGATATTGCACAGTGTGGGTCAAAAGTAACTGAAAGGCCAATCTGTACGCATTTATGAGTCGTCATAGACCGCCCAAGGAGGCGCCATTGCAACGAATATACTTTTGTCTTTTTACTTTTTATTTGAAGAACATTAGCTATTGACCATGCACAGTACTGAGTCTGTATGGTTTACCTTTTTTGAAATGTCCAAATGTAATACACCTATCGATGACTCGGTCAGGTCATGCATGGGACCGATGTTAGCACTGAACTTGTTCCTGTTGTATTATGTGTGTGTTCCCGTCAATAAATGTCGCGTCTTGAATCTTGCCGGCAGTGTCAAAGCCATCCTTTGATTACCGCATTGTGGGAGTGTTTCTTTAGGGGCTTGCAGGATCTTACATCCCTATTACGAGCCTAAAACCACATTCGCGCCTTTTTTACTTTCGCACCACTAAACCCATTCGCGCCTTCAATTCGCACCCACACTCAATTCCAACATAGGCTCGCACTAACACAATCTAAACAAACATGTATATACTGGTCGTGGGCCTAGTGATAACTCTCAAACAAGAAAGAAAAGACAGTTACATTTCTGGTGGACTACCCAGGCGTACGTAGCGGCTCTTCTATGATTACATTTTTCTTGTCGCCAATGTGGGGCCTCCACAACCCTAGAAACTTTTACATTTTCTGATGTGGGACCAGATCTGTGGGTTTATAAAAAGTTAACAAGAGGCGAGCATTTGACATTATGTTGGTGACAGTTATGGATCCATGTAATTTACATTCCTGGTTGGGCTGCTTATACATGTATGATTGTTCTCAGTCTTGTCGAGAAGAAGTTACAAAGGAAGGACAACGTAAAGTATCAAGTCCCGGGTAACTAATTACACTTCTGATCTGTGGGTCTAAGCTACACACGGGACAGCCGTAACACACAGCGCTAATTCTACACTTGCAAGTCTTGGCTACAACAGGACAGATATAGGTCATCAACGGTTGACCCAAATATTTTTTATATAAAACCAGGTAACGAAGCAAATTTTAAATATTATTAATGCCCAACATAAACGGCCCCCAAAACAGACACCCATTGGTAAAACCGAAGGTTTTAACCTACTAGGCCCTTTGCCCCCCCTTACGTGGACCATAACTGCACATAAGAAGGCATGGTGAGTTCCTATTGTAGAACATTATTAACAGGTACTGCTGGTTGTTACACGTTTCTTATCTCACTTTCCCATTTACAACAGACTAAACCTTTCTAGGGTCCAGAAGCATTCCAAGCTACATTTTGTTGGAGGTTCAAGTGATCCTGTAAACAGTATACGGTGTGAAAAATTAAGTAAAAAAAAAAACATTCAATCTGTTGCAAAGCCCTAACTGTTGAGAAAAGGATCATATCGAAAAACTCTATGGGGTTCGGTCGCATAATCACCCACTTTTTATGTTTTACCAGAGTCGGACTATTTTTATGAAAAAACCGTTCTTGAAAGATGCCTGGGCGTATTGACTTTTCCCATGTCATTTCCTGTGTTACCCCCGGAAGGAAGCAAGTGAATTTATTATTTTTTTTAGTATTTCCCAACTCTTGTGGAACTGTAACTTTTTTGCCCCCCCTCCTGACAAACACAAATTTTTGAAAAAATATTGTGTTGCCTATTATATTAAATGGGTTTTTTTTACCTTCTCTTACCTGAAATTTTTATTGATTTGTGTAATTTTCTTTTCTGCGGGGTTTATTTTTTTTTTTCGAGTCTCTGCTGATGGTAGGCTTCTCCGTCCTCCGCTTTAACGGTAAAAAATAATTGAAGGCCACCTTGATCCGTGGTCCCCACACCCTTTAACAGTAAGGCCGATTTTTTTAATGTTTCTATAGGTGCATAAAAAATTTGATCCCCTTGTAATTTCTTTGGAAATTTTTGCTGAGTGACAATTAGGTGTTCCGCAGGTAAACCTTGGAAATCCAGGTATATCTCTGCGACTGCATGTATAAAATTATGGGCGTAAACTATATAACGATTTTGGGTTTATTTTTTTTTTTTTATGTAAAAAATATATTTTTGTCTGTTTTTTTTTCCAGTTTATGGGGATCTTTGTACCGATTTGTTTGTCTTTGTTTTTATTGGTAATCCATTATTCTGTGAAAGGTTCTCCTCCCCTCGATCGAGCCTTTTCCTACTTTGATGTATCAATCTCTACACATTTTTGGTATAAAAAAAAACACAGTGTTTAGCCACCCCATGTTGTATTGTGTTTTGTATTTTTTTTGTTCCCCCCTTTGTATTTTTTTTTTTTTTTGTTGTACTACACATACTAAACTGTCCCCCAATTTGCCACAGTCTACTACAACACATCAGTTACCTTAGGTCATGTTTTGATATTATTGATATAAAAGGGTTAGACTCTTCATATAGAGTCTTTTTTTTATTGTTTCTTAATAAATAATATAATTTAATATATAAGATATTTATACAAGTTCTTTGATAAAAGACTTGTTATCTACAACGATTGAGACAAGGTGAAATACATATTCAAGTTTCATTATATTATATAAAAAAACGTGACCCCTGTGCCCCATACCAGTGAGTGGGAGTATGAATACTAAGGGAAACGATTTTTTGTTTTTTTTTTTTATTGCCACAGGTAACCTCAGGTGATTTTTTTCACAATTATAAAACAAGGGTACAACTTCAAATAAACTTTTGTCAAAGAGGTAACAAGTACAGTACAAAAAGTCTTTACGTGAGTATACAAAGCAACGTCTCAAATTTTCCTAAGAATTGTCTTACCATTAAAGTGGGTTATGGGTAAAATTATACGTTAATATTTTTTTCTTTTTTTTTTTTGATTTTTTCTTTTTTTTCAGTACTATCTGATCTCATTAGACAAGATGTCTCCCACATTGGATAACATTATTACACATAGGGAGAGGCCCGTGATAAGTTATGGTTCAACAGTTAGGAAAACAATTTGCTTGTTTCTGTTTCTTGCCTCAGTATGAGAAAAAGATGCATTACATAGAGAAACCTCAGAAAATTTTTTTTAAAACAAATGCTCAAGCCTGAAAGACCTGAAATGGGCGCGGGGTCAACAGGGGGGATAAACTAAGTGTGAGTCGCACTGTACTGCTTTTTTAAGGCTCTGGCCTAGACAGAGAATCCCGAATATGTGCTGCTAGAACACAAAAAAGAAATTGCAGATGCAGGTGGAGGAAAAAAACTAAGGAGCAGCCGATTTGTAAGCAGCTGAAACAAAAAGAGATTAGACAAGTGAAGCTCTGTACAAAAAAGAGATTAGGGAACAAAGAGAGCTCAACAACCAAGTGCGCCCCCTGATACAAAAAAAGAGATTAGACAAAGAAAAGAAGCTTAGCTGCAGAAGGAAGGAGAAGCAAAAGAGATTGCTAGCCAAGGGCTGCGCCAGGAAGGAAAAAGGATCCTTATCCGAGGCCTGAAATCAAAAGAGAAAAATGGAAAGGAGGAAAAAGGAAAACAGAAAGATGGAACTTGATGAAAAGCTGAACAACAATATTCACGCTAAACTTTGGAGTTTAAGACAAAAGTCTTGAAATTGGGCGGCAAGTTCAAGGTGGGCTCAGCAAAAGAACACCTTCGCAGTAACGACACAAGGGAGCTTGTTAGAGTACCCAGGATTAAGCTTAAATGCTGCCCATCAAATTTCAGACAGCGTATTTAGAAAAGAACGTAATCCAAAAGGATGAAGCCTAGATCAGAATTCTCTAGATAGATTCGTAATAAAGTCAGGTAAAACAGAAATGCGAAAAGATTAACAACCGCATAAGATAAAAAATGGAAAAATATAGTTGAACCAATGGTGATGCACATAATTTTTTTACAGGGCATGACACTTGAAACCAGAGTGAAACTTTTTTTTTGGCCTGAGTCTCGGCGGCGTCGAACAAATCCCAGAAAACTAATCTATGATGCTTGGGCATCAGCAATTACTAAGAGAAATATCAAGAAAAACAAGAAGGACGTTATCGTCTTCGTTTGTATGATCTTAAATTGCCAGAAACACTCCAACTTTTCTCTGAGTTTTTGTTACAAGAAGCCAGATTTCCGTTTGTAGAGGTTTTTGGTAGGAGTGTCTCAGCTTGGTGACTAAACTTATATGACGCCGACTAGAGTGTTGGATTTTATTATTGCTTTGAAGATATTAGGATTTTGTCAATCTGCATTCATTTCTCTTTTCTTATAAAGTATCAAATCAGCGTAAGCTAAAAACATTTAAAAGAAAGGATTTGAATCCGTACTGTTTCACTCGTTAGGACCCCATTTGCCGCAGATCCAAACAAAAAACAGGAAAAAAATGCAATTTTCTGGATTTGAAGTAGACCAACATGCCCCCAAGGGAGTGTCCAGCTTGCGTCGGCAACAACCATGTGGTGGACCTATTTCATGAAATGAGAAACCACATATGAACGGCGTGCTCAGTGAAACTTGGACATACAATTGGGAAGTAAGTTGAAATATTGGCTAAGAACGGTATTGATCCATATCAACTTTATAAATAAAAGGAATAAACCTAAAACGTCCTTAAAGAACTATCGTCAATAAAAAAAAATATCTTAAAAGCAATGGAAGCAAATGTATAAAATAAATGCCAAAGAAAACAAATGAGTTAAAGTCAAACAAATCGAAACAAAAAAAAGAAACAAAAAACAATAGCTTACGTCCCGAATAGCATACTCATTAACAAAAAATGGGAAGGACTCAAACAAAGAACAAAAAGAATTTTGACAAAGTATCTTTATTAATTGTCAGAAAACAATAACCAAAAACAAGTGTCTCCCCAATAAAAATGTATTGCCTAGCAATAGTTCCGACAAAAAAAAAGGGGGGTTGTCATTTGCTTTGACCAAATTCTTTATAAGATGGGCCCTTTTCTTGACAATTCCTTTGAAACACAAAATTTCGAGCGGTGCTACAAGGCCTAAACAAAAACTCTTAAGAATAAAAAAGACTACAATGGTAGAGAAAATAATACTGTTGCTTGGTTCGCAGTAATGACACATGCACATCCCCAATGCTTCATATTTTTTAGCAAAGTCAAAAAAGAAAAATTCTTAAAAATAAAATAAAGTATGAAAGACAAAAGAAACTGGTTGGCCTCCCGTAAAAAAAAAAAAAATAGTTGGTAAAATAAAAAACAACCAATAAAAAATGTGGCCCCCTAATTTACCATCCAAATACTAAAATTTAACAAAAAAAAAAAATTTTCCAAACACGTGCTCTAAATACAAAATTCCGGAAATTAGCGGGAAAAACTTCAAATCTATAAAAATTAACACTCACTTTCGCAAAGGCTATCCAAATAATAACTATTCAAATTTTCGAGGTAATCATTCTCGACGTCAAGATTATGACGATGGTGAATTTAGAAACCGGGATTCAAACCGGAATGATGAGTACAATAGACAATATGATCACAATTACAGGGGAAATGATAGTCGAAATAATTACAGGGGAAATGATAGTCAAAATAATTACAGGGGAAATGATAATCGAGGTAGACCTAGGTTTAACAAGAAAAGACCTTACCAACAGGCAAACTCTGCACAACAAGAGTTTGATGGAGCCTGTAATACAGTAAATGATAGTGGTAACTCTAGGGCTATCACTGGTTGTGCTTTCGATTTTGGGAGAGCAACTGAATGCCCCCAATGCTTAACATTGTTTGACTCATCAACTGTATCTACGCTAAGTTGTGGTCACCCTCTTCCTGCTCTACCTGCTACAGTTGCGCATGATGGGAGAGGATCTCTCATCTTAGATAAAGGTCTAATAAATGATAGGCTAGTCTCAGTACTTTTCGATTCGGGATGTACTACCGTCGGGGGTTAAGGAGTCTCTGATAGATCCTTGCTGTGCCACTGGAAAAAACAATCAAATGTGTTACATTTGGTGGTACTATGGAAAGTTATCCTACTGCTATTATTAGGATTGACACTCCTTTCTTCACAGGAGATGTCCATGCATGTCTTCTTCCTAATCCTATTGCGGATCTTATAATCGGTCGTATTCATGGGGTTAAGGAATGCACCCCGCAACAAATTTCTAGTTGGGAAGAAGAAAACATTCAAACGGTCAATGCAGTGATGACAAGAGCTCAAGCTCTTAATCCCCCAACTTCATCTGATAATAGTATCCCCCAACTTCATCTGATAATAGTAATGAAGTTGATAGCCAAGACGAGCACTTGGTGATTTCCCATGACTCGTTTGTTAAACGTCAAGAAGAGGATCCTTCTTTGAAGAAATACTTCCTTCTTGCAAAGAAAGGGGATCCCAATCAAAATACGAATCACAAATCGTATATTACTATGAAGAATGGTATATTGGTACGAATGGTACAACACTCGGACAAGTCTATGCATTCGCAAATTCTTGTGCCTAAGTGTATGAGAGCCTTAATTCTTCGGCATGCACACGATTCTCAGTGTGCTGGACACATGGGTTTTTCCAGAACTAAAACTAGAGTCCTTGCGTCATTCTTTTGGCCATTCGTGAATAAAGACATCCGAATTTATTGCCGATCTTGCAAAATTTGTCAAGAGGTCAAGTCTAGGGGTCCGAGACATGCTGCTCCTATTCAGGCTGCAGATATTCCGATTCGGCCGTTTCAGAAAATGGCTATAGACATCATTGGTCCGTTCAAAATTAAGTCAGCCAGAGGACACCAATTTATCCTCACTTGCGTGGACATGTGCACGCGTTGGCCAGAGGCTATTCCTCTGAAGAGCATATCAACTGTCGATATCGCTGATGCTCTTTGGCTCGTATTTTCTCGTCTGGGATTCCCCGGAGAAATACTGTCGGATCACGGCACTCAGTTAATTTCGGACGTTATGTCTCAGGTAATGGCTACGCTAGACATTAAAAGGTCTCTCAGTAGTATTTATCATCCAATGTCCAATGGATTGGTAGAACGTCTTAACAGGACACTAAAGAACTTACTTGGCAAGATAACGGAGGATCATCCTGAAGATTGGGACAGGGTTTTACCTGCAGTCCTCTTTGCCTATAGAGAGGTTCCCAACGAGCATACAGGGTTTTCTCCTTTCGAACTTGTCTTTGGCGCGCAACCGCGCGGGCCAATGTCCTTGTTACACGATTTGATAACTTCCGATAATATTGACGATGATACACAATCGTCATATGAATATGTTATAGCTCTTAGAGAAAAGATTATCGAATCGTGCAGGTTAGCAACTTCATCTTCCGAATTTGCGAAAGAAAAAGCTAGGCAATTTGCTAACAAGAAAAGACGCCTACGTCAACTTTGTCCTGGAGACAAAGCATATGTCTTACTGCCCTCAAGAGAGAATAGACTTCTCATTTCTTGGAAGGGTCCATACACTATAGTCTCGAAAATTTCTGATGTCGACTATATTGTCGATGTGGATGGAAGGCATAAAACCTTCCATATAAATATGCTAACAGAGTTTATTGAACGTCCAGACTATTTACAGCCTATTTTCCAGGCGACGGACGACTCTCCAGTTCAACATGGTCACATCTCATCCCTGTCCGTTATACAGGATGAGGAAACTATTTTTTCTGACGTGAACTTACCTCTTCCTGCGATTCCACTTACTTCAACGGAATCGTGGAGAGACGTTACAGTCTCTTCCAACTTGTCTTTTGAGGAACAGCGTCAAGTATCCTCTACGTTAAAATCATATCAGGATGTCCTTACCGACATTCCTGGACACACAGATGTCATAGAACATGACATCATACTTACTGATCGTAATCCGATCAGAGTAAGACCATACCCAATACCTATTCATTTTCAAGCACAAGTCGAGAAAGAATTGGATGAAATGATTCAACTACAAATAATTGAACCATCCACTTCAGCTTATTCTTCGTCGATAGTTATTGTTCGAAAGAAAGACAATAACATACGTCTTTGCGTTGATTATCGCAAATTAAATCAAGTTACGAAGTTCGATGCTGAACCTATGCCGTTATTAGATGATCTACTTATTAGACTTTCTAAAGCTAAATTCTTTACTAAACTAGACTTGTCGAAAGGTTATTGGCAAGTCCCATTGACGGAACACGCCAAACCTCTCACTGCTTTTTCGACACCTAGGGGTCTGTTTCAATGGAATTTTATGCCTTTCGGGCTTATGAACGCCCCAGCGACTTTCGTACGCATGATGCGACGAATTCTATCTATCAGATCGTGCAGATGTCATTGCATATTTAGACGACATCTGTCTTTTCAGCGATACTTGGGAAGAACACTATGTGGGTCTGAAGGAATTGCTATCTACTCTACGTGAGCATAGTTTGACTGCTAAACCCTCTAAAGCTTTTGTTGGGTTTAGTGAAATTTCCTTCCTAGGTCATCGAGTTGGTCATGGTCTGTTGAAGACAGAGGACCAAAACATTTCAAAGATATTAAATATCTCGGTTCCGAAGACAAAAAAGCAAGTGCGTAGTCTCTTGGGATTGATACAATTCTATGGAAGATTCATTGAGAATCTGTCCTCCATTATGGCACCACTTTCAACGTTATTGAAAAAAGGTTCTCCTAATATGGTGCGGTGGTCCCAAGAATGCCAATCTTCATTGGATCAGGTTAAGAATTTGTTCTCATCTCATCCTATCTTAAGACTACCGACGATTGATAAGACTTTTGTCCTTCGTAGTGATGCCTCTTCCACTGGCATTGGAGCGGCACTAATGCAGGAATATTCAGGAACTCTGCATCCTGTAATGTATATTTCTAGGAAGCTGAATGCGGCAGAAAGGAATTACTCGGTTTTGGACCGTGAATTGTTGGCTATGGTTTGGTCCATTCTTAAGCTACAAAGGTTCCTTCTGGGCGCGCATTTCTTTATGGAAACCGACCAAAAAGCTCTTACGGCTATGCAAAGTAAGGATTTGAAGAGCTCGAGATCTACTCGTTATGCTATTGCTCTTCAGCCTTTCCATTTCACGGTGCGAGCTATCCGTGGTTCGGATAATGTGATGGCGGACATATTGTCTAGATGCCCACATGATTCCAGTTAAATCTTGTGTCCTAGTTTTTTCCTGATATATTTTCAGACTTAGGTCTGTCCTTAATATCATAATATGTTGTAATACAAATGTATTTGGATGATGTTTAGATAATTTAACAAATTTCATTTTGTCCATCCATCAGTGATATGTTGCTAAAATAGCATTGACATTTGTATATTGCTATGATTATATTATTTAGTAATGTTTGATATATGATTAGTATTGCCAGCAACTTAGGTTTCTTGAATGGTATCCCTTAGTTTGTTTGGCTTAAAGGAAATATTTTCTCCTATGTTGGGAGATGATTTGTACCCTCTTCTATTGTACCTGATATTAGGTTCATTGTTTGCATGAGCACAGAAGTGATACTGGTGCTATCTTGCTCATGAACATATTAAAAAAAAAAAAAATTGCATTTTTTTTTTTTACAGGGGGGTGGTAGTAATGTTGCTGTCATTTTCGACGGAGTCATCTGTCAAGTTATTTGCTTATGTTTGTATCATAAGTATAATTGTGTCTTTACCTGCGATGTCAGGTTGATTAGGGGTTGTCTTCCCTTGTTTATTCATTCATTGTGTTTGACCTGTAGGGTCAGAGGTTGACAGTTCGGCGTAGGCCTATGGGAAGGTTTTTTAAGCGGGAGTGAGATATACTCCCGGGAAGCCGGGAGGTCCTGTTTTTCTGAAGGGACCAAGAGTCCATTGTTTTTCGGGGAGAATCTTCGAAGTAACTGCTATGGCAGTTTTCCCCAGTGAATCTCTGTGCGTCGGGATGACGACAGAATTCCTTGTGATGTTCTGAGGATTCATTTGCCAGGTAATACCGACCTTTATGCATTATTACGCTTTTCGGTGGCAGAACATGTAAAGGATTACCTAGGGTGAACAGCAGCTCACTGATCCGCCATTTCAGAACTTATATATTTGTGCTCGAGGTAGCCATCCAAGACTGTTAGTCTTATATTGTCCAGAAATCCAGTGACGAAGATATATTGTGGGAGCCGCAGATTGGCGGAACTTCTACCTACAATAAGTATTACTGCAGGGTTGATGATAACCTATTTAACAGAAGTACACGGCCGACGTCAGAACGAGGCCTGTGCTTTCGGCTATTATACTACAGCCTGATATGTGCAATTGGCGGGGAGTGCCAAGTTGCACCTGTGTGTCAAAGTAACTAAGGCATCTGACGCGTTTAGTCAGGGACGCCAAGGGCAACGCTACGAACTGTCATTATTGAAGAACTTTGCTATTGACCATGCACGTCTATTCTGATGTTTACCTTTTTGAATGCCAAATGTATACCTATCGATGTCAGGTCAGCATGACCTTGTTACACTGACTGTTCCTGTTGATACTATGTGTGTTCCCGTCAATAAATGTCTTGAAACATGCCTGCAGTGTCAAAGCATCCTTGATTACTGCATGTGAGAGTATGGGTTGCAGGATCTACATCTATACGAGCCTAAACACATTCGCGCCTTCATTCGCACCCACACTCAATTCATCATACGCTCGCACTACACATCTAACAACATGTATACTGTCTTGGGCCAGTGATCACCTCAACAAGAAAGAAAAGACAGTTACAGTCCCTTATAAATTTGAGAGGGCATTGTCCCTCCCTCCTCGTGTTCCCTAGGATCCCACAGAACAATCTCTGGCTCTCCTGCGCATCTCTTTCTAGCCTCTCTCCAAACTCTTCCCAGGACTGATCAAGCAGTCAACGACATTATTGTATCATTATCCTTATTTATCTTTGCGCTCCTTTTGGAGCACGGAACCATTCATGCAGCTGGATATATATATCCTGGATATACGAGTATATATATATATATATATATATATATATATATATATATATATATATATATATATATATATATATATATATATATATATATATATATATATATGGTCAATCAAGTAATAGCCTTTAGCTCCACAATGTACATAGGACTTCAACAAAGTCTTGCCACGTTCCACTGTTGCGCGCCATCGGCTCATGTTCTTTCCTCGTCTTCTTCGTCGCTTTCATTTTTGTCTTCAGTACTCTACTCAATGTGTCTGCCTCTGCCTCTCTTACCCGAGGGATTCCAGAACGTCTGCCTCTCTTACCCGAGTGATTCCAGAACAAGGACTGCCTTGTAATGCTACCATCAAGTTTCCTCAGTGTTTATCCTGTCCATCGCTAAATAACGTAATTTATGTTAATTTTTTATTTTTCAAACGTATGTATTTATCGGTACTCTAAAGAGTGCAAGAAATCAGTATTTTGTCACGTTATCGTTTCATTAGGTTCACCCGACTATAATGGGAAAAGGAATTTAATCTTGTCGAGTTAATCGGTGTCATTTTAATAAGCTTTGCAAATATTAATGTTACTGAAGGATTTTTCCCCTGCTGCCACACTGAAGTAAAATGATCTTCCATTCAGCAGATGGGGTATTTGGTCCGTTGTGCTCAGCATTATTTGATGAAAGATATTATCCATTTTTAAGCCTATGAACATCTTCGTCGTCACGCTACTCCACATTCTCTCTACTCTTCATTTGCAATAATTATCGTCATTTCTTGGTGTGCGGCAGGGTGACTTCTTGTCAAACGTTATATTCTTAATAGCTGTGCCACCTTCACCATTATCATTTGCTCTGTTCGATCAAACACCTGAAAATGGTAATGGTGGACAACACGGAATGTTTCGGAATTACCTTCTCCAGTCAGAGTTACAAAGAGAGAACAAACATGGGGAATGTGGAAACCATTTGCGAAAATAACAAAGCGCAGGCAGATTCGTGAAAACAAAAAATATAATTATCAATACAAACATTAAACGAGAAAGAATTGTAAACGCAAAAAAAAAACAAAAAAAAAAAAACAGCAACAATCTAACAAAACACGAAACTAACTACATATCACAGCATAGAAAATCACATGAAATAAATGAATGAAAAGATTGATTTGAAGTAAAAGTAATGTCCTGCCACGAACTAAGGTCGTCTCTAAATACAGCGACCATTAAGCAAGTGTAGGAAGTGAAACCAAGGGCAACTGAAACCATTACAGTATATGGAAAAAGAAAGCGAGGATAAAAAATAGGCAGTCGAAACCGTCAAATAGAAAACGGAACAAACTGAAATTGGAGACGGAAATAAGACGAGACATTTGAGGCAGTCACTAATAAAATAAACAGCCAAATGAGGACATCAAATAAAGGAAATGACGCTCGACAATTAAGTCAACCATGAAAAGAAAAGGCGATTAAAAAATAATATTTTCAATGATCGTATAAAGTATAAAAAGGAAAATAGTTCTGCGGGTTTTATAATAAACGGATTTTTAATAATCGATAACAAGGGCCTACAACAATGAATACCAATCAAAGCACAATATACTTAAATGATTAATGCCCTTGTTACACGACTGACTTCTTAGAACATACTTGGAGTATTCAGAAACGCTAAGATATTGTACTGCGAGCAATTTTATTCTTTTCATAACCTGATATGTTTCATATTCAAAAAGTTCATTAGACGTGAAAATATTTTTTTTTCCCATTTAAGCTAAGACAGCATGAGAATCCACCTAAGAAAAAAATTTTACCAGACGGTCGATTACATTTTGCACAAATGCTCTGTTATAACCTAAGGGCATTGTGTCTAGGTTGAAGATGACATGACTCGCCTAAATAAGGTAAAACTCGTATGTGGAAAAAATAAATTAAGACAGTACCATTTACGTGACAGGAAGCGTAGGACTATGCTCTCTCATGCAGTCCATAAGAGGCAACTATTATGATGTTACGACGGGGCAGACAATCCATAAGAGGCAACTATTACGATGTTACGACGGGGCAGACAATTCATAAGAGGCAACTATTGTGATGTTACGACGGGGCAGACAATTCAAAAGAGGCAACTATTATGATGATACGACGGGGCAGACAATTCATAAGAAGCAACTATTATGATGTTACGGCGGAGCTGGCAACATCATCATGCAAAACAATTAGCTACAGACACCACCACTACCAGAGCACGGCAGATTTGACATTAGGCTTCCTGCAAGGAGACCAGCTGCAGTGGTACTTCCATGCTCCTGGTGGAGTGAAAACGGGAAAGAATCAATGAATTTAGACAAAAGAAGATGTACAGACAACATATAGAGCGACTCAATTTATTGATACCCCAATAATTAATGCGAAATCACAAAAAAATGTTTACTCTATCTTAACAACACAGCATCATAAACAAAGCTCTAATTTAGGCTATGTATTTTACTTACCTAAACCGTTGGTGTTGCTACCAAAAAGTATAATCTGTATTAATTTGCCTTTCAAAATTTCATTTTCAGGGCACAGTGTTTTGGTACCTTGAGATTCGCATTTACTGAAGAGACAAACCACCAAGAAGTGCTTTATATAGAGGCAGGACACAATATCTGTGGCGCTTTTGTTTTTTTTTTTTCAGTACCTATATATCCATCACACTAACGGTTTTCTGTCTCGACCCCTGCCGTCAGGCGCTCTCTATCGTTACAAAAATCATTAAACAAAAGCGAGACATAATTTAGGAAAGTACTCGCAGTATATACAAAATAGAACCTGCGCAATTTCTTTGTTTAATTACGTTAGCATAATTTATTAGTACTTGGCTTAAGTAAAGGTATAAGAATGTCTGAAGGGGAAAAAGAAACATTCATATGCGTGGGAGGGCAGTTATCCTTCTGACACAAAAGTTTATGAGCTTTCCGCATATTATTTGTCATTAGCTTCTCGCAAGAATGTGCCTCATATTTTTAATTTATGCCAGATGCTAAATGTGGTCATTTCCTCGGTTAATTATGTTAACCTATGGAACTATTTACCAGCGTAAGTTCCGTGATCTCTGAGAACACGAAGGAGCAATCTAACCACTGTCCCTTCAAGGCATGCCCCGTGAAGCGATTTATTTTAGGCTGTTCTTGAGGTTGGAAACCTTCTCGACTAAAACAAGCTTGATAGAACATGTGACTGCAAGAGCCCATGTTGACCTCCTTCAGAGCCACCAGCTACATTGGTCACGACAGACTCCCTAAGCGGGTTGAAAGAAAGCACATGAATGAGGGTAATAGGAATGTTTTAAAAAGAAGGCAATTATTACCGCAGTCCTTTTAAAAAAAAAAAACTTTGGTAAAAGTAGTCCCATAAAAGATATTGCCGTAGGGGAGTGGTGTGTTAGAGACTTCGCTATGCTAGGTCCAGCTACTAGATGTGGGGGTGCCCAGTTCTCTTCCTCGCTGCTTTTTCCTTCCCTAACTCACGAGCAGTCAGGTACAAATTTACAGGTGGGCAGACTGGAGCTTGACGCTAACAGGTTTAGAACTTTGGTAACCTCGCCACCGAAAAGCCTGCGCTATAATCGCTGAGCCACTCGGACTTTTTTGTTAACTGACATCATTAATTTTTGTACTATTTTAAACCGCTTTACTTCGCTGTTATCTGTCCATTTAATTGTTCTTCCTTCCTTGTTGTTTTTATTTTTAAATGACCAAAATCTAGGTCCGCTAAAGGAAGCAAAAATCTTCAGGAAATCCTTGAAGAACACAGTAAGCAACCAATCTTGAAGAACAAGGTAAGCAACCAATTTTGAAGAACAAAGTAAGCAACCAATTTTGAAGAACAAAGTAAGCAACCAATATTCAACACTCAGTCTGCTTTTTATCGCACTTTTTGGAGCTTGCAACCAGCACTGCAGATGACTCCCAAGAGAAAGCTTATACCAAAGCGTAAACTCTTGCAGGAGTTTCTGTAGCAATTTGTTTCACATGATAAGATTGCCAGCTGCATGCACAATCTCATATTAGTCACCTCTTACAAAGAAGTTTCTGTAGCAATTTGTTTCACATGATAAGATTGCCAGCTGCATGCACAGTCTCATATTAGTCACCTCTTACAAAGAAGTTTCTGTAGCAATTTGTTTCACATGATAAGATTGCCAGCTGCATGCACAATCTCATATTAGTCACCTCTTACAAAGAAGTTTCTGTAGCAATTTGTTTCACATGATAAGATTGCCAGCTGCATGCACAATCTCATATTAGTCACCTCTTACAAAGAAGTTTTTGTAGCAATTTGCTTTTCATTATGAGACTGCCAGTCACATGACAATCTCATATTAGTCACCTCATACAGGGGAGTTTTTGTAGCAATCTGCTTTTCATGATGAGATTGCCAGCCCCTGCTTAATCTTATATTAGCCGCATTTTACAAGATGCCTGAGGAAGCATGGTCCTAATTTTTCTGTGTCCTCTCTGAGATCCCTGGATCTACTAACCCCGGGAAAATTTAAAGAACATCATTCATAAGTGAGGAAATAAAACAACTCGCGTTCTACGCAGTCATCAAAGACCAAAACAAAAACAAGACAAATGCTGAAGGTCATTAACCACGGTAAGTCTATTAGATGTTAACAAACAATTTGTCACATTTAAAGCGTTTTTGTTTACTCACAGTGCAGAAAGTATTGCGGAATACAAGTCACCAACGTTAGAGTACAAAAGCTGAAAACTAGTAACAGATATTAAAACGGATTGATTGTTGTTGCTAATGTTGTTTCTCCAGCGCAACTTTTAGTGTCACTAATCATTGTCATTTATGATGAATTTATCCTGAGATGAAAATAGATTAAGGAGATTGTGAAAAGGAGATGTCTCTACACAAGATGTGCGCAAAAGATTGGGTAGCGTCATGGTGAAGTAGGTTGAGAGATACGAATAATGAGGAAGGCCCTAAGGCAAGGGTAGGCAACTCTGGGGCAGTGAGAATCTAATTCAGTGAGAAACACTGAGCTCTCGAAAGATTTACCTTAATACAATCACGTCTGTTTTCAGGTTTGAGAGTATCTGGAATTTGGAATAAGCACCTTTTATAAATGTTTTCTTTTATATCTGCCAGACGATCAGTTGCCTGTTATTCCACCAACAGGGTAGGGGAAAATTGAAACAAATGTACACTGTACTGGAAGTTAACTTTACTTAAAGAAAAAAATCATCTTTCTATCTTTTACAACGCATGATTAAAGTGCATTTTAGTAAGATAGCTCGTGGGTTATGACTGGGAACATGGACAAAGTACTTGTAATCCTGGGGACACCTTGCTTTTGAGTGTCAGCGAGTTAGGGCTGGTCCGAAATTTTCCTTGCTTAAAAATGCTTACTTTCTCCCCTCCGTAGATCTACCAAATCATCCCGCATAATCTACCGATAGATCGTGGTCGACCGGTTGACGACCCTTGCCCGTAATGTATTTAAAAATATTTGAAACGACGTAGAGTGTGAGCAAGATTAAAGTAAGCAGGAAGAACCAATTATTAACCGTCAGAAAAGAATGTCCCCAGAATGCAGCGGGAAAGTGCAGGAAACTGTCACAAATGGAGTTCATTGATTTATTTATTGGAGCACAAACAATCGGCGAACATCAGATAACAGGTCAAGGTCAAGGTAAAGACTTGTATTATCTATTCTCTTGTATGGGTGTGAGGGCTGGACACTCACTGCAGATACGGAGCGAAGGATTCAGGCTTTCGAGCATAAATGTTATAGAAGAATTTTGCGCATTTGCTATAAAGAGCACAAAACAAATGTCTATGTTAGAGAGAAGATAAACACCTATGCAGGCCATCAAGAACCACTTTTGTCAATAGTGAAACGTCGAAAGCTTGCCTGGTTTGGGCATGTAACTCGTCATGACTCCCTTTCGAAAACGATCCTCCAGGGAACAGTCGAAGGTAAACGGAGAAGAGGAAGGCAAAGAAAATCCTGGGCTGATAACATCAAAGAATGGGCAGGACACGGTTTCTCCACACTTGTACGCATTGCTGAGAATAGAGAGCAGTGGAGGACCCTGTCTGTTGATGCTTCCACCATGGCACCCCTACGACCCATGACGGGTTATGGGTTGAGATGAGATGAAAGGCAGTACCATAGCAAATACTACCGCAGGGGAAGCGCAGTGTTAGAGACTTGACAATACTGGGTCTCAGCTTCTTGAGGTGAGTTGGTCGGGTCCCATCCTCGCTGTGTTTGCATTCCCTAACTCAGAATGCGTCAAGTCTGCATTTACAGCTGGGTAAACTGTATCGTGATGTTACCTTGGTTCGAACCCAGTACCTGTGCAGCCAAAGGCGAGCGCTCTAACCACTGTCAATCGGACACTCATCCAAGGTAAACTTTATGAATTATATGATGAAATTATGCTAATTAGGACGTTGAACCGTAGAAGATGGACCGAAAGTTTAAAACTGGTCAAGCAAATTTGTGAGTATAATACTTACTTGTACTTACTTACTTACTTAGTCGTTCCCCTTCTACCGTGAGGTGTAGAGCTTTGGAAGAGAGAGCGCCAGACTATCCTATCGGCTGTCTTCCTCCTGGCCTGGTTCCATTCTAGTCCTCGATCCTTCAAAGATTGTCTAATGTTGTCCTCCCAGCGGACTGTGGTTCGTCCTGGGGTCTGGATCCCTGGCTCTTTGATTCCCATGCTTGTCGTGGTAGCCGATCTTATCCCATTCTGCAGACATGGCCAAACCATCTTAGTTGGGACTGTTCTACTTGGGTCTGCAGGGGGTGGGATTTTAGGCCTTGACGTATCGTCTGGTTGCGGACCATGTCTCTTTTTGTTACTTCAACCACCTTCCTCAGATACCTCATTTCTGAGGTTTGGATCTGGCTTTTGTGGGTTGTAGTCATTGCCCATGACTCGCATCCATATGTCAAGGCTGGGAAGTAGGTAGAGCGGTATACAGCCATCTTCGTTTTCTTATCAACCTCTCTCTTGCTGAGGAATCCTCGATTTATGGCCTGAAAAAGTCTCCCAGCTGCTGCTTTTCGAGTGGGCAACTCTTCTTTGATGCCTCCCTTTCGGTCTGTATTAGCTCCGAGATATTTAAAGTGGTCGACCTGCTCCAGGACCTGTTCTCCTAGCTTAATCTGATGTCTTCTTTCTTCTCGTGATATCACCATGGATTTTGTTAGAGCTACGTATGACCATCCCTCTCTTCTCCAGCTCTTCCTTCCAGACTTGCAGGTTGGATTGGAGATGTGCCTCTGATTTAGCAATCAGGGCAACATCATCAGCAAATGCCAGCTCTGAAATACAGACCTGTCTCATCTTCCAGTACCCCACTGAATACTTTCTTGTTCTCTTCTTACATTCCTTGATGACATCGTCCATGAGGAGTATGAAAAGATAAGGTGACAGGATATCACCTTCTCTTACACCAGTGGTGGTCCTGAACTCTTCTGACTTATGGTTTGCTGTCATAACATAATTTCTGCAAGACTTGTAGAAGCTCTGTATAGCATGAATCAGAGGTGCTGGAATGTTCTTCCTTGCCAAACAGTCCCAAAGTTTGCTCCAGGGGACCCTGTCAAACGCATTTTCCAGATCTATGAAACAAAGATGGATCTCACTCTTATACTCAAGGGCCTTTTCACTCAGCTGACTGAGTGTGAAGATTAGGTCTTGAGTACTTCGGTTCGCTCGGAATCCGCATTGGACCTCATCCAATTGTGGCTCAGCTAGGCGTCGGAGTCTCTGATCTAGGATTCCAGAGTAGATTTTACCAGGGACACTGAGAAGGGATATGCCTCTATGGTTTCCATATTGTCGATTGTCACCCTTTTTGAAAATTGGTGTGATGATGGCAATCTTCTAATCCTTTAGTATGGTCTTGTTGCACCACGCTGCCTGTAGGACCCTTAAGAGTAATAGGTTGCCTAATGCTCCCATGTACTTAACCATTTCTGGTGTTATACCATCATGCCCTGCTGCTTTGCCCATCTTGATTTTCTCCAGTGCTGCCTTCAGTTCTTCCATCTTTATGTCATCTTCATCGCCATTGGTCTCCTCTTCCGTGCTAGTGGTTATCATTTCTGATGCTTGACTTTGCTCACCATCTAGGAGTTCTGAGAAATATTCTTTCCATCTCTCCATTACTTCCTTCGGGGCAGTAAGAAATTTGCCGTGCTTGACCTTTACAAATTTGAGAGGGCATTGTTTTTCCTTCCCCATGTTCTTTAGGGTCTTATAGAACAATTTCTGGTTTTCTTGCGCATCTTTTTCTCCAAATTCTTCCAAGGACTTCTGTTTTGCTGCTAGCACCTTGTTCTTTGTTTCTGTTCTGAGTGTCACATATTCTCTATATTTCTCTATTTGTCCTGCAGTGTTCTTAGCTCCTAAGAAATGATTCCATGCCATTTTCATCTCTCCTATTTTCTCTTTGACTTCCTCTGTCCACCAAGGTGTCCTCTTTCTCTTGTTCCCAAGTCGGACTTCACCACATGCTTCTGCAGCAGCTGTCTTTACGATGTTTTTGAATTTAAGCCAGAGGGTTTCCAAGTCATCAGGTTGTTCTTCTGTGTTTCTCACCTCTGTAGCAATAAGCCCCTGATATCTGGTCTTACTTTCTGGCTCTCTCAACTTGTAGTCTTAATGCTCATTTCTCCCGTTCGTTTATTTGGTTTCTTACGTGATTTTGGTGTTACGGTGTTATTTTAAATGACGGCGTCTGCTGGGGTTTAGCCGTGCGCAACGTTTAGGGGTCATTAACATTTATAGAATATGTCGATATTTTACGGTATACTGAACGCGAAATATATGCGGAGATTATGACGCATTCGCGTTGGGAAGGTCACGCTGGGTGACTTGGTTACATTGCCCTTGTTACGCTATCCGTCAAGCAAGAAAGTCGTGTCTTGTATTTCTTCCAATGAAAAGGCTTAGTATATAGCCTATATTATATATATGAATCAATGTAGAACTCAGGGTCAGTTCGGATATTAATCTAAGTATGAGATTAATTAAATTAAATTAAATGATGGAAGGAGAATCGCATTATGATTCAAATTGTAGCTGTCAAGAACTCATGCGCTTATTTCTGGCTGTTGACTACAACAGCGCACGTATATAGCCACGATGTTCATCTGACATATTGTTTTGACACGGACGGATACTTACTGATATTATTTGGAATTCATTGTTATGCTGAACTGTACATGAAGTTTTGTGAATGTCGGATATCGTCTTTTGTATGAACCTTAATACATGTGGACTCAGAACAGAAGGCTTGATCTTTTATTTACGTTTCGGGTTCGGTTCACAGCTGTAAATGTTTACGTTTTCCAGCACGATAGCTCTCCCACAAGGGAAATCAACTAATATATAATATGCAAATCAGAACGTCGAAGGGATGTTCTGATGGTCAGAGCTAACTATCAATACCAAACATTAACTACGTCTAGAGAGTGACTTTACTCTTCAATCAATAATAGAAGAACGAAGGAACAGCAGCAACACACACCAACCCAACCCGTCACAACTGGTGGCCATTAGTGGTCTTGAAACTTTTCAAAAGAGCGAACCTCAAAAAAATAAGACATTCTTCCTTTCGAGTCGAAATGGACATTATTATGCAAAAACACCGGTGACGTCATGCCCTTGACAACAGTACGAACGGTTGCAAAAGTCAGCAACATTCAATGTCCTTCAAAAAAATTTATTTGGAGCTCTCAAACAGCAAATGAAACGTATTGCTAATGTCTTCAATGTTTCAAACAAGCTCGCGAGTCTGTTGGCGAAGCAGATAATGTACTGTATTACTGCCAAAAAAAAGATAAGTAACTGATTTTAAACGTTACCATATTTCGTCCTGTTTGTCCGATAACGCCATGTTCTTTTTTTTTGTAGCCATGTTAAATATTGTTTCTGTCCTTTTACATGTAGCGGGTATGGATGGGCGGCGAATTATAATCAGTTCTATGGCTCCTTGGATGCTACGAATTGATTGTAATTGTTCTTAAGGCCGTGAATTAATAGCATTTCGCGAAGAACGCGTCGAATACATTATCGGTGATCGTGTCGTCCGGACTTGCATTAATTCACCTTGCATGTTAGGTGTATAGTCGTGTTATAACTGTGGTATTCTAGTGTATTTGGTTCTAATTTTTATTCAGTTCTTTAACAATGTTTGTAATCTATCGTGTTTTTTCTGACCTTACTATCATTCAGTTTATATTTTTGTTGTACGACCGTTAATGAGTCCATGTATACGTCACTAATTGTTGTGTACGCAGGTTAATTATCTATTCAGTTCATTCTTTGATTCTCACTTCCGGTCTATTCAACTTAGTTGTAAATGCATTTTTATTGTGAAAATGTCTTTGTTGTATGTTAATAATGTTCTGTAATCCTTGGTTAACCCATTGTATTGTTTGTCTTCATCTCATCAATTTATAATTTAATATTAATGATATAATTTATTCATTAATAAGAGTATAGATTAATATGATTAAATTTTTATGAGTTTTAAGTAGGAATTAGGGACTTTGCACCAATTTGCAGTGATGGTCCTAGAAATGGGCAATGCACTTTATTGCTCATGATTATGACATAATATACTATGATTAATTATTATAACTTTATAACATATTAAGACATATTAAATATAAATTAGTACACTTTCTCAGTACTACAGTGGGAACTTAGTGACAATTAAGATTAAATAACCTAATTATTTAGGAATAATACCCATAATTATTGAATATTAATATTAAGTGCATGATATAATTTCAGCACCTTATATAACTAACTATCATAACTATTTATGATAGATATTAGTGAGTATATATATAATATTTTTACAAAATATTACAGACTTGTGGAACTTATAAATAACAGTACGGGAATACTGCAATTTCTTATATTAATTATTCATTCGTTGAATAATTATAATTATCGACATAGATTCTAGTGGTGATTACAAGACATAAGTAATTGAATACTTAAATAAATTAACTTCAAGATGCTTAACTTAGACTATTTTATTAAAAATGGTAAGGATTTTGGAAAAAAAGGAGAACTTCTCGAGGCTTATGCATTGGCTGAATTTACAAAATATAAGGCAGAAGAGGAGGAAAAGAAAGCAGAATTAAGACAAGAAGAAGAAAGAAAGATAGCAAGAGATGAAATCCTACGGATTGAAGAAGAGAATAAATTGAAACGACAGGAAATCATATTGCAGCAAGAAATGGAATTGCAACGGCTTAAATTGGAAACAGCAAAACTTAATTCGCAGAGTGCTGCAGCAAGCCAAAATGATAATGCTCAATCTGGATCTTCTTCCAACCGACTTAAAGGCAATTATTACTTTAAGCTACCACCTTTCAAATTACACGTGGACGACCTATCATCATGGCTGGCGCGCTTTGAGGATATATGTAAGGTCAATAACCTTGACAAAACTGCATGGGCACTTAAACTTAAGGAATTTCTGGATGGCGAACCTGCAAGTGCAGCACAAAATATTGATCCTACATTAGCCACAGACTATGAGGCCATTAAGACTTTGTTATTACGTCGTTTCCACTTGAACGAAGAGGCATGTAGATTACGTTTCAAAAGTTTGTTGCCAGATAATAATAAAGATTTTACAGGATTTATTGCTAACATACGCAATACTTTTAACAGATGGGTTGAACTGGCAGGAGTCAACAAATCTTACGACAAGTTAGTCGATTTGTTATTGAGGGATAAAGTATTATCTTCTGTCAGCCCACCATTCTTTGCTTATCTGCAAGAAAGAAAACCAGAAACTATTGATGAGTTAGAAAAAATTTCTTTAAATTACTGCACAGCTCATCCGAATGCTAATATTTCTGGCTCGTTGATAAGAGAACCTCTTCCTGTAGCCTCCAATATGGCATATCATAGTAATAACAAACCAAGAACACACAGTGTAGACAGAGGTAGGTTCAAAGGAAACTATGACATTAATTTTCATAAGGGACAGAAAAACTTTAACAATAACTTTAATAGAGGAAGACAACAAAACAGAAATTATTCACCTCAGTCAAGATACAACAGTAATCCACGTAACTCAAGTTATAATCGGTCATATCAATATAATAATGGTAACAATTGGAATAAGAGCGATAATTATAACTCGAGACATCGAGATAACAATTACAATAGAGGACAACGGGATAATTCAACTAATTATTCTCGTAATCGTTCTCATTCTCGTGGATCGTCACATTATAACCATAATACCGGGGCAGCAGTTACAAATGATATCACCCCTAAGGTTCAGGTTCCACCTAACGATAATACAATGCATTCTTCTGTTGCATGCTTTGCTATAAATTATAACGTGGCGAATAGTTGCCCACAATGCAATCTTATTTTTCAGAAGGCAAAGGAGACAGTGCTAAACTGCGGACACATTCCACCAGAAGTAGGTCTTGCAGCCAATGATGGAACAGGCTCTCTGATTTTTAACAGAGGGATAGTTAACGGTTCTATAGTTTCTGTATTGAGAGATTCGGGGTCCACAACCATTGGAGTGCGACAGTCGCTGGTACATCCTAGCTGTGCAACGGGGGAATATGTCCGTTGCATGACTTTTGGGGGAACTATTGAGTTTTACCCCACAGCTATTATCCATGTTAAAACACCTTTTCTCACAGGGAACGTGAAGGTATGCATGCTGAAAAAGCCGATTGCAGACCTTATGGTGGGTCGCATACACGGCAGCAAGGATTGTTCACCAGAAGATATTATTGAATGGGAGAGACACAATCTATGCACTGGAAACGCCGTGACGACTAGAGCTCAGACTATGCTCATGGAGAGTGTCAATGATAATAAGATGGATGCAGAGAAACAGGAGGATATTGAGGTCAATTCACCTATTGACAGGGAATCATTTGCAAACAAACAAAAAAATGACAAATCCTTAAATAAATTTTTTAACCTAGTTAATAAGGTTGATAATTTAACATCAGGTAATAATAACAAACATTGGTTTATTATTAAAAATAATATACTGATTAGATGTTTTAGTGATAAATCACAGGTAAAACAACAAGTGATGGTACCGGCTGCTTTTAGACGGTACATTCTTCAACACGCGCATGATTCGCAGTGTGCAGGACATATGGGATATACTCGAACACGATCTCGAGTATTGTCTTCATTCTTTTGGCCAGGAGTGTCACGGGATATTTCGCAGTATGTACGTTCCTGTACTACGTGCCAGGAAGTGAAAGCACGTGGAGCTTTTCACACGGCGCCTATTCAGGCTTGCGATATCTCAGTACGACCTTTTGACAAGATGGTCATAGATATAATTGGTCCACTTCTACCATCTGCGAGAGGACATAGATTTGTTCTCACGTGCATTGATTTATGCACAAGATGGCCAGAAGCCATTCCATTGAAGACCACCACTACCACAGATGTAGCTGATGCATTACATCTAATTTTTTCTAGAATAGGGTTTCCTAGAAAATTATTATCTGACCATGGGTCGCAGTTTATATCCGATACCATGAAGGAAGTAATGAAAACCTGGAACATTGATAGGAATTTGAGTAGCATTTATCATCCCATGAGTAACGGTGCAGTTGAAAGACTTAACCGTACGCTTAAGCAACTTTTACATAAGGTTACTGTTAAACACCCTCAGGACTGGGACAGAGCACTCCCAGCTGTCCTGTTTGCTTACCGAGAGGTGCCACATGAACAAACTGGCTTCTGTCCCTTTGAGTTAGTTTTTGGTGCCCCTCCGAGAGGTCCTATGGGACTGATAAAAGATTTATTAATTGATGCAGAGATGACTCAGGACACTCAGTCATCTTATGAGTATGTGATTAATCTTCGGAATAATATTATTGAGTCTTGCCAATTGGCAACAGCTTCTTCTGAGGCTGCAAAAGCTAAGGCTCGATCTATACAAAATCGATCTAGACGATTACGCCAATTATTCCCAGGCGATGAGGCTTATGCATTACTCCCTCACAATAACAATAAGTTATTGATCTCATGGACTGGTCCTTATAAGGTTACTGATAAAATTTCAGACGTTGATTACGTCTTAGATATCAAGGGACACAGAAAGATATTCCATATTAATATGCTCAAGCAATTTCATACACGTATTATACACTTACAGTCAATTTTTCATGAACTAGATGACAATACGGTATCTACTTGTCATTATTCTAATCTATCTGTTATACAGGAGGAAGAATCTTCTTTTCCTGAAGTGCAGATGCCTTTACCTGTACTTATTGTCCAATCTACTGAATCTTGGCGTGATGTGACCATTTCTTCTACGGTTACACCGCAACAGCATCAACGCATTGCTGATCTTCTACAATCTTTCCCAGATGTGTTAACGGATGTACCGGGTTGCACATCTGTAATTAGTCACGATATTATTCTTAACGATGATACACCAATTCGTGTTCATCCTTATTCTGTACCTCTACATTTTCTGAGTAAGACATCTCAGGAACTCGAACAGATGATATCATTAGGTATTATTAAGACTAGTACATCTCCATTTTCTTCTCCTTTAGTCATTGTCCGGAAAAAGGACAACAACATACGTTTATGTGTTGACTATAGGAAACTTAATGCGCAGACAGTACCTGATAGCGAACCACATCCTATCCTTGACGATTTACTTCCTCGTCTATCCAATGCTACACTTTTCACTAAAATTGACTTAACCAAAGGTTATTGGCAGATTCCACTAACCGAAAGAGCCAAATACTACACAGCATTCTCAACTCCACAAGGTCTTTACAAGTGATGCCACAGCTGGGTATTTCTTACTAGATCTGGGTTTTTGGGCTTCCGTCTGGGTATCTGGGTAATTTTTTTCAAAATCTGCATTAATCTGGGTATATTTGACAATTGGCATTTACAATGTATGTATATTCTGTGCACTGAGCATTATACATTATATGTATATTATAATTAAATGTAAAACATTATGTGCTATATATTTTTTTATTCCACTTCAATTTAATTCTTGTTTTTAACCACATCAATGACGTTGTTTTTTTTACTCGTTTACATCAGCTATCTATTTCCTGTTATTCTGTTAATGGCTGTCATCTGCAATACTCGGTCATTTTTGCGATGTGTTATAAAGTCTTCTTTTTACATTATTAGACTTATGCAGATAAACAGCATATTGGTTTTTTGTTGTTGTTATTATAAGATAATAAAATGAGCGACGATGAAGGTGCGCTTGGTAGTTGTAGCAGCATGACGACACACACGCCACCGCGTAAAAAAGTGAAGCCATAGTATCAGCAGGCTTTTTGTGCGGAATGGCTAACAGACAGCGAACTGAAGGATTGGATAAAGCCGGACTCTGGTAACCGCTATGCTACGATTTGTACGGTCTGTTCCTGTACATTAACTAATGCCAACAAAACAGCTTTATTGACACATAAAAGCACACAGGAGCACATGAAAAACTTCGAAGCCAAAAGCAAAACTCTGAACATTAACAAGTTTTTCATCAAACCAAAAGAGCCCTGTCTCCAAGACAAAATTGCTAAAGCGGAGATAGTGTTGTCGGCTTTCATGGCAGAACATAATACTCCGTTTTCGCAAGCTGATCATTTGATTGAATGTTGCAAGCAGATAATTCCAGACAACACAATTGCTCAAAATATGTCACTGAAGCGCACCAAGGCTGCTTATGTGATGCAGTACGGCATTGCTCATTTTGAGCGGTTTGAAGTTATAAACATTTGCAGAAATCAGAAATTTTATATAATCGTTGATGAGAGTACTGATATTTCTACGAACCAGATGTTGGCAGTCGTTGTGCGATTCTGTGACACAAAAACAAAAAAGTAGTTGATTCACTGTTAGACCTCATTGAGGTGGAGGATGGGACAGGTCTTGGCATGTTTACAGCTGTTAAGAAATTGTTGAGCACGCATGAAATCCCGCTTAGTAACGTCATTGGTTTTGCTGCAGACAACTGTGCCACTATGATGGGGACTGCAAGTGGTTTACAGGCACATCTGAAGAAAGAGATTCCACATGTCTTTGTTCTCGGCTGTGTTTGTCATTCATTTGCACTTTGAGCAAATGCTGCCAGCAACCACCTACCGTCTTGGCTTGAAATTTTCATAAAGAATGTCTGCTTCTATTTTTCGCGTAGTAGTAAAAGAAATCTCCAGTTCCAGTTAATACAAGATGTAGTTCAGGCCCAGAAACATAAATTGTTGAAGCTGTGTGAAACACACTGGCTGTCCCGTGAAGCAGTCATTGAGAGGATCCTTGAGCAATGGGATGCTCTGCACTTGTATTTCCAATCCGAAGCTTCAGTGGACAACGTCAACGGTGCGGGGCAAATCCTGCAGACGATGAACACTGCTGGCACGAAGCACATGCTTCTATTTGTCGGCTACATACTGGGTAAAGTTAACGTCATGAACATGGAATTTCAGTCCGAGAACTTCCGTCTTCACAAAGTGTACACGAGTGTAACAAGAGAGTATCGTTTTCTTCTCAGTATGTTTATTAGGCAGGAAGTATTGCAGCATGAGCTTCGCAGTCTTGCCGACATTGATCCTTCGGATGTACAGGTGCACAAGAAACTGAATTACATTAAGCTGGGTGGACGATGTGAAGTGCAGTTAATCCGACAACCGTTACGAGATAAAGAAGTCCAGTTTCACAAGGATGCATTGGTATACCTGGTTGAACTTTGTACTCAAATACGACGCAGGTTCCCACTTGAACAAAACAGTGTTCTGGCGCAAATGCAGCTGTTGGATCCAAAGCAAGCTCTCGATATCAACAAACCTTCTGTCATTCCATTAGCAGCGCAGTTCCCAACAGTTGTTTCAGAAGAGAGCCTTGATCGTCTGTCTGATCAATGGCGAGAACTGGCATCGTACCGAAAAGATCTTGGACATCTAGTGGATGAGGATCCGCCCGCATTCTGGCTGGGACTGCAACAAGTAACGGATGCTAATAACCAGAAGCAATTTGATGTTTTGGCTGACCTTATGTGCACGCTTATGGCACTACCTCACTCTTCAGCATGCGTCGAAAGAGTGTTTTCGAAGGTTAACTTAGTTAAAACTAAACAAACCAACAAGCTTTTGTGTGAAATAGTTTTCAATCGAATACTAGCCAAGCAAGCAGTTGCCAAAGACGGAGTTTGTCATAAGTTTAATCCTAGTAAAAGCGTGGTTGAAGATGTGGGGGAAGGACGTTGTCGGCAGAGATATGCAAAGATTTTGGAACTTCACAATCAAGATTCCACGTTGTCAATTCATGCATATGATCTTGACGAAGGAAAAGTTGTCGACATGGATGCCGTCTCTCTGACAAGTGACATTTTTCAACAGTAACAAATTACAACTAACATTTTATATTTAATTTGAGGAACATTTTGTTAATGTAACTAATGTAAGTATATTACTGTTAAAATATCTCATTTTCAAGAGTTCATATATTGGGGTGTTATAAAAATCATTTTGATTTAATTGTGAATTTTTGGTAATTAAAAAAAAAAAAAAAACGAAGAAATACATAAAAATTGGTAGCACACAGATTATTTGTGCTAAAGATGCACATAAAAGATTATGTAAGCATCGTCTATCCCGTGTATTTGAGGCATAAAATATTCTGGGTATTTCTGGGTTTTTTTTAGAAGAGCATCTGGGTTTATCTCTAGAACTTGAGTGGCAACACTGGTCTTTACCAGTGGAACGTGATGCCTCTTGGGCTAATGAATGCTCCAGCTACCTTTATTCGCATGATGCGAAAAATTTTAGCAGGTAGATCAGATATAATTACCTACATTGACGACATATGTTTGTTTAGTTCATCATTTGAGGAACATTTTTGGGTCTTAAATCAGTTTTGGAAATATTGCGGGATAACCATTTAACCGCTAAACCAACTAAAATTCAAATAGCGTGTAATGAGATAACATTCCTGGGACACATTATTGGATCAGGACGTATCCAAACAATTCCCAGTACGGTTTCTAAAATATTAAATTTATCTGTTCCTCAAACGAAGAAGCAGGTTAGGAGTCTGTTAGGGTTAATCCAATACTATAGCAGATTTGTACCTCACCTATCATCCATCACGGCTGTCCTGTCATCGTTATTAAAGAAGAACATGCCATTAAGGATAAATTGGACAGACGAATGTGACAAAACTTTTCGCACTGTCTTGAACATTTTTTCATGCCCACCTGTTTTAAGATTATCAGATGCCTCTAGAAAGTTTGTTCTACGTACATATGCGAGTAATTACGGACTCGGGGCTTGTCTACTCCAATATCATGATGATGTCCTTCACCCTGTACTTTATATCTCACGCAAGCTGAAACTTCCGGAGACTAAATATTCGACTGTAGACAGAGAATTGCTCGCCGTAATCTGGGCAATTACCAAACTAGAAAAATTTTTGCTGGGATCTCCATTTCTGATCCAGACTGATCAGAAATCTGTGGCAGCATTACGTCGTTCAAACCATAAAAGTCCAAAGCTTGCACGATTTGCTATTGCGTTGCAACCCTATGAGTTCGAAATACAGTCGATACCAGGAACTGAGATCGTCATAGCCGATACGTTGTCCAGACATCCTACGGATTCTGAATGAATATTACTATTTCAAGAAAATTTTCTGACTAATCAAGCATTACATTTGCAATGAACGGTATTAATGCCACGTCAGAATATACAACACTTCAGTTGGACTTCCTACTTAAATAAGGACATTTCGAAATAAACTATTGTGATCAAAATATCAAGTTTTACGGATCGTTTGAAAATTTGGACTTCACTTCCACTTTGCGTATCACTCATTTCGATTGAAAACTGCTAAAAAGGAACAATCTCTGATGTAGAAGGGACAGATACGTTGATGACTTATTCAATTTACGTTCAAAGTTTAATAAAGGAACTAACGATGATTGGATAATCATATCATAATTCGATAATATGAACCTTGTGTCTTAATGAACTTTCATACAAGTCAACAGGATGTAACAACGATTGGATCTTCATGTCCGATATTGTTAAATTTTCTAGTTATTAAATTAATATATAATAAAATAAAGTTAAAGTGTGATGAAATAAAAAAAATAAAATATACTAAGAAAAGATGAAAAAAAATAATATCACACCAATTAAACCTTTTAATTAGTGTAATTATTAAGGTAATAGATATTAGATTATGACATTTCATATTTATAGTTAAAATGTATGAATTTTTTCTGTTCTTTTCTTCTGATTGCGTTAATTTAATTAGGTATCTATCCTTACACTTCATTTTCACACGCATTCTAATTTAATGTATACTTTAATATTTAGTTTTAATTGTCCGTACTTCTCAATTTTTATTTCTTTTACTCTCTTATACTATTTCTCATTTTCTTCAATTAGATATTAATTAGTTAGTACCATACGTACTTATTATAATTAATTATTTTAATTTTAATTAGTTAGAATAATTTTAATAACACCTCACATTATTAGTTAGTTGATACATACAACAAATTAATTAGTTAATTAGTTAGTGACAGTGACATTTCCTTATTTAATATAAGTTATATGTATGATATGACGTTGATTTTATTATAAGATATTACTGACATGACCTCGACACTGTTCTAGATAGAACATCGTAGGCCATCGTCGGGTTTTGTTAAATTTTTGATAATTTGATTAATATTGTTCATTAAAAAAAAAATCTATCTAATAGATTTTTTTTCCCCCGTCTGACAGGAAATCTGTTACGGTGTTATTTTAAATGACGGCGTCTGCTGGGGTTTAGCCGTGCGCAACGTTTAGGGGTCATTAACATTTATAGAATATGTCGATATTTTACGGTATACTGAACGCGAAATATATGCGGAGATTATGACGCATTCGCGTTGGGAAGGTCACGCTGGGTGACTTGGTTACATTGCCCTTGTTACGCTATCCGTCAAGCAAGAAAGTCGTGTCTTGTATTTCTTCCAAGGAAAAGGCTTAGTATATAGCCTATATTATATATATATGAATCAATGTAGAACTCAGGGTCAGTTCGGATATTAATCTAAGTATGAGATTAATTAAATTAAATTAAATGATGGAAGGAGAATCGCATTATGATTCAAATTGTAGCTGTCAAGAACTCATGCGCTCATTTCTGGCTGTTGACTACAACAGCGCACGTATATAGCCACGATGTTCATCTGACATATTGTTTTGACACGGACGGATACTTACTGATATTATTTGGAATTCATTGTTATGCTGAACTGTACATGAAGTTTTGTGAATGTCGGATATCGTCTTTTGTATGAACCTTAATACATGTGGACTCAGAACAGAAGGCTTGATCTTTTATTTACGTTTCGGGTTCGGTTCACAGCTGTAAATGTTTACGTTTTCCAGCACGATAGCTCTCCCACAAGGGAAATCAACTAATATATAATATGCAAATCAGAACGTCGAAGGGATGTTCTGATGGTCAGAGCTAACTATCAATACCAAACATTAACTACGTCTAGAGAGAGACTTTACTCTTCAATCAATAATAGAAGAACGAAGGAACAGCAGCAACACACACCAACCCAACCCGTCACAGTTGGGCAGGTTCTAGGCTGAGCAACTCTTTCAGATGTTCTTTTGATTGTAAGCAGGTAGTGATCACTTCCAATCTCTGGCAACCTCCAGACTCTAGCATCCCGGACATATTTGAATGAGCTCCTCCTAACAATGGCATAGTCGATCACTGACTTCTCATTCTTTGTTGGTTCACATCTAGTGTATGCATGTATGCGCTTATGGGGGAACTTTGTGTTTGTAATGATCAGATTCTGCTCACTGCAGTATCTAAGGAGTCGCTTTCCATTGTCATTGAGAGTATCTTCTCCATATCTTCCGATAACTCCACCCCATCTAGCATGGTCATTTCCAACTCTGGCTTTGAAATCTCTGAGCGTGATAATTTCATCTAGGCAGTCCTCCATTGTCCTTTGAAGCAGCGCGAAGAATTCCTCCTTGACCTCTGCTCTCTCATCCTCATTTGGCCCATACACTATGACCAGGTTGACTATGGTTTCTCCTTCTTTTGGTTTTACAACCATAATACGCTCCGAGACAAAGTTCCATCCCTTGATACTATCTTTTTGGTTTTTGGCCACAATGCAACCCACCCCCCCTTTAGCTCTTTCAGATGTGGGTACACCACTGTAGAGCAGCGTGTTACCATCGAGATAGATGACTCCTTGTCCCTTTTTCTTTGTTTCCGTTATAGCCAGGATTTCTAATTTTGCTTTCCTCATCTCTTCCACCAGCTCCTCTTCTTTCCCATTTATACTTCTTGTGTTCCAAGTTCCATAAGTCGTAGTCCGTTCCAGTTCGTCGCATTTAGAATCAGTCCGGTTTTCTCTCTTTTAGTTCGCGTAATCATGTTTTAAAGCAAACATGTGATTGGCTTATTGTGCCTTTGCATGGTGGAGGGGCTGCCTCAATGGAGGTCGCCCTCCTCGTTTTTCAGCCGGGCTTGGGACCGGCCTAGGCGGAGTTGTGAGTATAATACACAGTAGATTAATCTAAAGTACAAAAATATTAACAAATGCTATGTTTACAGTAAAGAGCTTCAACGCAAGGCTAGGACAGCTGAAAAAAGGAAAAGAGACAGTGGATCGAAAGAAGAACAAAAGAGAAGGAATCAACACCAAGAATTAGCATAAAACGAGCACGTTGCCCACCTAAACATGGCAAGTAAATAAATAAATTAAGCTCTTTCTGCTACATGCCCTGATGACGGCATTAAATTCTCCTGTGGTCTTTTCATTCATTTCCATTTTTCCAAAGAAGTACGGAAGTACGGAAACAGTGCGGCACGAAAGCAAAGTAGCTTCATCTATGATGAGCCACTAAGCTAAACTAGTGAAATATATAAATACTAGCAACAACCCGCCAAAATTGACAGGTATTTAATTATAGTGTGTTGTTTCTGTTACACGTATTACATTGCTGCTTCTTCTGTAGTCTCGCTTACTCGCTGTGAATGACGCGATCGTCTCTTCCTGTTAGCCATCTTATCATTTTGATCCAAACTAATAATTCTGCAATACTTTACATTAAAATTTTATCTTGAATAAACAATCAGAAACTTACGTTTTAAGGTTATTTTAAAGAAAAATGATGAGTTAAATCCGTTTCCTGAATGAAACTGGACAGAAGAGTATCTTGATTGTCTGTTGATTTAATGCACACCGTCTGTTTCTATTTTCGCGAGAGTACATATAGAGGGAAACAATACAATTATTGTCTAACTTTCAACCATAGTTGCACCCCCTTAGCTGTGGTTGATAGTTAATGTACTCTCTCGAAAATAGAAAAAGTGCGCAAATGACGGTGTGCAAAGTGTGACAGACCAACCGACCGACCGACCAACCGAAGTACTTACGGCGGGAATTATGATATTGGAAGATATGGTGGAGACACGAAATCGTACTTGCCCGAACTGATTAATATTAATGGGGAAAATTCCAGAAATTGTGTCACCGAAAAGCAACACGATATATCTTTAAAAGAAAATTTAAAAAGGCATATTGGGAAGAAATGCACGTTGTTTCAACAGGCTCGCAATTTAGTTCCCCAGCAGGAAAAGATGGGATTAACTCTACTGATAAGACTATTCTCTAATAAGGGAATGCTCACGAAATACTGCCAGTGGTTTTACGATAGGCACCGTATTGTTCTCGGTGGTCTCTATGGAGACAAAGAATAGAACTATTGTTCTCTTTGGCATGTCGTAAGAGGCGACTAATTTGAGATCATACCTAATTCTGGTAACCTCATCATGTAAAACACATTACAACAACAACCACTGCAGCAAGAGCATATGAATGCTTTGGTGCAGCCTTCCTGCAAGTGGACCAGCTGCATTGTCGGCTTCATACTCCACAAGGAACGAAAATAAAATAAATGATAAAATTATGATTTTTAGATAAAAATGATATTTATGATAGCTTTATAGATTTTCCTCTTCAGCCTACGCATAGCCTCTCTTAGAATTAGACTTTTTTTTGTGCTCTAACTTTAACTCTTAAAGGAATGCATCGAGGCATGTGGAGTCATATGACCACCAGCTGTGCCCAATGCTTAAGTATTTAACTGTGAATGTGAACATCTGTCTGTGAAGCTAATTACATTCTCATTGGCTGTTGAAATCATGCATACACTTCCATGATTTCCCCTGTGGTGAAACTTTTTGAGAACCCAGCATAGCACACTAAGCTCGGATGAGTCACTTGTACCCCAAACGTACATCTGGCTTTACCTGGTTGCCGGCCTGCAGGAGGATCTCACTGTGGACCCATGATAGGCAAGGGGAACTGGAAAATGGCTCTGTGTAGGACGTGACAATTCCTTGGCGGAGCCCAGAACCAGAGCACAGTATTTCAGCTCTGCATATTTGGAGAGACCCCTTTAATGGCCTGAAATGCACAGTATGCTAGGATTTTCTTCCTCCTAGCTTGGGAACATATGTGTGGCGATGTAATGTCTGAGAGGTTATAGATGTTATAGAAAGAAATAAGTAGATATATGTGTCAACAGTGTGAGGTCAAGCTATGTAAGACCCTGAGTCTAATAGTTGAATATGATGATGATGTGTTCTCAGGGGACCTATCGCTACCTTTCTCAGATTTCACACTGTGCAATATTTTATATAGTTGTGATGTATTATATGACTATATGTCTAGGGTAATGTGAGTATAGTAATAATTTAATTCAACAAACACAAGTATAACTCAATAATATCAAAGTGAGTAAGAGTTTGTTTGAAATTTTGGTAATAATATATTACAATTTTAATTTTGTCCTGAACCTAATGTTTCTGGTACCGGACTGTCAAATCAACCAAAGAAATGTGTTTATGTACAGTAATTACATAAATAAGGTAGACATTCTGTTCACAAATATTTATTCTAACTCTAATAAAGTGTATGTACCCCCACTGACTTATACTAACACTGGGTACTAGATGGAGGGCTGGGGTTTCTCATCATCCCCTCTTTTACAATGTTTAATTTTAAAGTGGAATCGTTTTATGGATGTGTCCTCGATGTGCCAGTCAACTTAACTGGGATACTGTTGACTGTGCTGACGTGTAGATCTTCAACAAAAGGATCAGTCTCTCACACTTCCTGGAAGTACATGTGGCAGGGGCTTGCAGTAGAATAAGCTGCTAAATTAGAGGCACATCTCCAATACAACCTGCAAGTCTGGAAGGAAGAGCTGGGGAAGAGAAGGATGGTCATTAGCAGCACTAAAACAAAATCGATGGTTATATCACGAGAAGAAAGAAGACATCAGGTTAAGCTGGGAGAACAGGTTCTAGAGCAGGTCGACTACTTTAAATACCTCGGAGCTATTATAGACCGAAAGGGACGCATCAAAGAAGAGTTGGCCACTCGAAAAGCAGCAGCTGGGAGAAGTTTTCAGGCCATAAATCGAGGATTCCTCAGCAAGAGAGAGGTAGGTAAGAAAACGAAGATAGCTGTATATTGCTCCACCTATGTCCCAGTCTTTACATATGGATGCGAGTCATGGGCTATGACTACAACCCACAAAAGCCAGATCCAAACCTCAGAAATGAGGTATCCGAGGAAGTGGTTGAAGTAACAAGAAGAGACATGGTCCGCAACCAGACGATACTCAAGGCCTAAAATCCCACCCCCTGCAGACCCAAATAGAACAGTCCCAACTAAGATGGTTTGGCCATGTCTACAGAATGGGATAGTATGGCATGTACTTTACGGGTCGTGTTCTGGTGGTGGCGGGAATTTTTATATAGCAAAATACTCCGATCGATTCCGGTGGTTTCGCTGACTTTTATATAGCAATATATTAGCTCCATAATGGTGGATGTGTAGGTATTTGAATTGTTTTGTGTTGTGGTGTAGCTGGTAGTGTGTGGGTTTTTGTGTTGATGTATAGTGTTGTTTGTTTTATACAATATATTTTACAACAGGTAGACAATATATATATATATATATATATATATATATATATATATATATATATATATATATATATATATATATATATATATATATATATATATATATATATATATATATATATATATATATATATATACACACACACACATACATACATACATACATACAATATTTTACATTATAGATAACAAAGGCCAAGGTTTTTTAAATAAATATGTTTAATATCACAGTGTTTTTGTTACAGCTGCCGCCCAGAACAAATATATATCGGTTTTTTAATTGTAATAAATATACAGTAGAACCTCCATAGTTGACCACCTCCCTACATTGACCACCTCCCGAAGTTGACCACATTTTCATAGACCGGACACGCACCACATGTACTCAATGGAAGACGACCTCTATAAGTTGACCACCTCTGTAAGTTGTATCTTGACCACTTGGACTATGACACACAATAGTAATTTACCCTCTATTATTTGACCAATTTTCAAAAAATCAGTGTCTTTGAATATTGTCGGCACAGGCTTTCTGACCGCTTTTCGAATGATGCTTGCCGACAAAGAAAATTAACCTAACCTCTTTGATTTTTTTCGCAAACAAACAGTATAAAAAGACCAACTTCTAAGCAAAATCTTCATTCTTGCTATGACTGCACTGCCGGTTGATAGTAATTCAACTACTAAACTAAGTTCTCTCTCTGACTGTGTTTTATACACTTTATCGTTGACAAAATTAACCTAACCTTTTGATGGCCCAAAGGAAAGAACTCAAGGAGCTGACAATGAAGGAAAAGGTTGATCTTCTACATTTTCTGGAAAGCAGCAGCCAAAAAAAAAAAAAAAAAAAAAACGGCAGAACATTTTGGGGTAAGCAAGACCACAGTTAGCAACATCCAAAAACGTAAACAATGAGTACTTAGAGAGATGTGGTAAGGAAAGCAGAGATCTACAGCGGAAACGGAGGAAAACTCCCCTAGATGAAGTAAATGAAGCCACATTAAACTGGTTCAAACAAATGAGGGCAGTTAACGCCCGGATCTCCGGGCCGATGATTCAAGAAGTTGCTAAAAAATTCGCAAGGGAATTCGGGGTGGCAGAAGATTTCCAAGCATCAAGTGGTTGGCTCGAGAAATTTAAACTGCGACACGCGATCTCTCAGAAAGTGTTGTGTGGTGAATCCAATGAAGTTCCAGTAGAAGCTGTGGAAGAGTTCATCAAAAAGTTTCCTTACTTCGCCAGAGGCTTCAAAGACGACGACATCTTTAATGGTGACGAGTGCGGACTCTTTTTCAAGGCGATGCCTGACAGGAGCCTCGCCATGAAGGGTGACAAATGTAAGAGCGGAAAACTTTCCAAAGAAAGTTTCACAGTTATGCTTTGCGCTAGCTCAACCGGAGAGAAACTAAAGCCCTTGGTGACTGGTAAATCGACAAAGCCACACGCATTCAAGAACCTGAAGCCCGAAGACCTCCCCGTCACTTGGAGATCAAACAAATCCGCATGGATGACTGGCGCTCTATTTCAGGAGTGGGTAAGTGGCATCGACCGAGAAATAAAGAAGAAGAAACGGTCTATTCTACTGACGGTAGACAACTGTCCTGGCCACCCACAAGTGGAACATCACACAAACGTGACACTGAAATTTCTACCTCCAAACACGACCTCAAAAACCCAACCTCTTGACCAAGGCATCATCAAAACATGTAAAATGCACTACCAGGCCCAGCTCCTGCAGTGGGTCATTACTAAAACACAGATCTGTGGTCCGCATGTGGAAGCAACTTCATCCGCTGCATCAGTTAACGCTCTGGATGCTGTCCTCTGGATCAGTTCTGCTTGGAATAAAGTTCAACCGGAAACGATACAGAAGTGTTTCAAGAAATGTGGATTTGTCACAACCTAAGAGCATGACGTTTTAGCCCCATCGGACAGTCCATCGCCAATGGCAGAATTCGAAGGAGTAGATTTTGAAGGTTTTGTTACAATGGATGATGAGATGGCAACATGTAATGAACCAGACCCAGAAGGAATTTTCCAAGCGATATTGACCGAAGTACAGACAAGCATAACATGAGTGCATGAAGCAGCTGGTGAAGTTGAAGAAGGAAGTGACGATGACATAGAAATTGCAGAGACTCCAAAAGAAGAGGCTGTCAGGCATCTGATAATGCAGTTGAAGTCATTTGCTGTGGAAAAATGCCCAGGTATGTTGAGTGGTGTAGCCAGCGTTGAGAGTGCTTTCTCCACTTATGTTTGTAATAATAATAATAAGAATAAGACACAGACCAAGATTGACTCCTTTTTTCAGAAAGAATGATTAAACCATGATAAAACAGATGTTGATGATTTGATTTGATGTTGTGATTATGTATGATTTCGTATGATACTGTATTCTCCAATATAAGCTGTTCAAGGAAGTAAAGTATCAGAACAATAGGCCTCGTTCCGTATGTTGACCACCTCCGTATGTTGACCGGTTTGCTACAGTTCCTTGGAAGGTCAACTTATAGAATTTCTACTGTATTTAATATTACAGTGTTTTGTTACAGATGTCGCCCAGAACAAATATATATAAACGACCAAGGGTTGGATAAGCAGAAAGGCTTAGATATTGAGGGGCGATGTCGTCGCGCTATCGTCGTGTACCTGTCTTTTTATGTAAAAATAGGACAGAGAGTTGCGGTGTTGGGTGTGTAGCTGGTGTGTGTGTGTGTGGGTGGTATTGCTTTTGGTTTGTCTGGTGTTGTGTACAGGGCACATGATCGAAGAGAGATATTTTTTAGATGGAAAGAGGTGAAGTGGTGACATTGTCCTCCTGTACCTGTCTTTTTATGTAAAAATAGGACAGAGAGTTGCGGTGTTGAGTTTACGTGTAGATAGCTGAAATGTGTGTCTTGAAACCTACATTCCCCCCCCCCCCCCCCCCCCCCCGCCCCCCCCCCCCACCCCCCCCCCCCCCCTTGCGCTTGTTGCGTGTTGAGGACATCCAAAAAAGGTGTTTTTGTCTAATGGGTTGTGTTGTTTACTGACCTCTTTAGTGGTAGTTTTGCCGTAATCCCCGAAACAGTGGTAAGTTTTGCTGCAGAGGGAAACCATCCCACTGCTCTCATATTCTAACTTGAAAAGACCTGGTGTTCGTTTATCAAATAACTTTTTGTCGCGGCATTTCTGACAAACGATTCGCGTTTTACCCCCACTTGCAATAAAGTCGGATCGATGTTCGGGACACACTTTGGTGGGGAACCATTGATCGTATACGGTATAAAATTCTTTTCGCATAGAGGGTTTAACGGCATCAGCCAGGTTTTTGTACTAAAGGCCAAGTAAATACTATCGGTATCAGTCTCGCATAACTGAAAGTCTGCTCTGTCTACAAATCTATCTAGACATTCGTAATAAAATTATAACATGCGAGTTTTGCGTACTGGTAGACGAAAAAGCCTATATGCGCGGGTAGGTCGCAACTAATTTTCTTCTTAATCATCTCTACCTCGAAAATGTCGTCCGTCACTAAACTCATCTTTTTAAAACGCGGACAGTTTATTAATTTAGACGTCCCCTCCCCGGTCGTGTACGACACCTCTACGTGTTTTGCCTTATTGGTCAACGTCTTGCCGTAAGCTGCGTTCCCTAACAATTTTATAGTTTCACTAGTTATGGCATAAACATCGTCTATATCCCCCTGTCGGCGGGCGTCGGAGACGGTATCCCCAAATTGTTTGAAACAAGTCGCAGGTATATACTCGATCACCTGGTATATATGAGTGACCTCTAAGCCCTTAGACAAGTACCAGCGAAGCAGAGGCGTCGCCAACATAAGCTTTTCACCTATGTAACTACCGATCAATGTCCTTCTAGGGGTAGCCAAGAGTCTATTTTTTCCGCATAATCACGCATAAAAGGACCAATATCATCGCTACTCACGTCAACGTTTTTAAAAATGGGCGTCATTTCCAAAAAATGTTCCTTTAGGTAGTCGGGGACTCTAATGTCCAATTCGACTAACCCAAATAAGGTCTCGTCTATAACAGAGGCTAGAATCTGTTGGTCCTTCAGCGGATATCTACACTTGGTATACGAGGGTTTCAGGGTCGGGAATGTGTCTCTCAGAAATCGACCGATCGATCGATCGGTTTGTATAAGTCGCTGCCACTTGCATTCCCACATTTCTACCAGGTTGGCATCACATTCGGTCTTCAAATATTCAAAAATTTCCCGCGTCTTTTCATACAATTCAATCAAGGGTTTCTTATTGACGGGGTTGGTATCACGATCGCTGGTTAGGGGCAGTTAGGATGACCGTGGAAAAGACCTCCATGAAACTGGTAGGCTGTGCGAGAATCTTTGTCCGAGCCATAGACCCTAAGGCGCCTATGCACCAAAGCCATTTCACGACCGTTGAACTGGGTCTTCAAAGACATTATTTTTGTGCGATACCTAAGTCAACCAGTCGCGAGACTTCATGGTGTATTTATTGACATTATGGTACCTGAAACCATCCTCCCTTTTTCTTCTAATGGGAAAATCAGTGGGCATATTCTGCATTAGCGCCCACAAATAAAGAGCGTTGGCATCATAGCCTTTAATGCTCTGAACAACGTTACCACCTCTAATGTGCGTTTTGTCTTTTTCATGAAACCTATGAAATATTATTGACGGACCCCCACATATATTTTGTCTCAGCGTGTTATGTAAATCTTGTTCACGTTTCGAACATAAAGAAAAAGCTATATTTGACAGCAGAGTTTTGAACAGGTACTTTAAGGTTACCCCAGGAACCGAAGTGGCGCCTTTAAACATATCTACCTCTAGACCCGCGTAAAAACTAACTTGTTATTCTAACGAAATTAAGAATGGAACTACGTCCTTGTTGTTATACCACTCCAGAAAATCGCGCAGCGTGGCCATGTGATTATCGACCCAGACATTTTGACATTCAGCGTACTCGGCACTGGAAATATTACAATTTTTTAGGGAGGAAAAAAAGGCCGAGTGGGGTGGTAGCGTCGTTTCGTTTAACTTGTTTAAATCGGTGACGTATTCGTAACAGAAAAATCCTTTAGTTTCTTTAACTTTATATGCCTCGAGATACTTGCTACAACTAAACCCGGGGGCCAGAAAATTGATTACACCTAGAAATTTTTACTGCGGGGTAGCGATACACATAAAGTTATTTTTTCTTTTTACTAAATATTTAAAGTCTTGGTCTAGAAAATACTTTACTAGGTATGGTTTTATAACATTTACGTCGTATTTCCCCGAGTTGAACCCTATAACAGGGAGCTATCGCAAATACGCATCAAGTCTTTCGATGTGTCCCTCCAAATCACCGAGTTGAGTATATACCTCGTCAAAGCACTCACGTAAGATGTCATAAGCGGCCTCGGCGATTCGGGTCAGATGGTCAAGCATCCTATTGACCAAGTCTTGAGGATCGCCCGTTGTGATAAAGCAGACAGGCGCTTCCAGCCCAGGGACATTGGAAGCTACCGGACAAGACAGAGGGATGTGTTTTGACAAAAAGTTAGTTACGCTCCCCCCGGTCGCCGTTCCTACGGAGGTATCGAAAAAACATTCACAATCAAATGTTGCGCGATATGGATACACGAATTTTGACTGAAAATTTACTAAAAGGCGCAAAGTTTCTTTATAACTATCACTACCTCTTAGTTTTGGGGAAAGGGTTTGTGTGTCGTCAAACTCGAACACGTCAATGTTTATCCCGAGATATTTTTCTAAGGAGGGATGTCGGTTAAACTCACGCCAGGAAAATCGATTAGGGAGTCGATACCCTGATTTATTTGCCACTGCTTTAGGAACCGGCATGTGGTTTTTCTAACATCCTTAACGGGAGCCCCTCTAAACGCGACTAAACACCAAAAAAACAAACGTTGTCGATGTAAGGTTTTGCGTTTGAGTTGTATTGTAAAGTGTTAATAGCTTTATTGTCGGCGATGTATGTTGGAATATTAGCTAAACAACAACCTATAGGATATTCTTGGATGTAGTAAATGTAAAAAAGTAGTGGCAGGTATTGACTCGACATAATATTTTGTATTGGGTATGTTTAATTGTGCGTTATTAAGAGTGTCACTGTCGTGTAATTGATCTACAAAAGCGTTGAAATCTGTAATATTGTTTATTAAATTAGGTGTGTCCATGACACACGCGTTATTGTGAGATGCGTGGTAGAAGCGGAGTTCATTCGTTTCTCAATGACGTAGAATGGTGTGGTGACTGTAATTAATTTTGAACCGTTTTGTTTGTTTGTTAAAGACGGGTCTGAGCAGGGAAAACCAATCTATTGGGTGTGCGGTGTCTGGTCTATGAAAAAAGGTGAATGTGGACAAGTATTTGTTGGTGTTGGTGTGTGTGTTTATGACTGACGAGTTGTCTGTGTAGATCTATCTAACAACAGACGGTATGTCTCGTAAACTGTCCAGGTCAGAGGTCAGGCGAGCTTTTTTAGTAGGCCCTTGGTGACTGGGCCTTGAGCGTTTGTATGATGACGAGGGGTTTTCCGGGACTGCAGCTGATGTGGAGGGTGTCTGCTGATAGCGTTGAGCTGAAGTGAAGGGAGCTCCTGATGATGAGGGTGAGGGTGTCTGCTGATAGTGTTGAGCCGCTGTGGCCGATGTTGCAGCTGATGAAGAGGTCATTGTTGAAGATGCTGGTGAGGATGTTGAAAATGATGATGTTGGATTCTGCGTAGGTGCAGAGGGGAGTTGCTGCTGTGTATGGTACCGCAAGCTATCAGCTCGAGTAAAACTGTTTCCGCAGATCTCACAGCTAAACAGAGTCAGAGAGTGCACGGTATTGATGTGCCGTAATAGAGCATCACGACGTGTGAACTGCTTCCCGTATCGAACACATACGAGGTTATTTTGTGCCACTGTGGTGGTGCCTGTTTGAGGTGTATACGAGGCTTCCGTGCTTGAGCCGGTCCCATGATCATTCTCTGTGTGACGTTTAAGCGTATCAGTCCTCGTAAACACCCGCCCACACAGAGAGCACGTGTCGTTGTCGCCCGTGAGCCGTATCCAAATGTCGAGTTAGATCCCGTTCGCGAGTAAAAACTCGCTCGCATGTCGAGCACCTATATCGGCGTCTCTCGGGTTGAGGCATCTGTGAAAGAGAAAAAAAAAGATTAAAATAAAAATACACATGGCAAAAACAATCGAGTTATTAAATTATCAACCAGACACGCTGTTTTTCACTGGCATGATTAAAACACAGACTTATAGACAAATTGACAGATAGGTAGATAGAGACACACACAGACTGACACACGCGCGCCCACGCACACACGCGCGCACAGATTGTTATAACAAGTATTGTCTCTTTTTTCTGATACAATGCATTGTTATCAAGACAGTCAGAAAGTTTCTGGTGTTAAAAATATCCACCATCGATTCGCCCCTGCGCGGTTGAGTGTGGAAGTAGACAATGACTGATATTGATTTGCCCCGCGTAGCCCCGTTGTCTTTTTGTGTCAGTGTAATTATTTTTAAGAAAAATATCTATGACTGCAGCCAATGACTCATATTGATTCGCCCTCCCGTTGTCTTTTTGTTTCACGGGACCAGACAAGCCCAAGTTATGATATTGATTTCCCCTCCCGTGTCTTTTTGTTTCACGAGAAGATAAAAAATACGCAAAGTTTTCAAGTGCCACGTGCATTGTCATTGCAGCTGTGTCACACGTAATTATTACAAAATTTTAAACGGTCGTGATTGATTTTTGTCTCGCCCTGTTTTCGCGTACAAGTATCGACTGGAAGAAATTATGGTGCTTTGTCTGTTTTTCGATTGCAGCCAAGTGACTTATATATCAATCCGAAAATGAATCATCAACAATCTGTTGTCTGTCGCTTGTAGACGCACCTGCGACCGCGACCTATATATCGATCCAAATATGACTCAGACAATGGCTGTTGTCTCGCGTGCTCTGTCAGACAAGATACAGCAACGGCCACACACACAAAGCGGCTCACTTTTATCTATAATTCGTGGTTCTAATAATAGCATTAACACAAGACGAGCACTTGACCTTATTATCCACAATATGTGAGAAACTCAAGGAGATAATGTTTTGAAATTTTTAAAATAATTGTCGACGACTTGTTTTAGGCATTTTAACAACGTTGCTATACCAGCGCTAAATTCTATAATATAATATCGCAAATACGACAAACTCCTACCCAAAAAAATAAATAAATAAACAAAACATTGTGAAGTTCCTTTATGTCAACGGCAGTCAAATATTTTTTAGAACCGGGAGTGCTTTGTATGGTTCTAGGCATTTTAACCGCTTTTCTATAATATTCCTAGCGAAAAAAAACGCGGACACAGACACACGCGAATACAAATAGACAAACGGATACATATAAAAATCCGAGTTTATATATATATATATATATATATATATATATATATATATATATATATATATATATATATATATATATATATATATATATATATATATATATATATATATATATATATATATATATATATATATATATATATATATATCGCACTGGCCACCAAGGCGGGGTAGGTACTTCATTTTCACAAAAATATTCCAATATGTCTAAAAACGTTTAGGGCCCCCGTTTGCAGCTAAACATGCATTGCAACGACGTCTCATACTGCAAATAAGCCTTCTGATGTTGTCTTGAGGAATTCTCTGCCACTCCTGCTGAAGGGCCTGGGCTAACTGCTGAAGAGTCTTTGGAGCGGCTGGACGTTGTTGGACGCGTCTATTCAAGAGGTCCCACAAATGCTCAATAGGAGACAGGTCGGGGGACATCGGCGGCCACGGTAACGTTCGGATATGCTGCATCTGAATGTGATCTTGGACGACGCGAACACGGTGAGGACGTGCATTGCCATCCTGGAAGATGAAATCTGGTTCTTGCCGTTGAGCAAATGGCACAACGATAGGCTCGATGATGTTTTCACGGTAGTTGAGCGCTGTGATATTGACTTGGCATATGTGAAGGTCGGTCCTGTCATTCATACAGATGCCTGCCCACACCATTACACTGCCACCTCCATAACGGTTGTGTGCAACAGTTGCAGGAGGCTGGTAACGTTCACCTCGCCGTCGCCAGTCACGTATTCAACGATCATGAAAATCCAAAACGTGTGAAAAAGAATAATGTGTGAACTTTACGGATGGGCCCCACCTCTGTTCTTGGGATTGGCTTACTCATCATAAGTCACCAGGTCGACATGATATTGCACGTGAGAGTGGAGAAGAGCGTGCTCGATATGTCCATACAACCATTAAATTACGAAATCCACTCTTTTGTAAAATAATACATACCATCTTAAAATATCCCCTACTTTTTGTGACAGGTATATATAGCTAAGTATGACAGAGATATTGCTAGCGAACTAGTTTCTGCGTAGGATAAAAAATAATTTAAGATTTTTTAAAAACAAAACTTCTATAATATTCCTATCGAAAATAAAAAACACAGACACAGACAAACACGAACACAAATAGAAACAAACACAGACACAAAAGACAAACGGATACAAACAGACAAACACAATAACAGATATATATATATATATATATTATATATATATATATATATATATATATATATATATATATATATATATATATATATATATTTATAAGATATATATATATATATATAATATATATATATATATATATATATATATTGTCGTAGATTTTTTGATAGGGGTTTGGTCCCTTCTGAATAGATTAGAATGAGTGATAGCCACAGTGAGAGATAATAGTAGAAATAGATTTCCACGAGTGAGATGGTAGAAATCAATAGAGGCTGTCCTCCGAAATCAAGAATCTTCCCTCATGCGGCCAATCTTCTACAACAGATACTTAAGAGTCAGACAGTCTTTTGACTACATGTATATAAATATATATATATATATATATATATATATATATATATATATATATATATATATATATATATATATATATAATATATATATATATATATATATATATATATATATATATATATATATATATATATATATATATATATATATATATATATATATATTGATACCACTCACGTGCACGCACATACAAGACGACAGTTAGACGTACAGACGTAAGAAACCTATCACAATGATTATACAGATATTTTAGAACGAGCTGACCAACACGCTGATTAAGTTTAAGTGCAGTTTAATTATCAATATAAACTCCACCACCACAACATCCAAAATTTACATCAAATATATATATATAAATAAGCATCAAGTCAATGAATTGCTACAAAAAAAAGATATAGACCCCCTGGTATGATCTTCCCTCGATGTTTAGCCCCAGTCCCGTTAGGAGAAAGATGATAGCCCCAAAGAGTCACAGATACATATGATTGGGTCTAATATTTTCCCTGTTAAAAAATTATGAACAGACTTGGATATGAGTATGATCTATCCTAAGGAAAACATAGTTAGCAACAAATCTGGCATAAGGAAAGTTACAAAGTGGGTGAATCAAACAAAGAACATCCCTCGGTCTACTTTCACTCGGCTCTTTCATCAGGGCCCTGACTCACACAACAAATCGTGCTGTTGTTTGCCGTCTGGCGCAAACCTTAGTGTACACTTCGTTCAATCTGTCTATCTTGTGATGAAGCGGATACCCAGCTCTGCAGATCTTGGTTTCATTCAACGTGTCCGGGGAGCGTCCTCTTCAGGCGATCGTTTTTTTCAACAGATTTAAGTTAGTGTCACTTGGTCACGAGGTAATACTTAGGTTTAAGCGGCACACAGTGTCAGAAACACGAGGTTTCCCTTAATTAGGAAGATGACCGGTGGACAACTTCTCTCAACAGATAATCTTGGTTCATCACCCACTTGGTCAAAAATGTCGGAAAAAGTTAATGTTTTTCTGTAAATTACTCTCGCCACAAGGCAGCATGTACATTAGAGTTTGTGAAGAAATATGATCTGGCTCAAAGGCCCAGTATAAGCATTTAATCTTTAAAAACCGTTAGTGGGGTTGGTATTCTGTCTATCTCTGAAGGCACACGCACTGTCAGACAGATGTTACTTGAAAAACCCACGTGGTTAAAGATATAAAATGTTTAAGTTCTTCACATGTATGTTTCTGTACTAAACGCTGGCAAAGTTTGGGTTAACCCCAGTTTTCACTGCATAGGGAAGAAAAACCACATTTAAAATACTTATACATACTATGTACTCGTTATAACTTACATTTTAAACTGCAAGCGTACAGCTTGACTTATCATTTAAAACTTCCCGTGAAATAAGTTATATTCATAAAATCAGTCATCATGAATTAGAAATACATACGTACTTCGTCAATACTCAATGATGAACAGTTATAAGTTAGTTTTAAAAAAATATCGTCTGATTATTAGCAGTTAAATTAAATTCATTTATAGCTGCATGATTTTAAGCTAGAAATATAATTTATTCTGCTTTCCACTGAAACACGTCACTAGAAAATAATACAGACTATATTTTAATTTAATCACTCTGCACAAAAGAACTAGTGAAAAATAGCCGATTCAACCCTTAATCACTCACAAAATATTAGATACTTAATATAATATTTACCTCAACACAGAACTACGGTATCACAACGAAACTAAGAGTTTCACTTATAAGTTTAAGTATCTAGAACGAAGTGACCACGTCTACTGCAAATGGAGAATGAGTGAAAATCTAGTTTCAACTCTGGTTAATATCTAGGAAACAGACAAAGAGGTCCCACGTTATTTCGCAAAAACGAAATACTCTCCCCTATCCGTTTTTTAACACTTTCCATAACCAGAAGACCTGCCATAAACTGCCACTTCGCGTCTTGACACCTCACTGCTAAGAAAATTGTCGTGAGCGTTCGTGTCAGATGCGAATGCTAGACGTTATGTCTGCTCTGAGCGAATGCGTGATGGCTCACACCTCCCCGAGAAACTCAGCCTGAGAAACGCTGTGACAGGTGAAAATGCTAGACGATAAGTCTCATCCTATGTCTGAGTATGAAAAATAATCACACATCTCGTCTGACTGCAGCGATTAACACGTTATATAATAACACTCGTGTTCATTTCTAAATGAGAAAAGAAACAGGCGAAAGTTTGAATGGGAAAATAGTAATGTTTATAGTCGCAAACGTACGAATACGAAAAACACAGGAAAAGGATAAAAGAGCGATAATAAAGTGGAGGACACGGGTAGAAAAAGAAGCATATAGAAAATTTATTGATCATAAATGTCTATGCGACACATATATATATATATATATATATATATATATATATATATATATATATATATATATATATATATATATATATATATATATATATATATATATATATATATATATATATATATATATATATATATATATATATATATATATATATATATATATATATATATATATATATATATATATATATATATATATATATATATATATATATATATATATATATATATATATATAGATATATATATATATAGATATATAGATATATAGATATATAGATATATAGATATCTATAACCTATCGACTGTGTCCACCTGGTCATTAACTTCTCGTCGTTACCTGAATTGTACTCACCTCATGATTCGTGAGGTCATGAAAGAGGTCAAGGTCAAAACAACATTTTTGACAATAACTCGTGACAGGTTCATGAGAATCCCGTGAAATTTACTGAACACAAAACTCTCTGACGATATTATCCAATGCCTATGAAAGATTGACGCTCCTCGAATAAATTCAGTTGAAAATTCAATGCGCATATATTGTCACAGCTAGTGTGCGAAAGTCATAGCGATGGTGATTTGGTAGGATATATACCTGCGAGTTTATTGTGATAATGCTAGATTGAGTTGTCGAAATTGGCATTTCTATTTTTGCATCCATTATATTTATTGCTAGCCGTGTGTGGAAGCTGTGTGTGCATTATGATTAAAGGGGAAACTTGCCTGCTCAAGGTGTTATAGTTAATTATTGTCAGCTAGTCTTTGTTGTGGTCATACTCTTGGATAATGAGCCTTGATAGTATTATTAGTATGATCCATATGATGTTGGTGGTAAATCCACGACATTACTAGCCCATGACAGCTGGAGGCATCGTCCGATTTTGTAAGGTGAGCCTAAAAGCCGTGGGCCTGTAATTTGTAATATTTAAATTCCCATCTAGGTGACAGCTGGTTGGCTCGTCTAGTGCACAAGGCCATGGGTGCGGCTGTAGCAGAGGCTCAGCATCGCCAAACTCCCAAGGGGGATGACCAGAAGGTACATCATAGACGGGATTCGCGGCAAGTATCAAATGGCATGACTAGAAGCAGTACGTACCTATACGAAGGTCCAAAAGCTAATGATAGCACAGTTTGGGTGCGTAACGTTCATCAAAGTGCTGGGTGGCGCGCACTCAGGCGAGTGTTTGATGAGGTTGCGCCAGTGTCGTGAGAAATTCTAATCCACATATATAAATTAAAACGTAAATGTAAAGCCTAACAAATAAATTTAATAAAAGGAAAGAAGAATGGTAAAGAACAGTGCTGTCACAATGACTGTACTCGAAATCCCCCCTTGTTTTCTACTTCGTCTGCAAATTGTAACGCTTTCACGTTGATAGTAAAAGCCTACTGTATCACTACACGCTTTCTTCAATGAAACGTGTACTGCCTTTCTAAGAAAAACCTTGAGATACGCAGCTGACCTAGATTTAATATTTCATTCATTCCATACACGGCGTAACTAAAAGACAGATAAAGCAGGAGAGAGAGAGGGACGACTGGAAGCAAGGACGCATGCAACACTACACGCGTCGCGCGATTAATAGTAACGCCAATCCCACGTGTAAGGCCTGCACTAACTTTTTATCAAATAAACAGTGTCAGAAAAACACTACAACTACTACAAGAATCAGGTTTTAAAACATGAAAAATGCTTATTAGGAAACCTGAAATTTTACTGATTTACATCTAAGCTCCTGAAAGTACAGAAGACACCCTATGACATAGAAGTGAACGCGTGGTAAAAAACAAATATACGACTATCTTTGGAAAACACATATTTGGAACGCCACCATGTAGCTCGCTTTAACTTATATATTATTGTACGGCAGGACTTGCTAGCCAAGAATATGTTATGTGTTACGCCTTTAGTCTGTTAATAAAATAATTATGGCCAAAATACAATAGTGGGGGTGCCTGACAGCATGAAATCATTTCTGCTCATAAAATTTTTTTTATAACGTGTTTGAAAAACATTACGTTACGGAAATAGCCTACCATGTTAACTCCTATTTGATTGGCGGGAATGAGATGTAAGACTAAACACGATTAGTTGGACTGCAAATACTAGTTTTCTGTTGTTATGGGAAACGAATAGAAGGGGTACTTTTTTGAAAAGATGTGTAGACATGGCATGATTGGTTAGATCTGCCAATATAGTCAGTTCAGAGCGTCTGTTCCGTGCCACATCTTGTAATAAACCTATTAAGAACAGTGCGTTGAGCACCAGTGCATATTTTTTTCTAAAATAAAAGCCTGGGACAAGAGGCAGATCGGAATTTGTGCCTATTCATTGCCAGTCAACGAAACTGTTTATTATTTCCATTGAATTGTGGTAAGCTGAAATATTTGATATCTTTTTAATGAAAATTGAATGTGAATTTATGATTTATGTCTATATATATATGTGTGTAGTTCAGTGGCCAACTTGAGAAAAGCCTAAATATTGCTCCAACCTGAATAGGAGGTGTCGGAAAAAAGTAAAACTGCATGGGATTGCCAAACAGTACACTGACACCTATCTTATGGACTAGGAAGAAATAATGCTGGAATGGCAGAGGCGTAGTAACCATTAGGAAGGAGTATACTGGTGTAATTTGTTTCAGATGAAGCTAGCAGTGGCCTACAGCACTGAACACAAGTGTTTGTTATGTATTGTGCTCATTGTGGAAATGGATTATGACTTAGTTTTGAAATAGGAGGTACAACCTTCTTGTTTCAGGGACGGTGGTCAAAAGTCATTGAGGCAGCATTTTCCTGAGTTACTGAATCCTGAGGCTGACAGCATACTACTGGGTCCAGATAGCGACCAGTGAGGTGGCTCCAGAACTCATTGAAGTAATCGAGCAGAGGAGTCTTTTACTGCAGTCCTCACGAAAGTTAAGAAAGTGTGGCCATGGAGCTCAACATTATGTGCCCCCCCCCCCTCTAAAATTGACAGTAAATAAAGAGGGAATATAAACTGTTTAAATTGACAGGAACTGTGAACTTTTCCCAATGATAAGACACTTGAAGTCATGATGACAAACAACACTCTAGCTTGAAAAACAAAACCAGTATTAACTCATATTACTACTTCACAACTTACACACATAAGATAAGAATAATAAAATATGTCAATAACAAGAGTAAATTGATAAACTGTGTACATACTACTTGTAAGAATATTGATTGTGATTCCTGGTTCACTGTGTAGTTGAATCAGGATATCTCTATGTAAAGAAATTAATACATATATATATATATTTGACTTTTCAAACTGACTCTTTTAAGATAGTCTTATAGAGTGTTACATGTGTGTGAGTGTCACAGTGTTGTAAAGTGCTGTGGAATAAATTAAATTGTTTATCTGTCTGTTGTTGTTGTGACTTACACTTCATCATATACATACCCTAGACATATAACGTAGTCATCACAATATTCCAGAATAATTCTGACTGAGGTATACATATGTGGCAGCAAGTAAGGTTATCTGTAAAACACTACACCTATTAGATACAGATACCTTCACAGCTGATCTCAGTCAGTACACTAAGTCCCCTATAGATATTTATAAAATCCCACTTTACCACATATATTGGGGTCCGGTCCGGGATATTGAACTTTCTCCTGTTATATATATTGGGAATTATAAGAATTAAAAGGTATCCTTGGGTGGAATTAAATAAGGTTGAGCTCTCAGTGCCTGTGGTGTCATTAAATAAATAATTATAGATTATATTGTTTAGTTAGATATTATTTACATTTACCTGTTAGAAAATGGCGGACCTGGCCAAATTTCGATCTGCTGCTGTACAGACTGCAAAAGAGTTAGGAATGGACGGGCAAATTATGATTTCTTATGTCACTGCTGAATGTGACAAATATATTGAACGGGAAGAAAGAAGATTAGAAAAAGAGGCCGAAAGAAAATTAGAATCTGAAAGATTGGCCGAAGATAAGAGAATAGAAGCTGAAAAAGAGATTAAGAGGTTGCAGATTGAGGCTGAGGCTAAGAGGTTGCAGATTGAGGCTGACAAAGAGGCTAAAGCATTGGAGGCAGAAAGAGAAGACAAAAGATTAGCTGCAGAAAGGGAAGCCGAGGAAAGAAGACAGGCTGCAGAAAGGGAAGACAAGCGATTAGCTGCAGAAAGGGAAGCAGAAGATAAAAGATTACAAAGGGAACATGAGTTACGACTAAGGGAGTTTGAGTTTCAAGGCCATGCTCCTGAAAATGGTGCCAGTCCCTTTGCCTCTGATGCCACTGCTAGCCAGGGAGCCTCAACCTCAGCTATGAATTTTCATTTAGATCATTTTGTTGAGAAAGACGATGATATTGAGAGCTATCTAAATAGGTATGAACTATTAGCTACCACATATGGGTTAGAGAGAGAAAGGTGGAGCTTAAAGTTATCTCAAGGACTTCGTGGGGCAGCTTATGAAGTTTTTGCTAAAATGAGCAGAGGTGATCAGGAAAATTATGACATGCTAAAGCAGGCTCTTTTGTTAAGATATGAAAAGAACGCAGAATTTTATAGGAAAAAAATTTAGGAATGCTAAACTACTGTCAGGTGAAACCTATCACCAGTTCTCTGCACGAATAGAGACATACTTGGAGAAATGGACTTCTCTGGGGAAAACCCAAGATCTTAAGGAAATGATCCTTATAGAACAATTAAGAGAGTCCATGGCTCCAGACCTGAGAAAGTTTCTCATGGAACAAGGTGCAGAGAGGCTGGGTGAGTTGCTAAATGTTGCTGAAAGGTATCAAGCAGCTCAAGCAGAGGTAACAGGTAATAAAAAGAAACAGGTGGATAACTTTAGGGCACCACAGAACTTTAATAAATTTGATCCTAGGGATCAAAACAAAGGTAAGCACCAGTTTGATAGGCCACGGTATGAAAATAAAAATAAAACCCCACAATTCGATGAAAGGAAATATGATGAAAGAAAATCTTTCAACCAAGGAAAAAGGTGGTGTAAAAATTGTCAGATGAACAATCATGACACTGACCATTGTAGAAGGAAACCTGTGTATATGGCCACCCTTCAGGTCAGGTCGACCTCAAGAAAGGAGGAGGATATTATGTTAGATACCACTCCAGAAGAGATGAGGAAGGCACAGGCTGGGGATAAGACCCTCAAGCCTTGTTTCAGGAAATTGTCAACTTGTCATACAACTCCAGGCAAGGGAGATTTTTACATGAAAAACAAGTTGATGTATAGGAAGACTGGAGCTAGATCCAAAGGTCAGGGACAGCTGGTACTTCCTAAAAGATATAGGGCAGAATTAATAAGGAGCCTACATGTGAAACCAGATGGGGACCATGAAAAAATAGGTACCATCATCCAAAAGGTGGCTCACAATTATTATTGGCCCAAGGCAAGATGGGACATTGAGAATTTTGTAGAAAGGTGTAGCATAGCACATGAGGGAACACCCACAAGTGGGAACATTGATCAGGACCTGGACACGCCAAGGGGCAAAATTAGGCCTGACAATAGAAGGAAAAATAAATTTGATAAAGTGGACCAAATGGAATGGGAAGCCCCTTTTCACGGACAAGCTTCACTTAACTGTTTTACAATGGCCACTATGCGGAGAGTGCAAAAAGATGTCTTACCCCAGGATAAGCCGAAAATCCCTCAATCGGACTTAAACAAACTGGAGGAAGAGGATGTAGAGAGGAAATCTCTCATCAAGAATTTTAAGTGGGGAGACAGCCCCAAGAAAAGAATTGGTAGCGGTCGTTTTGTGACTGATAATTCTGGGAAGAAAAATCATCACTATAGAGCTTCCAGTGGAAGAGACCATATCGGTCCATGGACAAATAGGTCCACAAAATTAAAGGTCCATATGTAGCTCTGTTAAGAACGTGGACTGATGAAAAAGCAGAGGAAAATATCACATCCTCATACCAATATGTGAATGAGCTGACCACTCGTTTAAAAACTGGCTGGAAACTTGCCAATGAAAATTTGAAACAAGCCAGGAAGAAACATGCTGCCTATTATAACAGGAAGGCGAAAGACAGAGATTTGGCTGTGGGAGAGAAGGTACTGCTTCTTCTCCCCGGGAGTCAGAATAAGTTACAGATTGGATGGCAAGGTCCATATACAGTTCTAGAGAAGGTGTCTAGAACAAATTATAAGATAGATAAGAAGGGGAAAGAAAAAATCTATCATGTGAATCTCCTGAAGAAATATTTGGAAAGAGAACATCAGGAAGAGACACATTTGTTGACCTTGTCTATCGCCATGGAGATGAAAAAGGAACCACTTTCATCATTTGAATATCCATTACACCCCTGTGAGACAGCGGCACAGGTGAAAATCAGTACACATTTAACGAAAACTCAGAAAGAGAGAGTGCAACAGGTTCTAGATACTCATACAGAGGTGTTAACCGACCGACCTGGGCATACAAACTTATTGGAATATGATATGAAACTGATAGACCCCACACCTGTCTGTATGAAACCATATTCGATTCCTTTTGCTAAGGAGAAAGCTTTGAAGGAAGAGATAGACTATTTGTTGAAGGAAGGAATTATTTCACACAGTGAATCTTCGTATAGTTCCGGTGTTGTACTCTTAAGGAAGCCCTCTGGAGAACATAGACTCTGTATAGATTACAGGAGACTGAATGCTATTACAGAAGGACAGGTGGATCCATTGCCGGATACAAATCAGCTGTTTGCCAGACTAAATAAAGCTAAATATTTCTCAAAAGTGGATCTGAGTAAAGGATACTATCAGATTCCAGTAAAGCCTGAGGTTAGACCATACCTAGCTTTTAGTACCTCAGAAGGACACTATGAGTTTAATAGATTGCCATTTGGATTGAAGAATGCGCCTAGTGTCTTCTCTAGGATGATAAAAAAATTATTGGACCCTCTGAATAATCCATGTATCACAAATTTCATGGATGATATCCTTATAGCAACAGAAACATTTGAGGAACACATTGACTCTCTGAACATGCTGTTTAATCGACTTAGGGAAGCGAATTTAACAGCCCGACCAACCAAATGTTGCGTTGGATGTAAAGAATTGGAATTCCTGGGACACACAGTTTATCAGGGAAACATGACCCCTGACCCAAAGAATTTAGAGAAACTAAAGAAAGCCCCGAGACCACAAACCAAGAAAGACGTGAGATCCTTTGTCTCATTATGTGGTTTCTACCAAAAGTATATCAAAAACTTTAATTCCATATGTGCACCGTTAACTGATTTGACACGTAAGGGAAATCCAGATCGAATTACATGGACACCACAATGTGAAATGGCTTACCAGGAATTGAAGGAAAAGCTAACAAGCAAACCTATTTTGAAATTACCTGACTTAAGTCAAGAATTCATTGTAAGGACGGATGCCAGTAATATTGGGTTAGGTGCAACTCTGCTACAGAGATCAGATGCATTGGATGGGGAATTAAGCCCAGTGGCATATGCTAGCAGAAAGTTGAATAAAGCTGAAATCAACTACTCAACTAGCGAAAAAGAATGTCTTGCAGTAATATGGGCAATAAAGAAATTCAATATTTATCTGTATGGGAAGGCATTTAAGTTGCAAACGGATCACAAACCTTTATCGTTTCTAGCACAGGCTAGGCATGAGAACTCGAGATTACTCCGTTGGTCTTTATTGATGCAGCCATTTGAGTTTAGCATAGAGTATATAAGTGGAAAAACAAATCTGGGAGCGGATTTTTTAAGCCGCCATCCGTGTGATGAGAATCACCCTAAAACCCAGGAATAATAATAAATTTCTCTATGTGTATATAGAATTATAGACTGACATATAACGTCTGTTTTAAGTGGGGAGGATTTGTCGTGAGAAATTCTAATCCACATATATAAATTAAAACGTAAATGTAAAGCCTAACAAATAAATTTAATAAAAGGAAAGAAGAATGGTAAAGAACAGTGCTGTCACAATGACTGTACTCGAAATCCCCCTTGTTTTCTACTTCGTCTGCAAATTGTAACGCTTTCACGTTGATAGTAAAAGCCTACTGTATCACTACACGCTTTCTTCAATGAAACGTGTACTGCCTTTCTAAGAAAAACCTTGAGATACGCAGCTGACCTAGATTTAATATTTCATTCATTCCATACACGGCGTAACTAAAAGACAGATAAAGCAGGAGAGAGAGAGGGACGACTGGAAGCAAGGACGCATGCAACACTACACGCGTCGCGCGATTAATAGTAACGCCAATCCCACGTGTAAGGCCTGCACTAACTTTTTTTCAAATAAACAGTGTCAGAAAAACACTACAACTACTACAAGAATCAGGTTTTAAAACATGAAAAATGCTTATTAGGAAACCTGAAATTCTACTGATTTACATCTAAGCTCCTGAAAGTACAGAAGACACCCTATGACATAGAAGTGAACGCGTGGTAAAAAACAAATATACGACTATCTTTGGAAAACACATATTTTGAACGCCACCATGTAGCTCGCTTTAACTTATATATTATTGTACGGCAGGACTTGCTAGCCAAGAATATGTTATGTGTTACGCCTTTAGTCTGTTAATAAAATAATTATGGCCAAAATACAATAGTGGGGGTGCCTGACAGCATGAAATCATTTCTGCTCATAAAATTTTTTTTATAACGTGTTTGAAAAACATTACGTTACGGAAATAGCCTACCATGTTAACTCCTATTTGATTGGCGGGAATGAGATGTAAGACTAAACACGATTAGTTGGACTGCAAATACTAGTTTTCTGTTGTTATGGGAAACGAATAGAAGGGGTACTTTTTTGAAAAGATGTGTAGACATGGCATGATTGGTTAGATCTGCCAATATAGTCAGTTCAGAGCGTCTGTTCCGTGCCACATCTTGTAATAAACCTATTAAGAACAGTGCGTTGAGCACCAGTGCATATTTTTTTCTAAAATAAAAGCCTGGGACAAGAGGCAGATCGGAATTTGTGCCTATTCATTGCCAGTCAACGAAACTGTTTATTATTTCCATTGAATTGTGGTAAGCTGAAATATTTGATATCTTTTAATGAAAATTGAATGTGAATTGATGATTTATGTCTATATATATGTGTGTAGTTCAGTGGCCAACTTGAGAAAAGCCTAAATATTGCTCCAACCTGAATAGGAGTTAGTGTCGGAAAAAAGTAAAACTGCATGGGATTGCCAAACAGTACACTGACACCTATCTTATGGACTAGGAAGAAATAATGCTGGAATGGCAGAGGCGTAGTAACCATTAGGAAGGAGTATACTGGTGTAATTTGTTTCAGATGAAGCTAGCAGTGGCCTACAGCACTGAACACAAGTGTTTGTTATGTATTGTGCTCATTGTGGAAATGGATTATGACTTAGTTTTGAAATAGGAGGTACAACCTTCTTGTTTGTGGGGAAATGGATTATGGACTTAGTTTTGAAATAGGAGTACAGGGACGGTGGTCAAAAGTCATTGAGGCAGCATTTGGCCTGAGTTACTGAATCCTGAGGCTGACAGCATACTACTGGGTCCAGATAGCGACCAGTGAGGTGGCTCCAGAACTCATTGAAGTAATCGAGCAGAGGAGTCTTTTACTGCAGTCCTCACGAAAGTTAAGAAAGTGTGGCCATGGAGCTCAACATTATGTGCCCCCCCCCCCCCCCCCCCCTCCCCTCTAAAATTGACAGTAAATAAAGAGGGAATATAAACTGTTTAAATTGACAGGAACTGTGAACTTTTCCCAATGATAAGACACTTGAAGTCATGATGACAAACAACACTCTAGCTTGAAAAACAAAACCAGTATTAACTCATATTACTACTTCACAACTTACACACATAAGATAAAAATAATAAAATATGTCAATAACAAGAGTAAATTGATAAACTGTGTACATACTACTTGTAAGAATATTGATTGTGATTCCTGGTTCACTGTGTAGTTGAATCAGGATATCTCTATGTAAAGAAATTAATACATATATATATATATATTTGACTTTTCAAACTGACTCTTTTAAGATAGTCTTATAGAGTGTTACATGTGTGTGAGTGTCACAGTGTTGTAAAGTGCTGTGGAATAAATTAAATTGTTTATCTGTCTGTTGTTGTTGTGACTTACACTTCATCATATACATACCCTAGACATATAACGTAGTCATCACAATATTCCAGAATAATTCTGACTGAGGTATACATATGTGGAAGCAAGTAAGGTTATCTGTAAAACACTACACCTATTAGATACAGATACCTTCACAGCTGATCTCAGTCAGTACACTAAGTCCCCTATAGATATTTATAAAATCCCACTTTACCACAGCCAGTTAGAATTGTAGAGGTACTGTCGTTGCGCGACAATACCAAATTGGCGCGGGTGACTTTTGCGAATAGTTTGGGTGCGCATAAGGCAGTTAGGCAGAAGCATATGTCCGTGCTTCAGAACCATCTGCTAATAGTCCAGCAATAGCTAGGGTTAGATTTCGGGTTTGTGTTCAGTAAGGTGTTCGGTTGACGCAAACTGAACCTGAGTTGCTCTGACCCACGCCCCCAGTTCGATATTGATATGAATATGTGTATTTTGTAGACTTGTACAGAGTATAATATGCGGGACAATGCATAGTTATGCTGTATTATGCTCGTTGTGCTTTGTATTAATGTGGCACGCTGTAGGCAGGTGCGCTGTGGGCAGGCATGCTGTAGGCAGGTACACTGTAAGCAGGTGTGCTGTAGGCAGGCCTGGGGTGCATTTATCAGAGACCTATGGAATATGATGGTCTTGTAATATTTAAGGGTCATGTGATACTTTGCTATGCCTTGTTCTGTAATTTATACGTCATGCTTTACAATATATGTGTATCGAAAGTTGTGGCCAGCAGAAACTAGATACTCTACTAGTGAGAGAGAGTGCCTTGTGGTTGTCTGGGTGGTGTCTAAGTTGGCACGATATCTGTTGGGGGCGCATTTTTTCCTCCAAGCAGATCACAAACCACTGCAACTTTTGCAGTCGGCTAAATCCATCAGTGCTAAGTTGACACGCTGGGCGTTATTGCTGCAGCAATTCAACTTTACTATTTTACCTATTCAGGGAGTACATAATATTGTAGCGGATGTCTTGTCCAGGTTATGAAATTGGTATGGGACAGGAGCATCCGTAGAGATTATTTATTTTGGTGTATGGAAGAAATGTATTATAATCATTACAGTTCATGTTTAAGAAGACGTATTATGGTATGTGATATATGTGTCATGATGCCATAAAGGCAATATAAATAAAATAATACTCAATGTATGTTAAATTATGTTATATTACCATGTATTCTTATATTGTGTAAAAAGAATTTTTCATACTATGAGATTATGTCTCGTTGTGAATGCTTAGATATGAATAATGAATATGTAACATATTTTGGATTTGATAGACCAGGTCTGGACAGTCGTTGTTATTTTTCACGACTACCGGGACTTGGGGGGGGGGGGGGGGGGTGGTTCATTTTCATAATATATTTAGTACATAGGGTATTAAGGCATGAACGACTTTGGCATTCTCTAACTAGATGAGGAGGTGCCGTCTCGGCATATTGTTCGTCCATACTCCAATGGGGGTTGGGCGTGACTCCTCCGTTGGAAGAAAACTTCGTTTTCTTTCTTAAGTGGGCGGGGGGGGGGGGGGGATGTCACAGCATATTTATTCTGCGAAATTTTATATTGGTCACGCTGAATCTGACAACCCTGTTATGAATTTAAAAATCGTTTGGTCAGCTGACCGGAAGGGGAAGTGAACGCTAATTTTGGCGCGATAAGGGCGTGGGTTACTGACCATTGACCAGGGAGGTCGTATGTATGTTCCCCTGTCAGCATTTTGCTGGGATTTGGATGCCATGGTTGTTCATTGACAGAGTTTGTCATTTATTATTGTGGTCAGGATTAGTTTGCATAATTCTAAGTGATGGTGCAGTTTTTCTAGTGGTTTTTTCCTTAGACCATCGTTGATACGTCAGTTGCATTTGGGCATGGCTTTGTCATAGTGTAAGACTGAGCTAGTGAGCGAAAGTCATAGCGATGGTGATTTGGTAGGATATATACCTGCGAGTTTATTGTGATAATGCTAGACTGAGTTGTCGAAATTGGCATTTCTATTTTTGCATCCATTATATTTATTGCTAGCCGTGTGTGGCTGCTGTGTGTGCATTATGATTAAAGGGGAAACTTGCCTGCTCAAGGTGTTATAGTTAATTATTGTCAGCTAGTCATTGTTGTGGTCATACTCTTGGATAATGAGCCTTGATAGTATTATTAGTATAATCCATATGATGTTGGTGGTAAATCCACGACATTACTAGCCCATGACTTATATATATATATATATATATATATATATATATATATATATATATATATATATATATATATATATATATAAAGCAAAGTTGACACTTGTGTAGCCTGTACAATATTTTTTTATTTTTTTTTTATTTCTTAATTACAACGCAAAAAGATGGCTCGCCTGTTATGTTTTTACAATACATCAGGTGGCTTGCCGACAAGACATCGATATCGGCTTGTCTTGTCAATAATAAATTATCATGTCCCACGCAATTGCTAATACGACAAACGAGCGCTTCTTGTAACAATACATCAGGTGGCTTGCCGACAAGACATCGATATCGGCTTGTCGATAGTAAATAACATGCACCACATGGGCGCTAACACGTCAAACGATCGCTTCTTGCCTGTACAATATTTTTTTATTTTTTTTATTTCTTAATTACAAGCAAAAAGATGGGGCCTGTTATGTTTTTACAATACATCAGGTGGCTTGCCGACAAGACATCGATATCGGCTTGTCTTGTAATAATTTTATCTGTCCCACGCAATTGCTAACACGACAAACGAGCGCTTCTTGTAACAATACATCAGGTGGCTTGCCGACAAGACATCGATATCGGCTTGTCGATAGTAAATAACATGCACCACATGGGCGCTAACACGTCAAACGATCGCTTCTTGGCAGGCAAGACAATCTTTCTTATCCTTTAGCTAGGAATACAGGGGTTCTACGGTGGTTCCTCGTAGAAGCGGTGAGAGCGTTTTTTTAATTTTTTCTTTGTCCTTCAAATATACATCAGCGGGTTGTAATGTGGGTGTTACAGATGTGCTTTCTGTAACATCTTCTGCAGGCGAGATGGCTGGACCAAGTTAATATAGTTTCGCTGAAGTAGCTTAGGAAGAGAGTGTTAATGCCTGCTGATAATGACGATCAGCTCTGGTCGGGCTTACGGAAGGCCGATGGCGGTGTAATAGAATGTTTCAAGTTATATATATATATATATATATATATATATATATATATATATATATATATATATATATATATATATATATATATATATATATACATACACATATATATATACATATATACACACATATATACATACACATATACATATATATATACATATATACATACATATATATATATATATATATATATATATATATATATATATATATATATATATATATATATATATATATATATATATATATATATATATATGCATGTTGTGAGTTCCTGGATAACCATCTACTGCACCCACACACCACAGCAACAATGGTTCAAAAAATGGTGGAACTAGAATAACTCTTCACTGTTTATTAACGACACAGCAAATGTTGACATCATTAACAACACATGGGTTTGAAAAAAAAATCGAAAAAAGGTGATTCGTCTTACGAGGACAAAAGACAAAGAAAGTAGTCTACGTTACGGCCACAAGGCCTTCGTCGGGAAAAGAAAGAAAGTGAAGGCTAGATAGGAGACATAAGAACTTAAAAGAAAATAAAAATAAATATAAAAAAATTAAATAAATAAATAAATAAAACCTAGGTACTTCCCTGAAGGCGAAGCATCTAAATCCTATCACGCTTGTTTGAAAAAGGGAAGTGACTATTGACCCCGGATGTACACAATACATACTAAGAAACTAAAAAGTAAAAAAAACGAAAAAATACGAAAAAATACCCAAAAGTAATAAAAGTGGGGACTGGAAATAGAAGAATGTATACCTCTTCTCATCCTCGGGCTTGTCGTGACTCCCTTCCTTTTTCACAACTTCTCCGCCTCCGCCGTTTGTGCCAAGACGATGATGACTTCCACTTCCGAGCCAATGAGATGTTGGATTTCTTCCGTAGCAGACTTTATCCGGAACATGTTCTCACCTCTGCTCTCCAACGTGTGCTCCCCATCTCTCGTCAGGAGGCCCTCATACCTCACTATAAATCCACTTCAGATAGAGTCAAATTAATCTTGACCCATCACCCTCACAGTACTGCTGTCAAACAGATCCTTTTCCGCCACCTCCCTATCCTCCAAGCAGAGCCTGCGACCCAAGAAGTATTCGGTGAAGCACCTTTGGTAGCATATAGACGTGACAAGAACTTGAAGGATCTTCTTGTTCACAGCCGTCTCCCAAAGGAGAATGCCACTCACTTTGGCACACTACCCTGCGGTCGGACACGATGCAACACGTGCAAGTATGTCATCTCAACCCAGAAGGTGTCCTTTCCTAAGGCTACGTACACCATCACCAGTAGCTTCACGTGTGAATCGCGTAATGTCATTTATACGATCATATGTAAACATTGCTGCAAAACCTATATTGGCCAAACAGGCGAACGACTTGGGGACAGATTCAGCAAGCACTTAAATGACATCTCTCAGCAAAAGTCCACACCGGTTGCCACACACTTCAATGGTCCTGACCACCATGGTCCCATCGACATCCAGGTCACTGCGATCCGATCTTGCTCCTCTGACACTGCCAGCCGAGAACAGCTTGAGAACCGTCTTATCCACCGCATGGGGTGTCTAAAACCAGCCGGTCTCAACACTTTCCACACCTTTGTCTGAGGTCACCCTTTCCTCTCTTGCTCTATTTTGGCTCTTTCCACTCTTATCCTATTCTTCTATTTTTATGCCATCCTCCATAATTTTTTCCTCTTCTATTTCCAGTCCCCACTTTTATTACTTGTAGGTATTTTTTCGTATTTTTTCGTTTTTTTTACTTTTTAGTTTCTTAGTATGTATTGTGTACATCCGGGGTCAAAATCACTTCCCTTTTTCAAACAAGCGCGATAGGATTTAGATGCTTCGCCTTCAGGGAAGTACCTAGGTTTTATTTATTTATTTATTTAATTTTTTTATATTTATTTTTATTTTTTTTAAGTTCTTATGTCTCCTATCTAGCCTTCACTTTCTTTCTTTTCCCGACGGAGGCCTTGGGGCCGTAACGTAGACTACTTTCTTTGTCTTTTGTCCTCGTAAGACGAATCACCTTTTTTCGATTTTTTTTCAAACCCATCCATTGCCCACGTCTTACTGCAGTTCCCCTCAACTTCCTCCATTAACAACACACTGTCACAGGTTACAGTACACGGCAAAATAGGAAGCATCAACAGTTCAACATGTTCGTATACAGCATAAACAGTATTATAGCAAGCCGTAATAATCCCTGGCTTAGAAGTAATATGAATATGTTCTCTTTCAATCTACAACTGCGTGCACAGTACATAATGAGTAAGCCGTAATAATCCCTGGCTTAGAAGTAATATGAATAAGTTCTCTTTCAATCTACAACTGCGTGCACAGTACATAATGAGTAAGCCGTAATAATCCCTGGCTTAGAAGTAACATGAATAAGTTCTCTTTCAATCTACAACTGCGTGCACAGTACATAATGAGTAAGCAGTAATAATCCCTGGCTTAGACGTAATATGAATAAGTTCTCCTTTTCTCAATATTCTGGAATTATCACATATTCCTTTACACCAAAATATATTCTATTCCCGGGACACACTGACGAAATGGTCAAACATCCATTTCGGAGCTCTGCCCGAATCTTACTGTCCCACAAAAATCAGTTGCTCAAAAACAACTCAGTAAAATTCATCCAAGTGCAAACTCGCAGCTTGCGATGTGAGCGGAGTTCATCCGCCTTCTACCCCAACCCATATCATAGAACCTTCGACCCGTTTCCTTATGTTATTTTTAAAAAACAAACTAACAGCTAGTCAAAAGAGCTGTGTTCACAAATTACTGAGCATACAGCTCCCAACTAAAAAATCATCATCATCACACAGAGCGTGTTTACTAGCGTGTTTACAAAAATCCAACCTGTACATACAAGTCGTTAATGCTTAACTCCCCTTAATTAAAATATGACTTAACAGACTACACCGACTCCCGGGGTAAAAATGATAACTTTTTTTTTTTGGGGGGGGGGGGGGGGAATTACATTGAACAAAAAAATTGAGTTCGATCCAATCATAATATCTACACATAAGGATTACACTATGTTAAGTCATGTTAACCAAAAATGAACAAAAGAGGGATAGAAGTAAGTGTAAAGTACAAAAGAAATTAAGTAAAGAAAGATAATGAGATAAGCATACGCAGTTCAACAACTTCAAAGAATTATGAAATATACTACTCGTCAAAAGTCAAGGGCCACTTAGAAAAACCTTGGTTGAAACCATAAAACAAATCTGATGTAAACGTAATTGGTATCAGTCAAAACGGCATTTATTGAATACCAAATTTGACATGTCACGTTAAGAAATGGAAACACACATTCAAACGCAATGAAGCTGTGAAGTGTGTCACCCACCTTTTCAAAAGTCACACAATAGATATTGGACAAATAGACATTTCAAAATCGGGTATGACCACCGTTTGCAGCAAGGCATTCAAGACAGCGTAGACGCATCGAGTCCACAAGTGTCCGAAGAGTATCCCGAGGAACAGCTTGCCATTCCCGAAGCAGAAATGCAGTCAGCTGTGCAATATCCATTGGCAGGGGGTGATTTGTAGACAATCCTCGACCAAGGACATCCCAGAGGTGCTCAATCGGAGAAAGGTCAGGTGAATGAGCAGGCCACGAATCCTGATGATCCCATGTTGCTGAATAAACTCATTCACCACACGAGCTCGATGGAGTAAAGCGTTATCATCTTGGAGGATGGCATTACCACCTATGGCCTCCAGAGCAGGCTGAACAATTGGTCTCAAGATTTCGTTCTGGTATCTTGGGCCGGTCAAGTTGCCTTGGATGATGTAGAGTGGGGTCCTGCCGTGTCTGTAGAAGCATCCCCAGACAATGACAGAACCCCTACCATAACGATCCACCTCTCGAATTGTGTCATCAGTAAATCGCTCTCCTGGTCGTCTCCAAACTCGAATCCTGCCATCATTGAATGACACAGTGAAGCGAGATTCATCAGTGAAGTGAACTTGACTCCATTGTTGCCTTCTCAATCGGATGTGCTTGCGACACCAAGCAACACGGGCTCTGCGATGAGCAGGAGTAAGAGGGATTCTGACTGCAGGACGTCGAGCAGCCATCCAAATTCATGTAAACGTCTGCGAATGGTGCTCTGACTGACATTAACGTTTACAGTTTGTCTCAGCTGACATCTTAGAGTGGAACGAGTCACTGTTCGATGGCGCAGGGCTGACAACAAGAGGTATCGGTCATCATGTCTATTGGTGCATCTAGTGCGACCTGACCGGTGGCGATCAACCACACTTCCTGTGGCCTGAAATCTCTCCAAAATTCTTTGGATAGTAAAGTGTGACACTGCAAGCCGTCTAGCAACCTCACGGACAGATAAACCACTTTCAACCCACGCTATAGCCCTAATTAAAGAAATGGATAATTATAAGTTGGACATATTGGTTGTCAGCGAGTGTAGATGGACGGGAAAGGGCATAAAATATATTTCAGAAGAAAAAAAGCAAATTACATACTCTGGTAGTAATGATAATCGTCACACAGAGGGAGTAGCCATCTTAATGACACAGAAAGCAGCAACATCGCTCATCAGCTGGGTACCTATTAATGAAAGGCTAATATTAGCTAGATTTCAGACAAGATTTTTCAAGCTCTCAACTGTACAATGCTATGCACCACCTAACGACGCTCTTGATACCACAAAAGATGACTTCTATGAAGCACTTCTAAGTACCATCAACACAATACCCAAGCATGACATAATAGTAGTCATGGGCGATTTTAACGCCAAAGTAGGTGACAACAACGATGAAGTACAAAGATATCTCGGTACTCATGGCATAGGCTGTATGAATCAAAATGGTGAAAGACTTCTAGAACTTTGTGAAATATCAAACCTCGTTGTGGCGGACACCATCTTTCCCCATAAGAATATCCACAAGATAACATGGAATTCACCTGATGGCAGAACTAAGAACCAGATAGATCACTTCTGCATAAGCGCTAAATTTCGCTCATCAGTTCAAGACGTCAGAGCATACAGAGGTGCAGAGATCGGAAGCGATCATAACCTCTGCATAGCTAAACTGAGAATTAAACTGAAGAAGTTATACCAACCGAATAAAAATAGAAGAATAGATGTACACAGACTGCAATCAAACGATGTAAAAGAGGAATATAATGTCAAAATGAACAACTATTTCGATGCTTTAGGCAAAATTGACAACGATGTCACCACCAAGACAATCGATACTAAATGGGAACAATTGAGAACAGCAATGACAGAAGCAGCTGTAGCGACCACCGGATACCTAGTACATAAAAAGAAAAAAATGGATGAGAGAAGATACTTGGGATAAAATACAAGAAAGGAAAACAGCAAAACTTAAACTACTAGCGGCAAGTACACATAATGCAGTTGAATCTTGCAAACTAACTTATAACTTGTTAAATAAAGAAGTGAAGACAAAAACTCGAAGAGATAAAAGACATTTCATCAATGAACTGGCCGTAGAAGCTGAAAATGCTGCAAGAACTGGTAATAGTAGGTGCCTTTATCAAATTACAAAACAACTATGTCAACAGCCTACCTATATGGAAACACCTGTTAAAGATAAATTAGGGAATCCAATACCAACAGAAAAAGAACAAATGAAGGGATGGGCTGAGCACTTCATAGAGGTGCTAAACAGACCACCACCAACAGTAACACCTGATTTTAATAATGAAACACCCACAACCACCTTGCCAATAACTTGCGATGAATTCACGCTGGACGAGATCAAACAAGCCGTTAATAGATTTAAAAATTTTAAAGCTGCTGGAGTTGACGAAATTTCAGGCGAAATGATTAAAGCAGTTAATGACAACAACCTCTTGAGAATTTTAGATATTATAAATGAAGTATGGAGAGAAGAACAGCCACCACAACAATGGAAAGACAGTATTATTGTAAAGTTACCGAAGAAAGGTGATCTATCAGACTGTAATAACTGGCGTGGTATATCTCTATGACTTAAATTGCATGCTGACGAAAAGATCAGAGAAGAACAAGCGGGTTTCAGGCCGAAACGATCATGTATTGATCGAATATTCACACTAAGAACAATTATAGAAGAATCAGTGGAAATGCAATCGCCACTTATTATCACCTTCGTCGATTTTCCAAAAGCCTTTGATAGTCTACACCGCCCATCATTGTGGAAGATACTTACAATCTATGGTTTTCCAACAAAATATGTGAATATAATCAAAGCGCTATATGACAATGCAAGATGTTGTGTTAGAACAAATAAAGGGAATACAGAATGGTTTACAGTAGAAACAGGGGTGAAACAAGGCTGTATTATGTCACCACTACTTTTTGGAATAGCTATTGACTGGGTTATCTGAAACTATACACACAATGAACAATTAGGTATAAAATGGACAAATGGAAAATTCCTGGGGGACCTGGATTTCGCAGATGATTTAGCATTCTTAAGTTCAACACCCAGACAATCCCAAGAAGCAGTAAATAATTTGTGTCATCTTTCGGTTAAAGTAGGTCTCCAAATAAATGCCTCTAAAACTAAAGTTATAAACTTTTCTAACGAGACCTTTAATATTATCCTGAACGGGGAAAAACTACAGAAAGTTGAAAGTTTCAATTATTTAGGCAGTAAAATGACTCAGGATGGTGACACAACAAGAGAAATTCATACTAGAATTGCTTTGGCAGCTAGCGCCTTCAATAGATTATCTAACATTTGGAAATTACGATCATTGAATATACATACCAAGCTTCGTCTGTTTAATTCAAATGTTATCTCAGTGTTAACATACGGCTGTGAGAGTTGGAAAATAACAAAATCATTGGAGAACAAGCTGAATACATTCGAGAACAAATGTCTTAGAAAACTCATGAACATCAGTTGGAAAGAATTCAAGACTAATTGACAAATAAGAGAAGACTCTAGGCAGAAATATGTCTCCAACTATATAAGGAAAAGACGATGGTCATATATCGGTCATGTCCTACGAATGCAAAACAACAGAATACCATTGCAGGCACTCACTTGGGTTCCTGAGGGTAGAGGAAAAAAGGAAGACCAAAAGAAACACCCAGAAGAACAATAATAAGAGAAGGAAGAACGTTGGGATTAAACAATGTGCAAGAGCTAAGAGGAGTGGCGTCACAACGAACAACCTGGAGAGCACTGGTTTCTGCCTTATGCGCCGTGTTTGGTGCTTAAAGAATTTATTATTATTATTATAGCCCTCATTCTTTGTAAGGTGTCAAGACTTCTTCTCGGTGGCATGGTTTTTGCAAGTGATGAACCTACCCTAAGTCTGCTGATTTTAAAACAAATTAAGAGAGAACTCTGTTCACGAAAAGTCGCCATTACACGTGGAATGTCAATCAGCACGATTACTTCACCTGTTTGGTTCTACGGAAGTATGAAAAAACTGATTAAAAATGTGAATTTATGGTCAGCAAACCACATTGCACGTGATCACCATGGTTATCGGTGAGTTGTTTTATGCTTAACGTGCATAGAGGACTGTCAGAGGAAGATATTGCACCCATTTTTACTAAAAACTACCTTCATTTAATCATTCTATGCGCTTATATAAAAGTGTATTGAACATAATAGGGTGGCCCTTGACTTTTGACGAGTAGTATATATCAAGTATAGACTAGGTATGACATCATAAATGAAAAGTGAAAAAACCAGATGAAATACAAGAAGAATGAGCAGTAATAAAAGAAAGCAATGCAATAATAATAAAGAAAACAATGATATATCATGGTAAACAATTACATGAAACAGTGCATTATATAAATGAACACCATTATAGCACAACTGCATACATTACAAAAAACAATGATAATCTAAATTCAATAACAAATAACTAGCTATCATCTAAAAAAACATAATGTGCATGATAATCAAGTTAATAAACCCCTGGAGTACCAATGAAGAACCCCTATAAATATCAAAATTAACAATACCATTATACATAGCTATTCCTGACGCACAATTAAGCACCAGGTAAAGAAAAAATACATCACAACCTCAACAAAAAAAAAAACATTTTCTCAATGTACTAATATCGCTATACATAGTTACCCTCTAGCGCACAATGAAGCGCTGGGCAAAGAAAAACATTACAATGTCAGAAAAAATACCTATTTCTTATTCTTCATTTTCTTCTCCAACACTGTAGTATACGAACCATACAGGAATGAAATGGTGCATAAGGATGAACGAATATACTGTCTTAAAGAAGTTATATCATATCCTAATAAAATATTCTCTAATATACTATACTATACTAATATACAATATTATTTACTATCCTAAATAAGTTACACATTAAGGACAAATTCCAGTGGTCTTGGAACATCCTGTGAGTACGAAGGTACAAAAACATCTAGAGTAGCATCAAACTGCCGGCAGGCTTCACTGGAACAGGTAAATCTTGTGATAATTACCATAGGTAAACAGCTCAAACAATCACTATAGCAGCTCTGACTCTCATGGTAAAGCATTTGCAGTGAAAAAAACACAAATGAAAATCTCTGTTTGGTAGAGGTAGGATTTTATGAAATACAACAGTTAACTTTAATTTATCAAATGTGGCCGTGTAAACTTCCGACCCCTGTATGGTGATAATCAAACCTTCCTCCGTTACACAAGAAAGGGTAACAGGGAAAGTAGCACAGACTCACTTACAATCAAGAATTAAGCAGGGTTATGAAAGTGTTCTACTAGAGTGCGTTAATGTATAATAGAGTCGTGGGTATATAAGTGACCCCGAAAACTAAAAGGGAAATCTAGAAAATGACAGTCAAGCAGAACCATGTTGGCATCGAGACAGTATGTCTGCCATCACATTATTCGAACCTCGAATAGCTCGTATAGAAAAGTGAAAGGGCTGTAGCGAAATAGCATAACGCGTGGATCTTGAGCTCTTCAAGTCTTTACTCTGTATAGCTGTGAGGGCTTTTTGGTCAGTTTATACTATGAAATGCGCGCCCAGAAGGAATCTCTGGAGTTTAAGAATCGCCCAGACCATAGCTAATAATTCTCGGTCTAGGACAGAGTAGTTCCTTTCTGTCGCAGTCAGCTTCCTAGAAAACATACATCACTGGATGCAAAGTTTCAGAATACTCTTGCATCAATGCGGCCCCGATACCTGTTGATGAGGCGTCACTGCGAAGAATAAAAGGCTTATTTGCATTGGGTAGTCGTAAGATTGGAGGAAAGGAAAATAATAGTTTAATCTTGTCTAAAGAGGACTGCATTCTGGGGACCAGTGTACTATATTAGGCGACCCCTTCTTCAATAGAGTAGACTGATGTGCAGTGATCGATGATAGGTTTGGGATAAATCTTCCATAGAATTGGATTAGACCTATGAGACTACGGACTTGTTTTTTTGTCTTAGGAGCAGTGATGTTGAGGATTTTAGAAGTGTTATGGTCCTCCGTCTGTAAGAGACCATGACCAACCCGGTGACCCAAAAAGGAAATGTCGCTGAACCAAACATAGGCTTTAGACGGTTTGGCCGTCAGATTATGAGAGAGCAGTGTAGACAAAAGTTCAGAAAGACCATGAAAGTGATCTTCCCAAGAATAACTAAAAAGGCAAATATAGTCAAAGTACGCACGCATCATGCGTACAAAAGTAGCTGGGGCATTGACGAGGCCGGAAGGCATGAAGTTCCATTTGAACAAACACCTAGGTGTTGAAAAAGCAGTAAGAGGTTTGGCGTGTTCAGTAAGTGGAACTTGCCAATATCCCTTGGACAAGTCGAGTTTTGTAAAAAAATAGTGAATCAGAAAGCTTGATGAGCAGATCTTCCAACAAGGGCATTTGTTCTGCATCAAATTTAGTCACTTGGTTTAATTTACGATAGTCGACACACAGACGTATGTTATTGTCTTTCTTCCGTACAATAACCATAGAAGAGGAGTATGCAGAAGTAGATGGTTCAATTATATTTAATCGTAGCATTTCATTTAATTCTTTTTCGACCTGTCTTTGAAAATGTAGGGGGATTGGGTAAGGTCTGACTCTGATAGGGTTGTAATCAGTGAGTGTTATGTCATGTGTAATGACCGATGTTTGACCAGGAATATCAGTAAGTACGTCCTCAAAAGTTTGCAATAAAGAAGAGACTTGCTGCTGTCTTTCTGTAGATAACTCCGAAGAAATAGTTACATTTTTCCATGACTCTGTTAACTGAAGTGGGACAACAGGAAGAGGAAGATTTACATCGGAGAAGGTAGCCTCTTCCTCCTGAATAACTGATAGAGATGTATAATGATTATGACTGACCGGAGGGTCGTCTGTCGCCTGAAACACAGACTGCAGGTAGTCTGGACGTTCATGAAATTCTTTCAGCATATTAATATGATAGGTCTTATGCTTCCCGTCAACATTGACATCATAATCGACATCAGAAATTATTGATATGACAGTATAAAGACCTTTCCATGAAATAAGAATTCTATTGTCTCTACGAGGGAGTAATACAAGTGCCTCGTCACCAGGATAGAGCTGTCGCAGACACCTGTATCTATTTGCGAAGAGCCTCGCCTTCTCATTCGCAGCCTCAGATGCAGAGGTAGCTGACCTACAAGCATCGATAATGTTCTGTCTCAGAGAAATGACATATTCGTAGGAAGATTGAGTGTCATTGTTGATATCATCAGCAGTTATTAAGTCGTGAAGCAACGACATGGGACCGCGAGGTTGTGCACCAAAGAGAGCTCGAACGGTGAAAACCCCGTATGCTCATTTGGCACTTCTTTATACGCGAAAAGAGCAGCGGGTAAAACCCTTTCCCAATCCTGAGGATTGTCCTCGGTTATTTTTCCAAGTAAATTCTTAAGCGTTCTATTCTGACGCTCGACTAACCTGTTTGACATAGGGTGAAAAACACTGCTTAGCGACCTTTCAATGCAGAGCGTGGCCATCACTTGAGACATAGTATCCGATACCAATTGTGTACTATGATCAGATAAGATTTGTTTGGGAAACCCCCTAGACGTGAGAATATCAACCAAAGCGCATCTGCAACATCTGCAGTAGAAATGCTCTTGAGAGGTACAGCCTCTGGCCAACGTGTACACATGTCACTACAAGTAAGAATGTACTGATGTCCTTTGGCAGACTTGACCTTAATAGGGCCAATAATGTCAATCGTCATTTTCTGAAAAGGACGAATAGGAATATCCGCAGCCTGGATAGGTGTTGCATGGCGTGAACCTCGTGACTTAACCTCCTGACATATCTTACAGGAGCGACAATAAATAGTTATATCTCTATTCACGCCCGGCCAAAAGAAGGAAGAAAGAACCCTAGATTTAGTACGGGAAAATCCCATATGTCCTGCACACTGAGAGTCATGGGCATGTTGCAAGATCCGAACTCTCATGTCGGTAGGTACAAGAATCTGCGAACGTATGGAAGAAGTAGAACCTTGCACCATACGAACTAGAACTCCATTCTTAATTGAGAACCAATATTTAAGATTTGTGTTGCCATCTGCATTATCTTCTTTAACTAGGAGAAAACAATTTTTCAATGAAGTATCATTTTGCTGAAGTTTGATAAAAGACTCTCGTGAAATCACGGAGTGAGCATCCTGATTATGTACTTCATTACTTTCAGCAGATGGAGTTTGTAAAAGATTTTGAGCTTGTGCTCTAGTTGTGACTGCATAAGCAGCCTGAATGTTTTGCTCTTCCCATATAGCAATTTGTTGAGGGGTACAATCTTTAATTCCATGTATTCGCCCGACGATAAGGTCTGTAATAGGATTCGGGAGCATACATGCGTGGACATGTCCCGTAAAAAATGGAGTGGCTATGTGGACGATAGCAGTCGGGAAATTTTCAACTGTCCCCCCAAATGTCACACATTTCATCACATCACCAGTGGCACAGGAAGAATGTATCAGAGACTGCCTAACCCCAACGGTTGTGCATCCAGAATCAAAGAGAACTGAGACTGGATTATTATTAACAAACCCCTTATGTAAAGTAAGAGTCCCTCTTCCGTCATGCGCAGCTAAGGCAGGAAGAGTGGGTAGAGGATGACCGCAACTCAAGGTAGTTATCGCTGTAGGTTGAAACAAAATTGTGCACTCCGGGCACTGAGATGCTTTCTCGAAATCGAAAGCAGAGCAAGCAGTAGCATTAGAGACACTATTATTATTGTTACGTTGATCATTAACAGCCTGGGGCTCTTGTTGAGCAGAGTTAGCATGGCAATACGATCTATTATTTGGAGATCTACCGTCATATCGCGATCTATCGCGACTATTATCTCTATTGGGAGCATTGTTATTTGCTCTATTAAAACTATTGTTCTGATTTGAACCCAAGTTAGCATAGTTGCGATTGTTATTTCCCCTTTGATCAAAATTTCTATTAGGTGAATTTTGTTATCTTCGAGAACAATTATTGTAGGGTTGATAATCTCTATTGTAGTTACCCCTTCCAAAATTTCCATAATTGTTGGTATTAAAATGTTGAGGACCGTTAAATTGTCTCCGGTTTCTTGAAGAAGGAGAATCACTACGTGATGGACTCCTTTGGTTCTGTCTAAACTTACGATTATCCCTCCTACCAAAATTGCGTTCAGCACTTTGAGATCTACGTCGCAAATTAGGACCATATGGTATTGCTGAAGCTACGGGTAAACCTTCTTTGACTTGAAATTTGTGAACCGTCACATTTGGATGTGCCGTGACGTATTGACGACAGTATTGTTCCACATCTTTCAAGTTTATAGGCTTTCGCTCATGTAGAAAGGAAAGAAAAGATTCACTAACCGACGACATGACTTTGTCACGAAGCAATAAGTCCATAAAGGCTTCATAAGTGTGTTCAGTTTTTGAAAGTTCAACCCAACGTGAAAACGTAAGGCGAATATTTGCTATAAAGTCTGAAAAATCTTTCCCTGTCTCCGGCAATAGAGACTTAAAGCGTAGGCGATAACCTTCTTCATCCAGTTGGTATTTTTTTAATAAGGCCGCTCTGACAACATCATAGTTACTCTTGTCAGGACCCTCCAACATACTTATAGTATTCAAAGCTTCACCCTTAAGTATATCCATAAGTCGTGCACAATATTCCGACTTGTCTATCTTATGAGATTCGCATGAAAGTTCAAATCTATTTAGATCGAATGAAATATCGTCGCAGGCAGGGTTGAAAGCAGGCAATATAATTTTATAAGAATTAGTATTTGCCTTATTAGAAGTTGTTTGATTGTTTGTCTCATTTTGTGTATTACCAATATTCACTGCCTGTATTCTCTCCAGCTCTATCTTTTCCTCATGCAGTCTCATATTTTCTTCAGCCTGCATCTGCATCTGCAATTTTCTTTTTTCAGCCTCTAATTTATGTTTCTCAATTTCCATTTTCTGTTTTTCAGCCTCCATTTGCTGTTGAATTTTTCTCTCTTCGGCCTCTAATTTCTGTTTTCTCTCTTCGGCTTCTAATTTCTGTTTTCTCTCTTTAGCTTCTAATTTCTGTTTTTCCATTTCCATTTGAAATTTTCTCTCTTCTGCCTGCATCTGCAATCTCCTATCTTCAGCTTCCATTTTCTGTTTCTTTTCTTCAGACTTCTGCGCCTTGGCATATTCGACAAGTGCGAATTATTTTACTTCCTCAGTAGTCATACCAAGGGATTTCCCTTGTGTAATGAAATAATCTAAACTAGACATTATATCTAATTATATGATATAGATAACTTATGTAAATATATTCCTGGAGAAAACTCCCTTTATCCCAACTCAGTGGGTGACAAGTCCCTGCTCAAGAACTTGTACAAATACCTTTAACTATAAATAGTGTGGTTAATTATCTATTAATTATACATTTTTTTTTCGTACGCCCGTTATTACTCGAGGCGAAATCTCAGGTTATTATTTTTATGTCTAACCTGACATTGATTTTACGTGAGTATCCCTTTTTCTTGTACAGAGACAGGTGTCCCTCGCCATTCAGGCAAATACTCTCCGATTTCGGAGGTACCCATTAGAGCTGGGTCGGCTCAGGAGCCGCCAATCCCTGGTCAACGACACTCCTTCAAATGTCCTCGCCAGGTCTCGAGTTAATCCAGTCCAAATCCCAGTCGACGAAAAGTCCTCAAATGCCGCCGCCCAGGTTTGATCCTGGATCACCCGGTCGCCAGAGCGGTGTGGTAACCACTACGCTAGCGCGGCTCCCTTATACATTATAATATTGACAGTGCATGACAAAATAGAGAATACAAACAAGAGTGACAAAGACAAGATATAAAGCACAAATGAATACGTTCGCAGGAATCAACTAAAGTAAGAAAGCAGAAATAAAGAAAAAATATTGCAAAGCTTGCAATGACAGCTGCGAATAGAATGACAAGACAAGCGACAGCACAGTGTATAAACGAAAAGTTTGTATATAACTCAAAGATAGAAAGGGGAGGAAGACATTCACAAACAAATTAATAAAAAAACTAAGGTACGGAGAAAAAATATAACGACAACAACACTGAGACGTTTCGTCACACCTAAACAATGATATCACAGATTACCAAACACAATGTACTGAAATACGTCAGCAAAAAGTTCGCTGGAAATTTCCACTGTGGGAAATCCGCAAGAATGTCTCTTCAGAACGCTTACGAAGGCCCTCGGTGAAGTGGGATATATACTACCGTAAGTCTCCACCCAACCAAACCCGCAGAAATATGAAACATATAACATAGAAAACAAGGCCTTTGTTATCTATGTTGTAAAATATTGTATGTATATATATATATATATATATATATATATATATATATATATATATATATATATATAAATATATATATATATATATATATATATATATTGTCTACCTATTGTAAAGTATATTGTATAAAACAAACAACACAATACATCAACACAAAAACCCACACACTACCAGCTGCACCACAACACACAGCAATTAAAATACCTACACACCCACCATTATTGAGCTAATATATTGCTATATAAAAGTCAGCGCCACCACCGGAATCGATCGGAGTATTTTGTTATATAAAAAGTCCGCGCCACCACCAGAATACTACCCGTAAAGTACATGACATACTACTTGCAGACCCAAGTAGAACAGTCCCAACTAAGATGGTTTGGCCATGTCTGCAGAATGGGAGAAGATCGGCTACCACGACAAGCATGGGAAACAAAGAGCCAGGGATCCAGACCCCCAGGACGACCCAGAGTCCGCTGGGAGGACAACATTATACAATCTTTGAAGGACCGAGGACTAAAATGGAACCAGGCCAGGAGGAAGACAGCCGATAGGATCGTCTGGCGCTCTCTCTTCCAAATCTCTTCCAAACCTCTACACCTCATGGTAGAAGGGGAACGACTAAGTAAGTAAGTAAAGTCGAATCTCTCTCTCTCTCTCTCTCTCTCTCTCTCTCTCTCTCTTTCTCTCCATAATTAATACTTAAAGTGCATGGGTGAATAAAAGGATACAGAATGCAAGATGAGAGAGAGGAAGGGCATAATGTTAAGACGGGCCTGCGTGCCCAATTCTTAACCTTTGAAAATAAAGTTCGTTCGTTTTCTCTCTCTCCATCTGTCTGTCTCTCTCTCTCTCTCTTTCTCTCTCTCTCTCTCTCTCTCTCTCTCTCTCTCTCTCTCTCGCCAGATGAAACTACGGTACCAAAATCACATGACCAACCCCAGTACTTTGGTTTGGTTTTAAGGAATATCTTCATTGCTCACGGACAACTCTAACAGTGCTCCGATCTCCTCCCTTAGATCACACAAGGAGGAACTCAGCACAGTGCACGAACTCCGTAGCACCTGCGAGAATCCCAGTGAGTGTATATAGGAATCACACATTCTATAAATATTTTTTTTTTGGTAGGTAGGTTTCTAATTTTTAAACTTTTCCAGGGCAGAGGACGTGTGGCCTACTCTTTACGATTTCCTACTGCCGTGGGATTTGTAACGTGCGCAACGTGCACACAGGACCTCCTGTTTTTTCGTCCTTATCCGAGAAGGTTATACAAACTCTTTGATATACCAACAACCTGAGGTTGATCACTGTTTTTGTTTTTCAACATAATCAAATTGACGTATGAAAGTGTACGAAGAATAAGATGAATCTGTAGAGGTATGAAAGAATCTGCGGCGGACATAATTATATATTCATCACGAAGTTGGCCATTCATAAAGTGTTAGTGTATCAGGGATTTACTTCTAGCCACGGTCAAATGTAATTGAAATGGGATGGCAAGATCACCAATAGGGAACTGATGACAAGAAACGGACAAGTGCTAGTCGAACGAGATACGATAAGAAGACGTTGGTCATGGATATCATACACACTGAGGATAGCATTACAAGGCAGACCTTGTTCTGGAATCCCCAGGATAAGAGAGGTAGAGGGAGACCAAGTAACGCATGGAGAAGAGAACTGAAGGCATACAAGAATGGGATGAAGAAGACCTTGAGCGATGGCACGTGACAGGAAGACTTAGCGTAACTGTTTTAAAGGCCAATGCTCCTTGGGAGCCGAATGGTGATGAATGAATGACGGTTAAATGTGCAAGTCCTCATTTATATTTCTCTCGTGAACTCGTCTTGAAATCTTATGATCGTAGTGTAATCTTGTTTATCCTGTTGTTCAACTCTTGTCTGCTCTTTACTTCTCTCATGAACTCGTCTAGAAATCTTATGATCATAGTGTAATCTTGTTTATCCTGTTGTTTAACTCTTGTCTGCTCTTTACTTCTCTCATGAACTCGTCTAAAAATCTTATGATCATAGTGTAATCTTGTTTATCCTGTTGTTCAACTCTTGTCTGCTCTTTACTTCTCTCGTGAACTCGTCTAGAAATCTTATGATCATAGTGTAATCTTGTTTATCCTGTTGTTCAACTCTTGTCTGCTCTTTACTTCTCTCGTGAACTCGTCTAGAAATCTTATGATCATAGTGTAATCTTGTTTATCCTGTTGTTTAACTCTTGTCTGCTCTTTACTTCTCTCATGAACTCGTCTAAAAATCTTATGATCATTGTTACGACATGGTTTATGATGTTAGCCACTATTATTGTGAGCACTTTTAAAGTTACGCGTTAAGGGGTTGAGATGCTATAAATATATATTATGTTTCGCGCTTCACTGTATTTTATTGAACAGTTGAAAAAAAAAAATGAAAAAAACACACACCCACACAAATAGTAATACGTCTTACAAGGAGAAGGACAAGAAAAACCTACGTTGCGGCCACAAGGTCTTCGTCAGGGACAGACAAACAAGAGACAGGAGGGAAAGAAAATGAGAATTAAGTAGAGAACATGAAACTATAAAAATAAGAGAAAAAAACTCCCTTAATATTAAGTCTAGTCACATGTGAAGCAAGATGGCTGCCACTAAACCGGAAAGAGGAAGTTGATAGTACATATTTTATTGAACGCGAATTGGTATAGTTGTCTAGGATTATGATGACATGTTACGTTGGTATGTTAACACATGACAACGTTATATTTTGACCCTTCAGACTCCGAACTTTGTACAAGTCGGAAGTATTCTTCATTCCTCTCAGTATAGAATGTATTGCGCTGAAGTCCTTTTTGAAGATAAGCTACGGGGTCAGCTATCTTGCTTTATGAATACAATGTGGAGTATTCTTATCGATGATTAAGTTTCTTGAACGAGGAATAAAAGGGAGTATAAATTTATGATTATCAGAATCATTATCTTCACCAAACCTATGGCTGTTCATTACCAGATTATCGACATACGACATCGCGTGTAAACAGTCAGACATTTTGAAGACAGAGCAAGTAATATATATGAGACTGTAATGGACTGCGCAGAATCTGATGTAACTATTTGATGCAATGAATTCAACTTATTTTTTTTATTTTTTATATTAATGAAGATAAACAGAAATCCCGTTCAACCTCTGATGGGTTATAATTAGGATATATATTGTTTTCAATTTCAAATAATATGAACAACTGCCGACATGAGAAAGTGGCATCACATTTGAAAATAGGGATACTCACAATTGTGCTTAGGCCTATACGTTAAATAGAAAAATAAAAAACAAACAAACAAAATCAAGAAGAAACTATGAACAAGAATAATATTAAAATGGAGGGTTGTATAGGCCTGGTGGTTCTAGTTATATAACGGACTTTACCAGATATTTAATTGACTTTCATCTCTTTAAAGTCACATGCATTGTAAGAACAGCATCAGACCTTCACATTCCCAGCCACTATATATTAACATGTGTTCGTGTTAAATATTGTTTGACTATATTATGCAGTTCCCTAGGTCTGTCTATTCTCAACACCTCCTCTATATTTATAGGTAAGTTGGATGCCTGCAAATAATCCAATATTGGTATTCTTATTTGGTCATACCTCTTACACTTTAACAAGAAAATGTCATGCCCTGCTGATGTATTTGTTTTGTCCTTTATTGTATTTTCAACTTCTTCCATTGTAATATCTGCATTTAAATATGATAAATCTTCAGTATTGATGATCAAGGGAAAATCAGGAATACGAATAGAGAAAAGGAAAGACAGAAGATACAAGCTTCAAAGGAAACAATTAAGAAAAAAGGAAGATGTCAGAGTAAAATGATAGAGAAAACCAATAATCTGAACATTGATTCAAAGAATAAGGGTGTTGAGAACCTTATGAAAGACCAACTAATCAATAGGCCTACTCATAAAGTTGAACAAAACCTCCCAAGATTAAGGATTTTTCAAATCAGTGGCAATGTGGTAAGTATTAGAGCATTACCAGACAGTAAGGTCATCAATGTACTAGAAACAGTTATAGATAAAGGGTCAATAACACACATAAAAAGAACAAATTTTGGCATAATACTCACAATGAACATGACTGAGAAGTCAAAAGCTTTAATAAAACAAATTGAAGTAAGTCCTCTTCAAGTAGAATTGGCACACAGCATTAAAGCTAGGCTTGAATTAGTCAAAGAAACCAGGAAATGTGTAATTAAAGGAATACATGTAACAGTTCCAGAGGAAGAAATAAGAACTAGACTACAAACAGAAAATCCAAAATATAGGATTCTTAAACTGGAAAGGATATCACAACAATTAGGAACTTCAACTGTAATAATAGTTACATTAGAAGGGCGAGAAATACCATCACATTTCTTCAGTGGCAGTACTACAATCAAAACAGAAGCTTACATACCACCAGTCATTCAATGCTCAAAATGCCAGAAATTTGGCCACACCAAAAGAACATGTAGAAGTAAGCCTAAATGTCGATATTGTGCAGGGAACACACTTATGATCACTGCAAATTAGTAGAAGATGATAAAGATTACAGAACAAGAAATAAAAACAGAAAATGTGCAAATTGTCTAGGAAACCACAGTGCACGTTTCCTTGGATGTCCACATTACCAACAAACAAAACTTGCTCTAATAAAATCAGTCAATACTAACACACCATTTAAAGTAGCACTACAACAACATCAATCATCAGTTGCTACATCTAGAACTCCGACACCAAGAGAAATCCCAGTCAGAACCAGAAATGTGGAAATAACCCAAAAGAAAAATAAAGTCCAAAAAATACTGACAAAAGATAGCAATCTACCAGAAGAAAATGAATTCAACTAACTTGTATGCCATAATAAATATGTACTGTTTTTGTGGACTCAAAGAAATCGCATCGTTGTTGCTTCAATCCAATTGAATTGGTCATATTACTCATCATTCGCGAAAACATCAAATCAGCACAAATGGATCGATTAAGGACAACTTGAAGATCAGGTAAGAAGCACACGGAATAATAATAAAAAGACCACTATTCAACAAAATTTGCAAAGGATCAATAAAGCCGAAATCAACAAAAATGGTGGCTGTTGATGTAGTCATTATGTACATAATGTTTCGATGTTTAGTTTGTTTCCCACTAGAGTTACTTGCCCTTATGCTAACTCTTCTGTTTCCCTTCTTACTACTTCCTGCTTCTAAGATGGCCGATTAAATATGTCGTTATGTATACCGTGTGTTCCGGCTTAGTGATTATGCTTCATAATATGTAATGTATGACAGCCAGCCACGTCTCATTATATTTAGCAACATTTACTATATAAAACAGTAAAGATCAACATGGTGACAGCGGTGTTTATTTCTACAGAATTCGAACTATTCTGCTGACACGTGTGCTGACGTCATAGACTGGTAATTTATTGCTTGCATACCATTGTTAGACATTTCGTCATGGCAGAACGGCCCATGTTTCGGTTACCACACTGCCTAGACATAAATAACGTCGAACCAGACACATTTCGTAAATGGAGACGACAGTTAGAACTATACATGCATGCAACAGAGGTGGCCTCTAAACCTGATCCTATTCGGGCGGCCATCATCCTACACTGTGCTGGACCTCAAGCTGTTGAAGTTTTTGATCAACTTGAAGAGGAAGGAGACCACTCTAATCCTACTAAAATTCTCGATTTGCTCCAGAACCACTGCAGCCCACGAAGCAATGAAGTATTACATACGTTCAGATTCTGGAACACACCTCTTCAAGAACCTTTTAATTCCTTCGTAACTGAGCTGAGAACTAAGGCAGATTTGTGCAACTTTAACGACAAGGATCGTATGATAAGAGACAAAATTGTCTTTACTGTTAACAAAAGGTTACAAGAGAAGCTCTTGAGAGAAGCTGACCTCGATCTAAAGAAAACCATTAATATATGCAGAGTCTTCGAGCAAACTGGAAACGACATAAGAGAGATGAGTAATACAGTACAACTTTCTGAAGCATGGGTTGAAAAGGTACAGAAAAAAATCGCTCAACCATAAACCTCCCAAGAGAGACACTGGGCATGCTGCTGGTAAAGCCTGTCAAAGTAACACTGACAATAGGTACTTTGAACCTAGAAAGGAGTGTCATTACTGCGGACAGAAGCATCTATTGATTAAGAAAAAGTGTCCTGCATGGGGGAAGTTTTGCTCAAATTGTGGGGGAAGAAACCATTTCAAAGTTAAATGCAAGAAAGTTCACACTGTTCACACAGAGTCAGTGGAAGATTCTGAAGTTTTTCTTAATTGTGTGAAGTCTAGCAAAGCTTGTACATCTGCACAACTCATTGTCAATGGAAAAATGGTAAAATTTCAGTTAGACACAGCAGCTGATGTGAATACAATCTGTCAACGCTTTGTGATGCAAGAACAATTGTTACCCACTAAACAGAGGCTGGTTATGTGGAATGGTACTAAGATGACTCCACTGGGAGAAGTTCTATTAACTGCTGAGAATCCTAAGACTGGGACAAAACACAATATAAGGTTTACTGTTGTGAAAAATAGATTCACATGTTTGCTGGGCAACAACACACTGCAGGATCTACAGTTTGTGACAGTCAACACAAACAAATTTATTGCTAAGGTGGCTACTGACAGTTTAGATAATGATCATAACTCTGATAACCATCTAGGTGTCCTGGGTGAGGCTGTGTTGCATATTGATCCTAATATTCGTCCAAAGGCACTCATGTGCAGAAAAATACCATTTTCACTTAAGAGCAAGGTAAAGTCAGAGCTTCAAAATCTAATGAACAGAGGTTTATTAATATCAGTGGAGGAACCGACCGAATTTGTTAACCAAATGGCTGTTGTTGAAAAGTCTGATGGTTCCATAAGAATATGTATTGATCCTAGACCCCTGAATGAGGCTTTGCAAAGAGAGCATTACAGATTGCCAACTTTGGATGATGTATTGCCTGAACTCAATAATGCCAAGATTTTCACAAAGCTGGATATCAAGGAAGCATTCTGGCATATCAAACTTGATGAGAAGTCTAGTAAACTTACAACAATGATTATACCTTTTGGTAGGTACAGATGGTCTAGACTACCATTTTGCTTGAATGTAAGCAGTGAAATTTTCCAGAGGCATCTAGCACAAGCTCTTGGGGGTCTTCATGGTTGCATCAATGTTGCTGATGACATAGTTATTGCAAGTTGTGGATCAAACAGACAGCAAGCTATTAAGGACCATGATCTGAAGCTTAAAGCACTGAAACATAGGTGTAAAGAGAAAGAACAATTGAATGACGCTAAAGCTCAAGAGAAGAAAGAAGAAATTACCTTCGTGGGTCACCTTATTACTGCTCTAGGTGTTGAACCAGACAAGAAAAAGGTTGAGACAATACTAAACATGCCCGTTCCTAAGGACTGTCATGAGGTTCGCAGATTTTGCGGCATAATACAGTATCTAGCAAAGTTTCTCAACAATCTTTCAGAAGTTATTCATCCAATTAGAGAACTTACACGTAAGGATACTCCCTTTATCTGGTCTGCTGAATGCGAACAAGCTTTTAAGAGAGTCAAGAAAATGATTACTTCTACTCCAGTACTCGCATACTATGAACCTGATGAATCTTTGTGTATTCAAGTTGATAGTAGCAGCTATGGACTTGGGGCTGTCCTCCTACAAAATGGTCATCCAATAGAGTTTGCTTCAAGAGCTCTAACTGAAACTGAACAACGCTGGGCTCAAATTGAGAAGGAACTCTTAGCTGTTGTATATGGTTTGGATCGCTTTGACCAGTACACTTATGGAAGGAAAGTTACAGTCATCAACGAACATAAACCTTTGGCAGCCATCGTTAAGAAACCTCTGAGTCAAATTCCTCGAAGACTGCAGAATTTACCGATGCGCAGCCATCGATATGACTTTGAATTCCAATGGGTACAAGGTTCCGATCTTCTTATAGCCGATACACTGTCCAGAGTTTGTATTCATAATGTCACTTTGGATTTCTCAACTGATAGAGAGAGCAATGCAGGAGCTGATGCACCTGTAAGATTACCTGACATACCAGATGTGATGATGGAAAAGATTAAAGCTGAAACTCTAAAAGACAGCGTGCTCCAGAGGTTGAAGTCGACCATTTTGGATGGGTGGCCTAAAAGAAAGTCTGATGTACCAGCTGAGCTTGTGCCTTACTTTGACATTCGTGACACTCTGGCCACAGAACAAGGCATAATACTTAAAGGAGAGCGTATTCTTACCCCAAAAGCACTGAGGCCTGAAATCAAGCAAAAGCTATACGCTGCTCATCTTGCATTTGACAGCATGATGCGCCGGGCCAGAAGTTGTTTGTTTTGGATCGGCATGACGGCTGAGATTCGACAGATAGCTGACAGTTGTCCAGAATGTCAAGAAACGAAGGCAAGGAATACTAAAGAACCTTTAAACCAGCACTCAAGAGGTTTATCACCCTGGGAGAAAGTTGGCACTGACATCTTTATTATAGAAAGCCGATATTATTTAGTTCTGATTGACTACTTTTCCAACTTCATTGAAACAGACTTTCTACCTACAATGACAGCACAGTTAGTCATCGGGAAATTGAAGTCTCATTTTGCTCGTTATGGTGTTCCTAAAGTTATTGTATCTGACCAAGGTACTCAGTTTAAGTCTGCACAGTTCACATCATTTACTGCTAGATGGGGAATACTTCATGTTAAATCATCACCAGGTCACCATAAAGCCAATGGATTAGCTAAATCTGCTGTGAAACTCATCAAGGGTATGATGAGAAAGACTGTTCAAAATTAAACAGATGCATATGAGGCACTACTTGAACTTCGTAATACGCCAAGACAAGGGTTTGATCAAAGTCTAGCAGAAATACTGTTCAACAGGAAACTGCGTACACTGATACCTTCTGCAGTGAAACCCGTTGCATCTCACAGTAGAGTTATTGAAAGTAGAGGCAAGAGAGACAGATCAGTGAAGAAGTATTATGATAAAACTGCTCATGATCTGCCCAAGTTGTCTCACCAGCCAGTCTACTATCAAGACCCTGAACAACCAAACTGGCAACCTGGAAGGATTGATAAGAGGCTCTCTGAAAGATCTTATCTCGTTGAAGGGGAGAATGGAGGTCAATATGTCAGAAACAGAATTCATCTAAGACCTAAAACAACACCTTTCACACCTGATCCCGAGGACCTGGAAATTGATGTCTCCTCTCCAGTTCTACCCGAGCAACAGGTTGTTTTACCAGACATGGAGAACACTAGTGAAGTGAACATTTCCAATCCTCCAGAAGTTGATCCTTCAACTCCAGCTACTTCTAGTCCTGGGAAAGCTGGCAAAGAACATTCTCTCCTACCATCTTGCCCTAAAAGACCCCAAAGAGATCGCAAGAAACCCTCTTGGATGAATGACTTTGTTCACTCATAAAGAAGGGGGGATGTTGATGTAGTTTTTATGTATCTAATGTTTCGATGTTTAGTTTGTTTCCCACTAGAGTTACTTCCCCTTAAGCTAACTCTTCTGTTTCCCTTCTTACTACTTCCTGCCTCTAAGATGACCGATTAAATATGTCGTTATGTATCCCGTGTGTTCCGGCTTAGTGATTATGCTTCATAATATGTAATGTATGACAGCCAGCCACGTCTCACTATATTTAGCAACATTTACTATATAAAACAGTAAAGATCAACAGTGGCAATAATCATAGTGTAACCTTGTTTATCCTGTTGTTCAACCCTTGTCTGCTCTTTACTTCTCTCATGAACTCGTCTAGAAATCTTATGATCATAGTGTAACCTTGTTTATCCTGTTGTTCAACTCTTGTCTGCTCTTTACTTCTCTCATGAAATCGTCTAGAAATCTTATGATCATAGTGTAACCTTGTTTATCCTGTTGTTTAACTCTTGTCTGCTCTTTATTTCTCTCGGTTCACGTCATTTTCATTTCACTAAATGTTTCCCTTACCTGTCTTATTCAGGGTGTCCCTAAAGTCCTTGTGCAGTTTAAATCTTTATGATAGGAAACTCTTTACAGAGCGATAGAACAGGAAGCAATCTGGTCATCAGAAGAAGTCCCCCCGTCCGACAAGTGTTTCGGTCCGATCACTCCTTTACACTCTAAGGGGGGCGGGCCCACTTGGGTCATGACTCCCAAGCGTCTCAGCCTCCTGTTGTCTTGTATCGAAAATGAACCCATTTCACTTATGGTAGCAACTTTAAAATCCACAACTCCGCCAGCCGTGGAGGCAATTGTGAAAGTAACAAAGAGAAGACAAATTATTCTGTTCGTTCCGTCGCACATCACAATTAAGAACACATACTGACACGCCTGCGTGAAGCCGACGAGTCTAGCCGCTGCGCGATAGCCGCAATTCTGTTCCTGACACCCCTTATAGTATACATCGCCTGTCGCCACTCAGTCACAGCCCGTTCACTAGTACACCAAAAAACTCAGCGTCTTGCGGACTTAGAAAAATTCCTGGTGTTTCCTGAACCGCAGCGTTTATTGTCACGATTTCCATTGCCCATTGCGGTTGTTCCACAGCTAGCATGATGCCTTTTCGGCAGTTTCACTAAGCCTCTTCATTGCCCTTGTTCTCGATTGTCCCCTTAGCCCCAACAGTTTCAATAAATCATACACTGATGCAGCCACAAGCCCTCTTGCGCCCACTTCAACAGCCATGACCCTTGCAGTGAACTCATCATGTCTCAGATCTGCGGCCAGATCATTATACGTGGCCGCTTTGAACGAATGTTGCTCGTCTAGTCTGGATTCAAATGGCACGGTCAGTTCAATCAGTATGACCTGAAGCGTTGCTGAAGAATGAAGCACTATATCCGGCCGTCTCCGCGATTTTCTGACACTCTCTGGATATGCCCCTCGTCCAGGTAGGTCTACCGCCATCTCCCAGTCGTTTGCACAGTCAAGAAGAGATGGTAAACTGCTACCAGATTTACTCGGTTTGGGGTGTGCTGGCTTTCCTGCCCTCAGAAAGTATGTATTTGCGGTGCTCGGCCTGGGTTTGCTATTCGCCTTCATCCTTGCCAGATCTATTGTCGCAGCAAGCTCATTTAGCACTTTGTTATGGCGCCAAGTGTATCGCCCTTGCCCTAATGACACCTTATACGCTGAGAGCACGTGATCAAGTGTCTGCCTCCCCTGGCACAGGGGCACTGCTCATCCTCCGACTTTCCCCTTTTCACAAGGTTGGTGGCCGACGGCAGCAGGTCATACATTGATCTAACAACGAAGCTGAGCCTAAGAGGTGCCATATGCCATATATCATTCCATGTCAAGGACCTCTGTAGGGCTCCTTCCCATGTAGTCCATTGACCTTGTTGGACTTGCTGCACTGCTTTTCGCAACCTCTTATCATTCTCAGCTCCTCGTATCTCCTGAACTACCATGTCTCTGCGCTCCCTGCTTGATGCCTTGGACCACCAGCGGATGTCTCCATGACCAAATCCCCGTCTATTCGTTTGAGTGTATCCGATTACCTCCCTCAGTTTGAGTGACTCTTGGGCAGCATCAACAGCTTCTTCCACTCTCCACTTCCTTCCCGTTTTCAATGTGGGCTGAATGGACTTAACCACGTCATCACCTGACTCGCGTAGCATCATTGCAAGCCTTGCCTTTCCAACTTTGTACTCTTCAACAACTGACTTGAAAGGAAGCAGAAGTGTTGACTTTTTCAGTACAGTGCTACATCTGACAGACCTGGTGGTACCCCTAGCCATTTTCTCATGAACTTGTTGACCTTCTGCTCTATAGCTTATTTTATGTAATAACTTCACTTCTTTGGAAGATGTAATCAATCTGTAAAACGCAAAAGAAGGGAAGAATTTATTCAAGATTTTGCATTTTTAATTGTAAGAATGTTCACGTTCAATACATCCACCAATTTGTTGGATGTAAAGTTGAATCCGAAAGCACACCAGAAATTCGTTTTAGGAGAACTTCAAAATCGCGTTCAGCTTTGTATCCACAATAACGAACAAATTGAAAGTTAACATTCTCACAATTAAATGTGTTAAATCTTGAATACATTTCCTCTTTTTTTCACTTTAAAGTATGTCATATCTTATATAAAGATGAAGTTATTAAAGATTCAAATTGCACAAGCACTTTAGGGACACCCTGAATAACTGACACCTTTATTTATTATCGTGTGCCGTTAAATTTATTAATGTGTTATTTTCACTGAAGAGTCTTGAGCCTGATGCTGACCGACATACTGTTAATCCCGAGTCACATTCCGGACAGAACTACCGCGTAGCTGACATGCTTTTGACCACTCCTTTTCAACGACATGGTTGTCATCCTGCAGGCATGGTGCTTTATTGTGATATTTCTGCTGCTTGACTAATTATATTTACTTTCCTTTCGCCGTTCCAGTTTACTCTTGTCGTGAAAGCGTTGTGGTGAAGCGTTGTCGTGAAACTGAAATTTTCGTTCTTGGGCCAAATGTGTCGCATTGGTAGATATGAAGGGGTGACGGTGTAGATGTCAGATTTTTGTAAAATTGTCGAAACATCTGCCGCCTCGTGATCATCCCTGAACACAAAAGAAAAACAACAATGTAATGAGCTATATAGAATGATGAACACTGTTAAGGGCGTTTTTTCTGTTGTTTCCCCATAACATAGGATTCGGGTTCAATAGTGTCTAGGGTTTCTTCAATTAATTTCAATAAAATCAACGTGAACTGTTCCTAATTAGATATACTTCACAGAACTCTTATCTTTTGACGACTTTCATTAATTTATGGACAATTCACTTGAACATTTATATATTTGTGACATAATGTGTGCGCTCTCTTCTCTTCACCGACAGTATTGAACTACAATTGTTGTGCCTACTGAATTATGTGCCACCAATATTTCAGCAATTTGGAAGCTAAGTTTTAAGTTTAGCAGGCCACCACAAAAGTCAATATTTTCATCTCCCAAACCGAGATCTATGATGAACTATAATTTCTTATAATTACCGTTTCATATTTAGTTACATTTGTTTCAAAGTGATTGAGCATGAAATTTGTATATGTTGACTTTGACAAATTTATAGTTGAATTAATCATTACAGAGAGAAAGGCGTATGTATGATCCAGAACCTCTAGTATATATTCATTAATATATATATACATACCTATATCGAGCTAATAAAAGGAATTTCGCTGAATTAAATCAGCTAGGGGCTTTAACGAGCAAATCATATCCATCTTCACAAAAGGCGGCGGGTCAGATACAATTAACGTGCTAAGACTCATTCAGCATTGTTCTCGACTTCTGAAATATCTTGTGAAATTCCCTCGAGGTAGAAGCATCATTATCCTTCTATCTACAACTCTGCCAAGAGTAATCTTGTGCGAAGGTAGACACATTTGAAGACCAAAATTAGATACTCTAGGTTTTGGCCACTGTTGGGCCACTACTGCGGAGCAAGAGGAGGCAACCCGTGACAATATTTCACTCCATAATGTCACTAATATCAGTCTTTTTATGAACCTGCGTCCTCCATATATTCACAAACGTATAATACTATTTTCTGAGCTTGGAATATTACAGTCATAAATTTCAATCCATGTTTCTTATAGACTCTCTTGAGTGAGTAGATAATTCATAGACATTCTTCCTTCATATATTTGAGTCATAGAATACTCGATACGACCACTTTATTCATTTACGTATATATTTACAGGTAATTATAGCCACACAGTTCAGTGCTCTACAGCACACATTTTTTACGTCTTCTAATGTTCATCGATTCACTTATACGAACGTGAATAATTAATATCTATAGGAGGTTTACAAACGTTTATAGTAATGAGCAGTGCATACAGCACACAATCACACTTGATATGTATATAAAGAAAAAAATCCATAAATTATATTTCCTCTACTGGGAATCGAACCCGGTACATCTAGAACTCGAGGCGGACGCCATACCTCTTAGCCACTCCGACTCCCAGGGAAGATACTTTCTTAGTCGTCCCTCTTCTACCTTTGGTTGTAGAGGTTTACCAGAGAGAGCGCCATACTGTCCTATCCACTGTCTTCCTCCTGGCCTGGTTCCAATCTATTCCTCGGCCCTTTCAGAGATTATCCAATGTTGTCCTCTAAGCGAACTCTGGGTCGTCCTGGAGATTTGGATTCCTGGCTCTTGGTTTCCTCTATTTGTCGTGGCAGCTGATCTTCTGGGAAGAATGTAACATGTATCAATTGTCGTTTAGTTTGACTGAATATAACAACAGTTTTATGTAAAGAGTTTACGATATGTAGTAGTTTGTATGCTTTGTATCACCGTCTATCATTTCAGTGTGTTTTTCTTCTTCACGTACTAGCTCATCTGACGTAGGTGACCGTCGACTTGTACCATATGTATGAGAATGCAGTAGGCTTATTCTTTCTTTCTGTCTCCTCAGAAAACCTCGGCAACTTCATGCCTAACCCCAGTACCGTGTCACCGTAGGGTTTGCCCAGGCATTGTTTATGCTTCTGGCAGGGTTAATATGAATGCTTAAAGTAGGGTGCCGTAGGGTTTGCCCAGGCATTGTAAATATTTGCCAAGGTTGCGTGAGCGTTGAAAACGGCTCACGAGAAAAAAGATAGAGGGAAGATTAAAAATTACAGACGATGGTTCACTGAATTCGCTTGTGTCGGTAAAGCGTGAGTATTTTTCTAGTGAGTAGTAAATAAAGCCGACCAATGGTTTCAGCTGGTAAACAGGTGAAAGAACTAATCAGAAGTAGGGTGGAGAAAAAAACACATATCAGCTGACGATGGCCAGAGGTCAGAACAGCTCACGGCTTGCTAGAGGGCAGTCGTGTTTCCGAAGACGAAAGAACACGAGATGCTGTTGTGCGGTTGCCACCAGTTTTAATAAGTTCTGTGGTATTACAGATAATTTTAGAAGTTATACAGAAGATGCACAAGCTGTATAGAAAAACTTAGAAGTTTAAAAGAAGTCAGTGGTTAACGAGAAGTGACATTAGTTCTAGGAAGTTCGGAGTACGTGATAGTGACTAGTCAGTAACAATATGATATAACTAAGAAGTGTCACATAGATAGAGTAGAAGATGATTAAGAGAGCTTTAATAGTGACAGTAGGGAGTGAATTTTCAGGAGAGATTCAGGGAATCGCCTGTAAGTATTGGTTTTTTGAATTATTATGTACATTGATGAAAGTTTTACAGGAGAAATGAAACTGAACTCCCCGGTCGACAAGCCATATGAGCAGTGAGAACTTTAATGACCAAGCAAACCAGAGAAGGAATTGAATTAAATATTAAAGGTTAAGTTTGGTACCGTCATCTATTAAATGGATGATATGAATGAATCCCAAGAAGGGAGCTACATATTTTTCATCAGAGAGAGAGAGAGAGAGAGAGAGTTCACAGTGAGTGAAACAATGAGTTGTACACGGAATTAGTTAATACAAGTAAGTGACAGCGATGGTCGACTTCTTTAAGAACTACTTGAATGCTCTCACATGTAAGTAAGGAATATATAAGGTTTACTTCATGCATAGAACTATAGGATGTTTTTTCCCAGAAGCGGATACAGGCAGGTCTGACCAAGTTTTGTACAGGAAGAATAAAAGTACAAAATAATGAATTGCATAATGCTGATCAGTTGCATTGAGGTATACTGAAACAGAATTTAAAGAGGTTAAGCAAGTACATGGAGTTGATACAGGAACAAAGGGAGATTAAGTGTCTACATATATATGAGATAAAGAAAGTATACATGAAGCAACTATGCTACAACTGTAGGTATGCTCTATGAAGAGGTATATATATCATTGATATATTACATGTAAATAAATATGTTTTTTCAAGAGGAAAAACAAATGCTTGAGTCGATCCTTGTGAGAGGCTGGTGTATGCCAGACTATTAGCCTGTATATAAATCCACTATACGATCAGTCACTGTATATAACAACGGAGAAGGGAACGAACGAGTCAAGGGTTGAATGAAGGAAGGAAAGTAGTTCATCCAAGAATTACCAACTCTGGCGGAGAGGGCCAGTACTCATATACTATTACCTTAACTTGGAAGATATGACAAACAAGAAAAGAGACTGGTGTGAGTTACTTAACTAGGCCTACCACCTGCCACCTAGTTAAAAGAAAGTACTTTGTTGGAAAATTAATCACACCCCCACTGTGACATTTTACCTAATTGGCGCCTTTGGACCAGTTCTCGGTTCACCACCACCTGTTACATATGTTTATTAATTATGTTGCTTACTTCTCTTCACGCCACCGCGTAAAATTGTCCAATTATCTTCTCTCTTTCTTGTCCCCTATCTATTTTTTTCCATTCAGTAGTGTGTTCCCATTCATTTTGACAGTATTTCGAAAAATCCATATTTTAAAAAAACTTAACCAGCACTTCTATGTTTAATTTACTTATTAAACACTATTATATTATTATTATTATTATTAAAACCAGGGCTCGGAAGTTGGAGTCATGGAGTATGTGGTTCTTTTTTTTAGTGCAGTCGGAGTCGGTAAAAAAATGTCCGGACTGCAACTCCAAATGTTATGCCACATGACTAGTAAAAAACTGAAGCGGAGTCGGGATTCTAAAATTACACGAGTCGGAATCGGAATATTTTGGACCGATTCCTTGCTTTAAACTGCTACACATTTGTTCGGAAAAAACAAACAAACAAAAACACAAATAATAGTTCGTCATACTAAGAGAAAGGACAAGGAAAAATCTACGTTGCGGCCACAAGGTCTTCGTCAGGGACTGACAAACAAAAGACAGAAGGGAAAGAAAGTGCGAATTAAGTGGAGAACATGAAACTAATTAAATAAGAGAAAAATACTCCCCGATTTGTGTCACATGTTGGAGCAAAAATGTCCGCTATTGAACCGGAAGCCGGAAGTGAATAGTTGTGGTCTGATTTGATGTTAAAGAAATATATATTATTTGTAACAGATGTGAGGTCAGCTGTGCAAGCCCCTGAGGTTAGTTATTTATGAATATGTTCTCAGGGAACCTGTCTGCTACCACCCTATGACCTCAACCTGTCATATATTTTCTCCTAGTTAAGTGTAAAGGTGTGTGAGTGTTGTCTAGCTAAATGTCTAGGGTATATGCGATGTAATGTAATGAAATGACAACACTACACTTATAAATTAATGAACAATAATGAAACAAGTCACTGTTAAAGTTTAAATGTTAAATCTTTTTTTTTGTACAATTTATTTTCCGGTATTTCAGTTTTTTTTTTTTTTTTTTTTTTTTTTGATACCGGAGTACTGAAAACCCAAGGTGATAATGAAATGTATTTCAACAATTAATTCAAACTATAAATGAATCTGTTATTATTCACAACTATAAAAATGTCACTCTTGAAAAGTGTCAATTAAATCTTGATTCTATGAACGGGTAATAATGGGAAGAACGTCTGTCTTCATCATGTTCTGAACTAGGAAATACACATTTGGAAAAGAGAGTGGTTAATCTGAGGTATATATAATCGAGGAAGTGGAGGGGAACTGCGGTAAGACGTGGAATACAATTTTTTTTCAAACCCATCCATTAATCTGAGGTATCATGTGCCCGTGGACGAATTCTTATCTTTGTAGTTGCTGGGATACAAGATGGTTTCAGTCCAAGCTAACAGCTTCAAACTGCCAAGTCAGGATACTGCCCTTGAATTCTCAACAGTGAGGCAAACAGACAATACTGCCTCAATTCTTCAGGTGCAGATGTACATACAGGTATATGTTGACCAATGGCACACTTTGATTCAGAGATGAAACCCTGGAATGAGAGTAATAAGCCCATCCTCAATACCTCATATACCTCTCTCTATCCCTAACTATTAAACATTTTTAACCTGGTCAGAATCAGCATGGTAACTAAACAATTAGATAACGTTCTTATTTGGTTTTGTACCCCATTCATGGTCAGATAATCTTTCAAACTTCAGTTTGACACTTTCCTTGACATAGGAAACATTTTAATTAATTATTTCAAGTCATGCGCAAACACGGTGACTTGCTGAAGAAGACGGCCAGTGGTTTTCTGGTCTTACATCATAAAACTGTACATCAATTTCCCCATTACTATTTAATTTTATTTTCTCCCAAGGTGTCAGTAAGCCTGTCTGGCTTTTCTACAAAATGATAATATCCTTCTTAACAACTTTGTGACACAACACAAAGTTTGATGTTGGCGCTTTCCTATATATGCCTCTACCCATAGAATTTTCATACATATTCAATAATACATACATAATAATAATAATGATGATATAAATGTTTTTTCTTACCGCATCAATGAAATATTCCTACTAAGTAGTTTAGTTAGCGATAACATGGTCCCTTCCAGATCGCTTGCTGGTGCAGATCAGCAACGGCAAAATCGTACTGAAATTCTTGCCTTTAACACAACAGTAGTGTAGGAAATATATTTTACACGTGGCACCTAACGCCGATTTCAAATTGTTTTTATCACTACTGTTAGTCTATTAGACTCCAGCCAATCAGGGACTATTATGCCTCTTGCGTCCTTTTTCAAATTGAAACTTCAACTTTCAAACTTGGGATTACCTCCCCCTCTCCCAATATGTGGCAAGCTGAGAGAGATATACGTCTGTTCGTCTATTTGTCTTCTACCAATATCTCGGTTATTTACTAAGTGTTTCAAATTCTGAAAAGTAATTATTGATCATGCTGCTGTCTGTCACACAGTAGTTATATTTTTATTCTTTCCTTTATTATATTTACTATTATTGGTTTTTCCCCTTTATTTATTCAAATAACATATTTTTCTATCTACGGTAATATGCATTAACATCTTAATCTTCTATTTAACCATTAATGTCATTGTATTTGTCAACTGTCCTTTCTTTTAGTGTGTAAGAAAATTATCTAAGTTGTTATTCTCCATGCTTCTATGCTCCGCTTGGGTTCAAATTTCAAATTTCTGTAAACAACGAACTCGTGACACTACCACCTATGCTACTTTTCTCCTTTTCTCGTACTGTATTTTCAAATATTCCACGTTAATCGTATTATTTGTCTGTAACTAGCGTTCTCATTCAAAATTGAAACAGCACATCTGCAATACGTCACAAAAATGCGACTTTTAGGCCAGATGTACGAACTGTGTGTGTGTTTTTCATTTCAGTCTGCAGATCTAAGAGGTTATACATTTTGAACTGCGTGTCGAGCGAACGGGGACTGTATGGTTTTGTGTCGTCTTTTAGAAACATGCTACGGTATTTCCACGCACTATCGTTTTCGGCTCGCGAAACCAACAGAACCAAACGCGTGTCAAATGGCAGCATTCTTCCGTCTCTCCCTTCCCCTTCCTCGCGTTTTCTTCTGTCCATCTTTCTTAGAACGACTAAGCCTTGCCTTTTCAAAATTGTTACCGTTTGTGTCTCAAGGACGAGGTATAAAAAGTTAGTACTGCCCTGCAGGCGGGGCGATGATGTTTCACACAACCCCACTATTTTATCCCTATATTATGTTATCTCTATAAACAAGAATATTATCTATTTGATTGGTGTAATCTCTGATTTTATGACAATAGTACATTAAAAGGATAAATAAAAAAATAATAATGAAAACAAGGACTGGAAAACCGAGTGAGCGAAAAGTAATATATATATATATATATATATATATATATATATATATATATATATATATATATATATATATATATATATATATATATATATATATATATATATATATATATATATATATATATATATATATGGAGAGAGAAGAGGTAGAAAGAGAAAAAAATATATATATATTAAAAACAAAAATAAAGAAAAAAAATTAAATAAACATTTTTCTTCAAGTGGTTCTCAACTTGTGTAGTAGGGTCTGTATTACTGTAGGTAAGGTATGTTGTCCCGTAGCAGATACTACCGTAGGTAAGTGAACTGTTACAGACTTCAACATACTAGGTCCAGCATCGAGAGATGGGGGTGACCAATTCCCTTCCTCGCTGCCTTTTCCTTCCCTAACTCAAAGAGCAGAGTCAGATACCTATTTACAGCTGGATAGAGTTGAGCGTGTAGGTACCGTCATTCAAACCCGGTACCTTTGCCGCGAGAAACCAGCGCTCTAACCACTCCGTCAATTGGAAGCTCCATACGTCTTCATGTCTTCACTGGTGACTAACAAAGTACATGTATGCAGTGTTTTCATGTATCTACTTGTCTTTAAATTGACTCATATTATAGCACAAGTCTATGTTAACCACACCCCCAGATCTTATATTTTTGGACATGTGCCATAATATAACCGACGGTATGTGTGCCTCAACCACAACATTTAAAAAAAAGTACTCTCTTCTTCTATGTGTGTCATGTCAACTGAAAGCAGACAATATTTATTAAAGTGATGCGAAAAAGAACCCTAAAATTAAAATTCTTAAAACGTACAGAAGAGCGAGAAGTAGCGCTCATATGAACAAGTACTAATAACCTCTTCTTCTTTCCAACCCCAGGTATTCGTGTTTTCACTCTTTTTACCCTTGGGGCGATTGGGGGATATGATTTTGTGCTTTCTTGCTACCCCAGAGGTCTTCCTCAACTCATCGGGCACAACTGGTGGAGGTCACACCAGTCCCACTAATTGGCGGGTGATGCAATGCACGAGAAGGTTGGCCTTCTTCTGAAGTTCCCCTGAAGGAGATAGAAATAACTTAAAACCAAGAATACGGAAGTGGTTAGAACAGAAAGACACTACTCCAGTTTCTAAATGGTACTTCTGCCAGCTGTTTATGAGATCAGTTGCTGAGTTCTTTTTCCAGACGACAATGTTAAACTGCCCATTATATTTCCTTCATTGTCGTCCTCTAGCTCTCGTCCCATATATTGTGCCTGTCATCGTGACATATTTTAACTGTCCTGTCCTCATAACATGCCCCCAAAACGTGGTCTGGTTACTTCTAATATGTGTAATAAACTTTTTTTTTTTTTTTTGCACGCTAACCTTTTCATGTCCTCTCACCAGTCTTATTGGCAGTTAAAAGGTAGGCTTGACTTAACATTCTTTTGTAAAAATAACATCTCTGTTGCTACCAGAGGTCTTTTGGTTTGTTAACTGATTATCCATGATTCGATCCATGTGATAGGATCAGCTCTATGTTACAATAAAGAAAACTCTAATCCTTACTTCAAATTACAAAGTTTTTTTGTTTTTTTCTAGAATGCCGTATATTGGCTGGTCAATTCTATTTCTTTTTTTTTTTCTTTTTTTTCTGAGCTGCAATGTGGAAATTTTTCAAAATTAAGACAGGAATTTACGGAGAAACTACCATTATGTCCCTTTAAAAAAAATTATGTTTTATTTTATGCATTTTTCAGCAAGCTAATGACCTTATTGATGCTCTTCTGTGCTGTTTTTCGTGTGTTCCATTCCCGACGAAGACTTCGTGGTCATAACGTGAGATGTACTGGCATGTGCCTTGTAAAGACTTTCCTCTACTATAAAAATGTTGTTCATTTATTCAAAACAGAAATACGGCACCCTTTACTTGTCTTCACTGGCGACTGTCCAAACAGATTTAGTACTCCTAACGAATCTTTTTGTGTGACTGCAACACAAGCAAATCTAGTACTGTTTGCAGGGTTCTACTGAAGACTTTAATCGCCAAGAGCGAACGCTCAGTAACAGTAGATCAAAGACAAGACAGAAGACTGCCTGTCAAACACCAAACATGGTGGACCAACTCTTCATTGTTAAAAGAAGAAAAAAAGCAATTCTGAAGGTTACGTTTATTGATTCATATCTGTTTTAATAGAACGGTCACTGATATAAGGAGAAGGCTAAGCTCCACCCATTCTTAGCCAAGAGCTAATAAAAAGAGATGGGCTGGGTCAGGGGGCTGGCACCACTACCCTATAAAATTCCAAATACTACAGACAGTGACGTAATTAGTGGGGCGAGGGGGCGCCACCGAACACCATTAGCATTATCACTTTCCTATGAACTTCTTATGGAGCATGGACTCACCCCTGTAACTGGTCTCCCCTGCAGGAAGCCGGCACCAAGCGTTGACATGCTCTTGCTGCTGCGGTTTCTGTGGCAATTTGTAGGTTGCCAATCTAATGCCCAACCCCCGTCTTAGTTGCCTTGTACGACATGCCTGAGGGTGCAGCAGTCCTATTCTTTATTTGGTTGTGTCTTCAGAGGACCCCCCCCCTTCCCGGGAACTACATGGGACGGACACTTATATAACAGTTCTCTATTGTCAAAAATTTCATCTTAAATTTACTGGAGGGTGCCAAATGTAGGATCTGTCCCGGGGTGTCAAATTTTTATTACGCCTCTGACAGGAACAACATTTGAGCATTTATATCAACAAAAATAACAAATATCATTTAGTATTTGATGAATAAGGCCCTTTATTGCTTGTAACTGAAACAAAAGACTATGGGGGGAGGAGGCATCAACAAGAAATTAATAAAGGTATACAACAATTTTTTAAGCTAGAAAACTCAACAGACACATGTCAACAAAATATGAGATGCAACCCCTAAAATAAAAAAGAATTGTTGCCTTATTTTGGAAAGGCGTGCTTTGTTCTACCTAGACACAAGGTCTGTTGTTTATATTACGGCGCATGTCCAAATATAGAAGACCCTGTACTGATAGATCTCCTCAAATCAGAATTATGCTAACTTATTAGCTTTTGGAAAAATGTAACATATTCAGATACTGATGAGGATTTGAAAATGCGGATTTTCATACTGCTGGTCTTTAAACCAGGGGTTTCCAATCGTTTTAGATTTAAGTACCCCTTCGGCTTTTAGTAAACCTTCCCTTCCCCTATCCAATATAAAAGGAAATAAATTATAGAGTTTACAATGCATATGCACATAAGAAAAAAGATATACATATTAATGTTTTTTAAATAAAGAAGACTATTCAGTACATAACAACATTCTTTAGTATCACAAAGTTAATACATTTTTATCAGTCCTGTCACATAGGTTATGATCATTAAATTGCCTATTATCCTCTTCCTATTCTTTCACCCGTATCCTCTATATTTCTTTACCTTTTTCTTGTATTTTGTCGCATTCATTTGTTTGCGAGAAATATCTATTTTGCCATTCTCACTTTCGCTAGTTTCGTTTCTCATTTAGAAACGCATTTCATCGCTTACGAAACGAGAAACTTGATTACGTAGATGTCAGTCTCTGCTGGTCGAACGATAGCTGTGAATATACGGTTCTCGCCAGACAGAACGTCTGCAGTTTCCCCGGTCAGAGCGCTGCCCGACCAGATTTCTGGGCCTGGGGTGTGAGAATTCGCTCCGTCAGACATGGCAGGCAGACGGATTGTCTACCTTTTGCAGCAACTGCGTGAGTTTTCGTCGGGATAGTCCGGCGAAGTGTGAAATTGCGCTCCGCACGGCAGACGGGTTATCTGAGATTTGCAACTGTCACGCGTACTCTCGGTCACTGATGGCAGTTACGACATGCGTTAAGCTGACGTAGGTGTTTTACACGTACAAGTGGAGATTATTTCGTTTGCGAAAGAAGTTGGGGCTTTTGTCTAATTTTAAGATATTGGCCCGAGTTTGAAACTAACTTCACTCATTCTCCATTTTACAGTAGACGTGGTCACTTCGTTCTAGAACACTTAAACTTATAAGTGATGTCTCTCAGTTTCGTTGTGATACGTAGTTCTGTGTGAGGTAAAATATTATATCTAGTATATCTAGTATTTTGTGAAGTGATAAAGTGTTTAATCGCCTATTTCATTTAAACTAGTTCTGTGTGCAGAGTGATTATTTTAATAGTTTGTTATTTCTTTAGTCGACGAGTTACAGTGGAAAGCAAGATAAATTATAAATTTCTAGCTAAACCCATTCGGCTATTAAATCAATTGCATTTAACTGCTAATACTCAGGCGAAGTATATTTTTCTAAACAAACTTATAAATGCTAGATGCATCATGAGTGGTGACGGAAATACGCAGATATTCCTAATTCATGATGAGTGATTTTTTAAAATATAACTTATTTCACGGGAAGCTTAAATATAAGTCAAGCTGTAGGCTTGCCGTTTAAAATGTAAGTTATAACGAGTACATAGTATGTATAATTATTTTATATGTGCTTGTTCCATTTTATGCAGTGAATACTGGGTGATCCAAACTTGCCGGCGTTTAGTAGTAAAGAGACATACTTGTGAGAAGAATAGACATTTCCTATCTTTAACCACGTGGGTTGTTTCAAGTAACACTGATCTGACAGTGCATGTGCCATCAGAGATAGACAGTAATACCAATCCCACTAACGGTTTTCTAAAGACTGAATGTTTATACTGGGCCTTTGAGCCAGACTTTTTTTCTTCTCAATAAACTCAAATATACATGCTGCCTGGCGGCGAGAATAATTACAAGAAATAACATTAATATTTCCGACAAGTATTGAGAGAGTGTATAGCGAACCAAGACTATCTGTTAAAAGAAGTTGTCCACTGGTCAACTTTTCCCAAATGAAGGAAACCCTCGTGTTTTGACTCTGTGTGCCCGTTCAAACTTGCTTACCCTAACTGTAACTGTCTTTTTCTCTTGTTGAGGTGATCACTGGCCCAAGACAGTATACATGTGGTTAGGTGTGTAGTGCGAGCGTATGATGAACTGAGTGTGGGTGCGAATGAAGGCGCGAATGTGTTTAGGCTCGTATATATGTAGACCCTGCAACCCATACACTCACATGCAGTAGTCAAGGATGCTTGAACACTGCAGGCACGTTTCAAAACATTTATTGACGAGAACACACATGGTATCAACAGGAACAGTCAGTGTTAACAAGGTCATGCTGACCGGAAATCGATAGGTATACATTAGGCATTCAACAAGCTGGTAAACATTTGAATATTCGTGCATGGTCAATACAATGTTCTTCAATAATGACAGTTCGTGGCGTCGCCCTGGTATCACTGACTAAACGCGTCAGATACCTTAATCACTTTGACACATAGGTGCAACTTGGCATTCCCCGCCAATTGCACTGTATTAGGCTGTAGTACATTAGCCGAAAACACAGTCCTCGTTCTGACGTCAGCTGTGTACTTCTGATAAGCAGGTTACCATCAACCCTGCAGTAATGCTTATTGTAGACATAAATACCGCCAATCTGAGGTTCCCACAATATATCTTCGTCACTGGATTTCTGGACAATATAAAGACTAATAGTCTTGGATGGCTACCTCGAGCACAAAATATAAGTTCTGAAATGGAGGATCGGTGAGCTGCAGTTCACAGACTAGGCAATCTTCTAACATGTTCTGCCACCGAAAGCATAGTAATGGAAAAAGTCGGTATTACCTGTAACCAAATCCACAGAATATAACAAGGAACTCTGCTGTCATTCCAACGCACAGAGATTCACTGGGGAAAACTGCCATCGCAGTCACTTCGAAGATTCTCCCCGAAAAAAACAATGGACTCTCGTCCCTTCAGAAACCAGGACACTTCACGGCTTACCGGAAGTCTAACTCAACTCCCGCTTAAAAAACCCTGCCTATGGGCATACGCCAGAACTGTCTACCTTTGACCCTAAAGGTCAAACACAATGAATGAATAAACAAGGGAAGACAACCCCTAATCAACCTGACATCGCAGGTAAAGACACAATTATTCTTATGATAAAAACATAAGCAAATAACTTGACAGATGACTCCGTCAAAAATGACAGCAATATATTACTACAACCCCCCTGTAAAAAAAAAATGAAATTTTTTTTTTTTTTTATGTCCATGAGCAAGATTGCACAAGTATCATTTATGTGCTCATGAAAAAATGAACCTAATATCAGGTACAATAGACACATAAACAAAGCGTCTGAAGAGGATACAAATCATATCCCAACATAGGAGAAATTATTTCCTTTAAGCCAAACAAACTAAGGGGGTACCATTAAAGAAAACTAAGTTGATGGCAATACCAATCATATATCAAACATTACTAAATGCTGTAATTATAGCAATATACAAATGTCATGAATTACAATGCTATATTAGCAACATATCACTGATGGATGGACAAAATGAAATTTGTTAAATTATCTAAACATCATCCAAATACATTTGTATTACAACATATTAGGATATTAAGGACAGACCTAAGTCCGAAAGTGTATCAGGAAAAACTAGGACACAAGATTTAACTGGAATCATGTGGGCATCTGGACAATATGTCCGCCATCACATTATCCGAACCACGGATAGCTCGCACCGTGAAATGGAAAGGCTGAAGAGCAATAGCATAACGAGTAGATCTCGAGCTCTTCAAATCCTTACTTTGCATAGCCGTAAGAGCTTTTTGGTCGGTTTCCATAAAGAAATGCGCGCCCAGAAGGAACCTTTGTAGCTTAAGAATGGACCAAACCATAGCCAACAATTCACGATCTAAAACCGAGTAATTCCTTTCTGCCGCATTTAGCTTCCTAGAAATATACATTACAGGATGCAGAGTTCCTGAATATTCCTGCATTAGTGCCGCTCCAATCCCAGTGGAAGAGGCATCACTACGAAGAACAAAAGTCTTATCAATCGTTGGTAGTCTTAAGATAGGATGAGATGAGAACAAATTCTTAACCTGATCCAATGAAGATTGGCATTCCTGGGACCAACGCACCATATTAGGAGAACCTTTTTTCAATAACGATGAAAGTGGTGCCATAATGGAGGACAGATTCTCAATGAATCTTCCATAGAATTGTATCAATCCCAAGAGACTACGCACTTGCTTTTTTGTCTTCGGAACCGAGATATTTAATATCTTCGAAATGTTTTGGTCCTCTGTCTTCAACAGACCATGACCAACTCGATGACCTAGGAAGGAAATTTCACTAAACCCAACAAAAGCTTTAGAGGGTTTTGCAGTCAAACTATGCTCACGTAGAGTAGATAGCAATTCCTTTAGACCCAAATAGTGTTCTTCCCAAGTATCGCTGAAAAGACAGATGTCGTCTAAATATGCGATGACATCTGCACGATCTGATAGAATTCGTCGCATCATGCGCACGAAAGTCGCTGGGGCGTTCATAAGCCCGAAAGGCATACAATTCCATTGAAACAGACCCCTGGGTGTCGAAAAAGCAGTGAGAGGTTTGGCTTGTTCCGTCAGTGGGACTTGCCAATAACCTTTCGACAAGTCTAGTTTAGTAAAGAATTTAGCTTTAGAAAGTCTAATAAGTAGATCATCTAATAACGGCATAGGTTCCGCATCGAACTTCGTAACTTGATTTAATTTGCGATAGTCAACGCAAAGACGTATGTTATTGTCTTTCTTTCGAACAATAACCATCGACGAAGAATAAGCTGAAGTGGATGGTTCAATTATTTGCAGTTGAATCATTTCATCCAATTCTTTCTCGACTTGTGCTTGAAAATGAATAGGTATTGGGTATGGTCTTACTCTGATCGGATTACGATCAGTAAGTATGATGTCATGTTCTATGACATCTGTGTGTCCAGGAATGTCGGTAAGGACATCCTGATATGATTGTAGCGTAGAGGATACTTGACGTTGCTCCTCAAAAGACAAGTTCGAAGAGACAGTAATGTTTTTCCATGATTCCGTAGAAGTAAGTGGAATCGCAGGAAGAGGTAAGTTAACGTCAGAAAAAATAGTTTCCTCATCCTGTATAACGGACAGGGATGAGATGTGGCCATGTTGGACTGGAGAGTCGTCCGTCGCCTGGAAAATAGGCTGCAAATAGTCTGGACGTTCAATAAACTCTGTTAGCATATTTATATGGAAGGTTTTATGCCTTCCATCCACATCGACAATATAGTCGACATCGGAAATTTTGGAGACTATAGTGTATGGACCTTTCCATGAAATGAGAAGTCTATTCTCTCTTGAGGGAAGTAAGACATATGCTTTGTCTCCAGGACAAAGTTGACGTAGGCGTCTTTTCTTGTTAGCAAATCGCCTAGCTTTTTCTTTCGCAAATTCGGAAGATGAAGTTGCTAACCTGCACGATTCGATAATCTTTTCTCTAAGAGCAATGACGTATTCATATGACGATTGTGTATCATCGTCAATATTATCAGAAGTTATCAAATCGTGTAACAAGTACATCGGACCGCGCGGTTGCGCGCCAAAGACAAGTTCGAAAGGAGAAAACCCTGTATGCTCGTTGGGAACCTCTCTATAGGCAAAGAGAGCTGCAGGTAAAACCCTGTCCCAATCTTCAGGATGATCCTCCGTTATCTTGCCAAGTAAGTTCTTTAGTGTCCTGTTAAGACGTTCTACCAATCCATTGGACATTGGATGATAAATACTACTGAGAGACCTTTTAATGTCCAGCGTAGCCATTACCTGAGACATAACATCCGAAATTAACTGAGTGCCGTGGTCCGACAGTATTTCTCCAGGGAATCCCAGACGAGAAAATATGAGCCAAAGAGCATCAGCGATATCGACAGTTGATATGCTCTTCAGAGGAATAGCCTCTGGCCAACGCGTGCACATGTCCACGCAAGTGAGGATAAATTGGTGTCCTCTGGCTGACTTAATCTTGAACGGACCAATGATGTCTATAGCCATTTTCTGAAACGGCCGAATCGGAATATCTGCAGCCTGAATAGGAGCAGCATGTCTCGTACCTCTAGACTTGACCTCTTGACAAATTTTGCAAGATCGGCAATAAATTCGGATGTCTTTATTCACGAATGGCCAAAAAGAAGGACGCAAGGACTCTAGTTTTAGTTCTGGAAAACCCCATGTGTCCAGCACACTGAGAATCGTGTGCATGCTGAAGAATTAAGGCTCTCATACACTTAGGCACAAGAATTTGCGAGTGCATAGACTTGTCCGAGTGTTGTACCACCCGTACCAATATATCATTCTTCATAGTAATATACGATTTGTGATTAGTATTTTGATTGGGATCCCCTTTCTTTGCAAGAAGGAAGAATTTCTTCAAAGAAGGATCCTCTTCTTGACGTTTAACAAACGAGTCATGGGAAATCACCAAGTGCTCGTCTTGGCTATCAACTTCATTACTATTATCCGATTAAGTTGGGGGATTAAGAGCTTGAGCTCTTGTCACCACTGCATTGACCGCTTGAATGTTTCGTTCTTCCCAACTAGAAATTTGTTGCGGGGTGCATTCCTTAACCCCATGAATACGACCGATTATAAGATCCGCAATAGGATTAGGAAGAAGACATGCATGGACATCTCCTGTGAAGAAGGGAGTGTCAATCCTAATAATAGCAGTAGGATAACTTTCCATAGTACCACCAAATGTAACACATTTGATTGTTTTTCCAGTGGCACAGCAAGGATCTATCAGAGACTCCCTAACCCCGACGGTAGTACATCCCGAATCGAAAAGTACTGAGACTAGCCTATCATTTATTAGACCTTTATGTAAGATGAGAGATCCTCTCCCATCATGCGCAACTGTAGCAGGTAGAGCACAGGCCACACTGGCCACCAGAAATGTAACTGTCTTTTTCTCTTGTTGAGGTGATCACTGGCCCAAGACAGAATACATGTTGTTAGGTGTGTAGTGCGAGCATATGATGAACTGAGTGTGGGTGCGAATGAAGGCGCGAATGTGTTTAGGCTCGTATATATGTAGACCCTGCAACCCATACACTCACATGCAGTAGTCAAGGATGCTTGGACACTGCAGGCACGTTTCAAAACATTTATTGACGAGAACACACATGGTATCAACAGGAACAGTCAGTGTAACAAGGTCATGCTGACCGGAAATCGATAGGTATACATTAGGCATTCAACAAGCTGGTAAACATTTGAATATTCGTGCATGGTCAATACAATGTTCTTCAATAATGACAGTTCGTGGCGTCGCCCTGGTATCACTGACTAAACGCGTCAGATACCTTAATCACTTTGACACATAGGTGCAACTTGGCATTCCCCGCCAATTGCACTGTATTAGGCTGTAGTACATTAGCCGAAAACACAGTCCTCGTTCTGACGTCAGCTGTGTACTTCTGATAAGCAGGTTACCATCAACCCTGCAGTAATGCTTATTGTAGACATAAATACCGCCAATCTGAGGTTCCCACAATATATCTTCGTCACTGGATTTCTGGACAATATAAAGACTAATAGTCTTGGATGGCTACCTCGAGCACAAAATATAAGTTCTGAAATGGAGGATCGGTGAGCTGCAGTTCACAGACTAGGCAATCTTTTAACATGTTCTGCCACCGAAAGCATAGTAATGGAAAAAGTCGGTATTACCTGTAACCGAATCCACAGAATATAACAAGGAACTCTGCTGTCATTCCAACGCACAGAGATTCACTGGGGAAAACTGCCATCGCAGTCACTTCGAAGATTCTCCCCGAAAAAAACAATGGACTCTCGTCCCTTCAGAAACCAGGACACTTCACGGCTTGCCGGAAGTCTAACTCAACTCCCGCTTAAAAAAACCCTGCCTATGGGCATACGCCAGAACTGTCTACCTTTGACCCTAAAGGTCAAACACAATGAATGAATAAACAAGGGAAGACAACCCCTAATCAACCTGACATCGCAGGTAAAGACACAATTATTCTTATGATAAAAACATAAGCAAATAACTTGACAGATGACTCCGTCAAAAATGACAGCAACACTAACTGATCTAAGTGACATGAACAGTAATCTAAAAACATAACTGGTGAAGTGAATGCTCCCCGAAAAACAGTGGAAGAAACCTGTAATTGTAGAGCTGGGATTCGCTTTATCCAAAGAATACAGATTCACTGTAGAGAAGTGTCCTAAGGTTGCGCCAGACGGTGAACAACATCAAGTTTTTTTTTAGGTAAGCACGTGTGCCAGGGTACCCTGATGAAAGAACCGAGTGAAAGTGATGGAAGTATGTTCGTTGTTTAATGCACTCACTTGTTGTATTTTTTCTTTAGGCAAGATTTGCTGCTTAAGTAAATTGTTCCTTTAGAATAGATACTGCTGTCAAAGTCAGTCTATACCTTCTAAGGGGGACAATATTAGACCCTAACCATATGTATTTGTGACTCTTTGGGCCATCATCTGTCTCATAACGGGGCTGTGGGCTAAATCTAGAGTTAACATCATACCGGGGCTATCATCCTTGTAGCATTCTCTTGATATTTTATGACTATTTGTATATGTTTTGATGTAATTTCTATGTGTTGTGAAGGAATTTTAAATGATAATTAAAATTTCCCTTGGAATTAATCAGCGTGTTGGTCAGCTCGTTCTAATATATATATTCATTGTTATAGATTTCCCACGTCTGTGTGTTTAACTGTCGTCACGTGTATGTGCGTGCCCGTGAGTAGATAGAAATATAGGTAATATATATATATGTGTTTAGACTGTCTGACGCTGTAAAAGCTATCGTAGAAGATAGGTGAGAGAGAGAATTTTTTTTTCGCTTTCAGAGACAGCCTCTATATCACATTCTATCATCTCACTCGTGGAAATCTATTGTGTATTTCTATCTCACACTGTGACTGTCACTCATTCCAACCTATTCAGAAGGGACCAACCCAAGTCTTAAATCTCCTATCAAAAAATCTACAAGTCCTCAGTCAAATTAATTAGTCACACCCTTGATTCTGTTTGTTATCAACCAACAAATTTATCCTTGGTACAGTTTTTTGAAAGAGATAACCACATAGCATGTTCAGCCTCTAGATGGTTTCTTGCTTTGGATTCACCTGAGAAAATGACTGAGAATCCTAATTCACAGAGAAAAGTTGTTATAGGATAATATAGTTATTTACTGAATATTCCCTGTAACCCCTTAACAAGCTTTTCAGGTAAGCTTACCCCAGGATGGGAACCCATGGCGTCAACAAAATTCAGCTTGTATCCCATCAAAAACTTGTATTATTACAGGCAAAGACATAGCATCTCTGCAGAATTCTGAGAAGAGAACACTCAAAAGAATGTACCGTTCAATCAAGGATATATACATCAATGAATGGAGAATTATACCAAGTAAGAATATAAAAAAAAAAAGTTAGTTGCTTATCCTTTACAGGACGTGGCAATCAACCCCAGCTTTTATTGGCTGTTTGTGATTTTTCTAGGCAATTTTTTCATTTAGTAGTTTGCCATTGCTTTCTGAACGGTACGGCGCTTATACCATTGTTAAAAATCCACACAAAGCGATCTGCTACCAAACCGCCTGCAGCAGGTTTCGAACCTGGTAGTAAGAATATAACTTGTCCATATTGTTTTGCTGAAGTTTTTAGTGACTTACATTTTTTTACAGGATGGGATAGCTGGTCCAATGCCCAACCCTCCTTAGAGGTGGCATCTTAAGGCATGCGTTATTATTCTTTTTCCCCTCTCAGGCCCCACAAACACAGGGATGATGGATAGGACATACACTGAGGAAATCTGCTGATAGTATTACAATGCAGTTCTTGTTCAGGTTCGTTCGTTCGTTCATTCTCCAGGGTAAGACAGGTAGAGGGTGACTGTAGAACGTGTGAAGAAGAAACCTGATATGAAGGGAATGAAGAAGACACAGAAAGATCTTGAGCTGATGGCACTGGACAGGAAGTCTTGGTGTAAGTTTGTTGAAGGCTTAAGAGCCGTCTAAAAAATCCCACCTCAACTGCGACCTCCGAGCCATGGACCACCGAGCTAGGAAGCTAGTGCACTAACCACTGTGCTACTGCGGCTCCACTTCCCTTAAGTACTGGACTGGATGAAATTTTACAGATTTGATCATTCCTGTGTTGTTGCAGAGTATCTTGGTTTTTACTTTCTGTCTTTGACATTATATAGCGTTTGTAACCTTCTGTGAAGTACAAGGGGATTGACATAAGTCTTGGGCCTGACCATGAAGGAGTCACAGGAGGAAGATGAAACTTGGCACATTTAAAGTTCATCATATTTGCACTGAATGTGTGAAGTACGTGTTTGTTTCTTCAATGGGGTTTCCCGCTACGGTGCACGGCGCAATGTACCATATTGACCGGAACTGCTGCTCCAAAGATTTGACAAAACAATGGAAAAGAAGGAGGCCAGAGCTGTGATAAAATTTCTGATGTTTCAGGGAAAAACACCTACAGAAATACACAGGTAGATGGAACCAGTGTTTCGTGTCCTTCATATACTTCGGTAAAAAACTGGTGCCAACAGTTTAAGTGCCGCCGCTCAAATGTTGCTGATCTGCCAAGATCTGGTAGACCAGCCTCAGAGTGCAACGATGAAAATGCAACAAGAGTGAAGAAAATCATTGACCAGGATCAAAAAATGACAATTGTGGAGATAGCTAGTAGAGTAAAACTAAATGAAAGAACAGTTTATAGAATTTTACACAACAGACTGAACATGAGAAAAGTGTGTGCACGCTGGGTTCCGCGACTGTTGACACGTGAACAGAAGCAAACGAGGGTAAATTGCTGTCAACAGTTGCTCAAAAAGTGTCAGTCAAAAATTTTTTTGGAGACCATGGTGACAGTAGATGAGACTTGGGTACACCATTATGACCCCGAATCCAAAATTGCCAGCATGCAATGGAAAACCCCGGGCTCCCCAACACCTGTCAAGGGCGCAGAAATCTGCAGGAAAAGTGATGCTGACTGTTTTTTGGGACGGCAAAGGTGTCCTTTTGAAAGATTATCTGCCTCGTGGCAACATAGTTAATGGGCAGTACTATGCAGATCTTCTCACAAAACTAAGAAAGGTTGTGATCAGGAAAAGAGGGATAACACGCACTCAAAATGTTCCTTTGCTTAAAGACAACGCGCCCTCTCACAAAGCACGGCTTGTGCAGCTAGCAGTCAACGATTTGAATATTGAAATTCTTCCACACACACCATATTCTCCAGATTTGGCTCCATCAGACTTTTTTCTATTCCCAAATCTTAAAAAACAGCTAAAAGGAAATCATTTTGACAGCGATGAAGAGGTTATACTGGCATGTGATGACTGGTTTAGTTTGAAAAATAGGGTGTTCTACTCCCAAGGTCTTTTCAAGGTCAAGCAGAGATGGCAGAAGTGTGTCAATTCAGACGGTGGCTATATTGAAAAGGAATAAACACTTTACAAAATTTCAGCTTTCTGTGACATGTCCTTCATGGTCAGGCCCAAGACTTATGTCAATCTATTATAAAACAGTGTTTTTATTTCCTGTGTTCAAAACAATATAGCAATTGTAATCTTCACTGAAGAATTATAATGCAGTGTTTGTACTTCCGATTTTAACACAATATAGTGTTTTTAACCTTCTGTGAAAGATTATAATATACTGTTTTTGCTTCATGTGTTTTATACCTTACTTGTGCAGTCATAGTTTAAGATGACTTCTTATGATTTGTGTAGTTGTAGAATGTGCAGCAAAAACACAACAATGTGACATTATTATTGTTCAGCACAAGATGTCAAAAACGTAACATTGTAGCCCAGCAGAAAAAGTAAAAAAACACCAAACTGTAGTACAACAGTGAGTGTTAAAAACATTATAGTCCAAAACATGAAGTCAAAAACATTACACTGTATTCCTAGACAATAAGTTTAAAAAATAAATAAACTCTGATGTAGCCCTTTACAGGAAGTCAAAAACATTACCTTCATTGGAAGTTAAAAAAACACTATTAAAAAAAAAAATGCACACATCATTTACATAGATCAAGTAAAGATCCTGTACAGACCAGATAGCCACATTGAGAATAATAGTTGAACAAAGTCTGGAATGGAATTTACAGCTATACATCAGATTCGTGGACTATGAAAAGGCATTTGACAGTGCAGACAGAGAATAGCTTTGGAAATTGATGAGGCATTATGGAGTTCCCATGAAGATCATTAACTTAATAAAGAAGACCTAAGAAGACATGACATGCAGAGTTCTTCATGAAGGACAACTTACAGAACCGTTTAGGATTAGAATGGGAGTGAGACAGGGATGCCTCTTGTATCCATTTCATTTCTAACTAGCAATAAATTGGGTTATCTTCTTCTTCTTCCTCGTTCGTCCTGAAAAGGACGTTGGTTGCGTTGTGTCCATTTACAGCGAAGCTGCAATATCTGCACCTTTCGGCCGACACATCCGACTTCAGCATGGCATTTTTTGGGACCGGATTTGCCTTCCTACTTCGATCCCTACTCTCTCAGCCAGACTGCAGTGATGCAGCTTGTTTCCAGGACCACCACTTGGAGGTGGAGTAGGGTCTTGGTCAGCTCTGGTTCGTTGACGCTGACGCAAGCAGTCAAGCTATGGGTCGCTTACTGCATTCTCTCTTGCTGCATCTTTAGGTCCCTAAAGGTTATGAATACATCGACATCACACAACAGAAATGGAATCCAGTGGAATCTGACTAAACAGCTTGATGATCTGGATTTTGCAGATGACTTAGCTCTTCTGTCCCATAACCATAATCAGATGCAAGAGAAAATGAAAATTCCCGATGAGAGGTCACAACAAGTGGGCCTGAAAATACACAGGGAAAAGACAAAGATTATGAGAATAAATGCAAGAAATGATAACAAGGTTGAATTTGTATAAACACCACTAAAAGATGTAGAATTCTACACATATCTTGGAAGTAATATAGACAAAGTTGGAGGGACAGACAGTGATATCAAAATAAGAATACAAAAAGCAAGAGGAGCTTTCATTGGATTGGGAAACATATGGAGAACAAGAGAAATCAAGTCCAACATGAAAATAAGAATCTTCAACTCAGATGTGAAGTCAGTCCTATTGTATGGCTCTGAGACATGGAGAACAACAAAAACAACAACCAAAAAGCTACAGACTTTTATAAATGGGTGCTTGCATAGAATAGAAGGACTGAAATGGTATGACAAAGTCACAAATGTGGAATTGATGACAAGAACCAGACAAGTGCCAGTGGAACAAGAGTTGATAAGAAGACGATGGCGATGTATAGGACACACATTGAGGAAACCTGCTGATAGCATTACAAGACAGTCCTTGTTCTGGAATCCACAGGGAAAGAGAGGCAAAGGTAGACCAAAAAACACATGGAGAAGAGAACTGGAAACAGAGGTGAAAATGATGAGGAAAACATGGAAAGAACTTGAGCAGATGACACAGGACAGGAAGACTTGGCATGTGTTTGTTGAAGGCCTATGCTCCTTGGGGAGCTAAAGGGTATTGATTGAAGTAAAAAAACATTGCAGTTTTTTTTTTTTAAATTAATGAAGAAAAATATCCCGTTCAACCTCCGATGGGTTATAATTAGGATATATATTGTTTTTAGTTCCAAATAATATGAAAAACTGCCGATATGAGAAAGTGGCATCCCATTTGTCAAATCATTGTAAATAGGGACAATCACAATTGTGCTTATACGTTAAAGAAAAAAAATTAACAAACAAAATCAAAAAGAAACTCTGAACAAGAATAATATTAAAGTGAAGGGGTGTATAGGCCTGGCGGTTCCAGTTATATAACTGACTTTAACAGTTATTTAATTGACTTTCATCTGTTAAAAGTCATAAGCATTGTAAGAACAGCATCAGACCTTCACATTCCCAGCCACTATATATTAACATTTGTTCGTGTTAAATATTGTTTGACTATATTATGTAGTTCACTAGGTCTGTCTACTCTTAACACTTCTTCTATATTTATAGGTAAGTTGGATGCTTGCAAATAATCTAATATTGGCATTCTCATTTGTTCACACCTCTTACATTTTAACAAGAAATGTTCTATATTATTGTCTTGAAGTCATACTGCACAGTAAGGTTCTTCTATTCTGAAATAGCCTTTTCCCAGCTGTAGTCTGAGAAGTTTCTTATTACAGTGCAGTAATTCTCCAGAAAGTCAAAAGCACTACATTAGTCTTTCATAAAAAATTTTAAAAAAGTAAACTGTACTCCCGTAAGCTTAAAAAAACACCATCATAGTAATATATGTAACAGCAGTAAGGTACAGCATAGTGATAAATACAGTCACAATATATTTGGCATTTCATAAAATTGCATGTCAAAACATACACTAACCTCTGAAAAATTAAGAAATCCGTGAATATGATTAAACTTCATGGTACTCACTGGCCATCTTCATATTATTTATTTTAAAAAAAAAAACAACATCCAAACCAAGTAACTCAGCTCAGTGTTGCAATGAAGGAAGCAAAAAAACACTCCACCAAGGGCGTACAAGTGAAAAACTGGATTCTTTGAATCACCCAGACATTTAAAAAAAAAAAAAAACCTTCGAAGACTGTAACAAGGATGTGAAAGGGATTGTCATGACAGACATGAGCAAAAGGATAATGCTTTCGAATTTCACTATTGACAAAATGAATCTTGTGGCCTTTATCCTTCGTTAACTTTTTTAACATAGTTAATCTTTTTCCCATCAAGCAAATGCTGCAGTCTTTTTCACTGTGCGAAAGCTTATTCATGCAGGGAACCCTAAATTGAGAATGCATATTGAAACAATGCTTTGTATATATTTGATCTTATAAAACTGATTTATATTTATCACATTCAACCTATAGCTATCTCAAGTATCTTGATTTCTTATACTTGATATCACTATATATGGACCCAAGATATTATATGTTAATATTTTTTTTTTTTTCTATAACCAACGGCACTCGGCTTTCCAGCTCTTTATTTATTTTAAAAAAAAAAACAACAACATGTCATTGCAAGACTGGGGGTGTTCAGTGGACTTTCCACTCCAACCAAGGTCAGAGAACTTCGCTCCTTCCCATCCACAGAGGGTTTATGTGCAGGAGCCGTTCAGGTTATTCAGTCAAATTTCCGGTCGTAAACATTTCTTCAAACGCCGACGGCCGGGTTTGAACCATGAACACCTGGTCGCCAGTTCAACGTTGTAGCCATTACATTGAGCGCGGCTCCCCCTGTAGATATATATATATATACACACATAGAGCCACTGAAGCCTCATTGCTCATCATTAAAAAAAAGATTCTATTTCAGCTACACTGTTATCGTACTTCTGAAGCAAAATGGAAATAAATAAAATGACCACAGCACCAGAGCATTCAGCATAAAAAGCACAATATAATTATTTCCAGTCATACATTAACAGGTGACTTTCTCATGTATATATAATGGATGATTTTCTAGGATACAGACAAAAGATAAAACAGTATACATGATAGTTTTAGACATGTATAAAAACGAAACTGGAAACGAAGAAAGAAAGCAAATAAATAATGAAAAGCACTTTAAAAAAAATATGAAGTGTTTTATGTGAAAATTATTCAACTTTCATAATTTCTTTCAGCTAAGACACTTTTTGTGGAACATATGTCTAATGTGGTCCATTCTTGTACATCTGTGAAAGTGACATATAACACCATTCTGTTATGTACTTTTATCACAGCATCAGGTTTACTGCCTGTGAAGGAAACCTGAGCCCTGTTAATAGTAAATAAACAAAGGAAATGAACAAGCATTCACGGGACAGAAAAAAGGAGACAAGACAACAGAAAAGAAATATAAGTGAAGCTTACCGGGAATCAAACCAAGGACCTTATGAACAGCGCGATCGCTTTGCTGCAAAAGTAAATTGTGAGAGAATACAGAGCCAATTTAGCACCTCACAAAAAGTGCTTCATAGGCTGAGGCCATTCTAATGACACCTACACAACTAATGTACAATGATGATAGGAAACTCTTTACAGAGCGATACAACAGGAAGCAATCTGATCATCAGAAGTAGTCCCCCCGTCCGACAAGTGTTTCGGCCCGATATACAGTATATATACCTTCTTACCAAAGACCAATTTCTGTGACACAATTAACCAAAAATGTTAGTACTCTTGTGCTCAACAGATTCCACTGAGTTTTTTAAGTAGACTTCATATTGATTTAAAAATACAATTTTTTCTACTACTGCACATAAATTCATAGTCTAAAACTAATCAAGCTTCCTGTATATGTACAACTTCATTGTTTGTTCACTACTGAATATAAATGTCAACAGTACCAGGAAATATCAGCAGGTAATCTGGCAAAAAGCTACAAATATGAACATCCGAAAAGACTAATGTGAAAGAAAAATGCAACTGTGAGATGCATTTTTTCTTTTAAAAAGCCCTAGTTTTTCAGCTCTGATGAACTACCAATAAATATGAGCTGTTAAACAAAATTCTGTATTAAACAGAAAGTGCTATGAGTAGATAAACAAAATCTGTATTAAAGGGACAATGATACAAAATCCAATATTAAAAATAAAATGTTATGAGTATATAAACAAAATCCCATCTTACACAGACAGTGCTAAGAGTATTTAAACAAAATTCTGTCTTACACAGACAGTGCTAAGAGTATATAAACAACATTTTGCATTAAAGAGAAAAGACAGAGGAAGTAATGAATACTTGAAAAAGTGCAAAAGACGAAAAGAAAAAAAAAAACATAAAAGAGTACAGTGCTTGTGCATTCACTCAAGAATCCCATGGATGGGTAAAGAAAATGAGAATAAAGGGCACAGTGATGAAGAATCAATTAGAACAAAAATGACCAGATATGGTAGAAATATTGAAGATTAAAGTGATTGACAGTCAATTAGTGTCGAAAGGGTCAACACTGCAAGCTCTTGGACTGACACAAGGGTCAAGTTTCAGTACAACCAGCTGTCTCCCTGGTTACACATCGGGTGCTGGGTGCCTCTAAATCCCACCATCTGGATGTCCCCAACTCCAATACACAGGATTCGAGGTGCCTAAAATCCTCCTATCCAAGGGCACGCCATCCAATGTACACTGGTTGAGGATACCAAAAGCCCTCTTCACGTATGCATAATAACAGTGACAATATTGGTAAAAATAATAACAATAGTAATACTACTTAAGAAAAACCAATCAAACAATAATAATTAATTTTAAAAAAACTAACACACCATTAAAAAATAAGGAACCACACATTTAAAAAAAAACTACTACTGACTACTCATAATATAAGAAAAAAACAATAAAGTAACAAAACAAAAAAACGATTTAAAAACAACAAATTCTAATATAAATCGACATCATCAATAGCAATCAATTGCAAAGGACAATAGGAATCTGAATATAACAGAAAACTGAGAATAAAATGACATTAAATACCTTAATTATAATCAACAATTAAGTTGAACAGGGTAGACCAAGATGGTGGACGAGAGGAGGCAATGACGTTCAGCTGATACTAGCCCATCACCTAAAAAATGCTTCTATCTAAACTACAAAGTTAGAAATTTATGAACTCGACAAACCGGGGGAACACCAGTATATTCCTATCTTCCATAAATAGGAAAACTTATTACTCTAATGAATTCACAACAAAATTTAAAAACAAACGTTTTCTTTGCTTAAATCAACAAAATTAACAACCAGATTATTTCTGTTAAACAATGTTCAGCACTGATCGCATTTTATTTGCAGACAAAGATAGAATATTATATTTTTGATGCCCATAAAACCAAACCATTTATTTTAGAACTGTCCACAAAAGTTTGAAAAATCATTTATCCCTGCATATAAATATAAATACATTTCCCCCATAATATCTTGGGAACTGAAAAAACTGGCAATTTACAAGCTACAAAACTATGACCAATATGAGACATAAAAATTGTGTAAACTGGTTCCAATTAACACTGTAACAGGTAACATTTTTAACAATGCTGTTATTCTTAGAGTGTAAAGGAGATTAAGGGGCCGAAACACTTGATCAATGGGGGGGATTATTTCTGATGATCAGATTGCCTCCTGTTGTATCACTCTGTATAGTTTTTTCTATCTATGATAACACATAACACCCCCAAGAAAATATGTGGATTTCCAGCATAAAAATGTAAATAAATACATTCTAGCTAGGCCTTAAAATTTAAAAAAAAAACCTAAAAATAAACTCATCTCACAAAAAAAAAAAAAAAAAAAAACCCAGCCCAATCTCAAGAAATTGGCAAACCTGATTCCCTTGATTAATATAGACCTATTTACTTAAAACTACAGCATTTTACATTAATTAACAAACTACTAAGTAAATACAGTCAAACACAAAAACCAGAAGCATGCTTACCAAAGCAAAGATAAAGGAAATGACAGCCACTGGTAACATATCCCTCAAAGTATAATGGTGTAACTTGTAAATTCTCCCAAGTTTTTTTCATGCAAGAATAGTCAAAACCTTACAAACAAGCCACATTTTTTCCATACTAAACATCTTTATGATTCCCCCCACCTAGACAAAATGGCCTGTATTCCTTTATGGTAACATCATTTTTTGTATTTGTTAGTCACTACTTATCTACTACAATAACTATCATTTTTAACTTGTCCAAAAATGAAATTCTTTATTTCATCAAACTGATGAAAGTCTGAGGGGATCCAGTTTGAACTGTATGGCGGACAGGACAACATATTAATGCACATTCTGGTGATGGCTATTTTTCAGCACAATATGGAGTGTACTTTTGCATTATAATGAAACAGGACATTTTACTTTTCCCTCTTTGTTCACAATCAAAACACATGTGGAGATTTCTTTGAGGGTAGGAATGAGTGCCTAGGACCTGCAATCTCTTCTGTCTCTTTCTCCACAAGCTAATCACAACCATCCCTTTAATGTCATAGAACACAGTAGTCATCACTTTGTATGCTGAGGAGCTGTCTTGACATTCTTGCATGGTAAAGCTGTGACCGTGTGACCATGTAGATTGTTTATTCTCTAGACTAAGATTCGTTTAGTAAATGGTTCAATTGTTTTTTGTTGCAGTGGAACGAAATGCTATACGCCTCAGATGTAGATTCCCACTACGTTGTAGAGGAGAGTGAAAACCTCAGTTACCAGGTTCTCTGACTAACCCCACTGATCTTTGTAGTATGTTAATGGCCATCACCACCACCACAATGTCCACAATGTTAATTGAGTAACACAACTTCTTAACATCACACAAAATACTCTAGAAGATATCAACTACAGATGCTGGCGTTTTCTTATCTTTATTGAGGAAGATCCCAGAACACAGCTTTGATTTGAACATCAAATTGCATCTCAAAACTTATAGCGTGTTCTTAGTCATCTTCCGAGAGGCTGGAATGCATTCTATATCATCGGTCGTCTATAACAAGTCTTAATTTGCCTGTTTGGTCAAGTATTTCTAACAACTGGTTGGGAATCCCTGAGCTAGCTTTTCAATAATAAATCTGTATTTGACATTATTCTTTGCTGCAATTCTCATCTGGTTAAATAGGCTTCTATAAGCCGAAAGTTGTTATAGCCCATTCATGACTTTTCCTAAAAGTTTTAGTAACACTTTTTCTATAATGTTCTCTTGAGTAGCGCTTAGCATAACACTGAGATTGGTTGAAGCTTTATAAAGTCACTTGACGAAATGAAAGAATACTTTCTTTATAAGGTCACTTGATGAAATGAAAGTTTACCTTCACCTATCTCACGTGGTCACTACTAGTTAGAACATAAATGTAGTTACCTCATTGTGCTGACGACGCTCACCAAGCATGTTGTAGGTAGTGCTGGACGTTTCTACTTCAGACTATGATGATTGACTTTAGTAAAATCTACTAACGAAAAACGCTTGGTGAGCTCTTTATTACGTCTAATAGCTATTTCTAAATACAAGTCAGCACTCTGAGTCTTCTCTCTGCAGTCTACTTCTACATGGTTGTTTCCGAGCTCTCTCTTTTTGGCTGTACTAACCCTAGTATTTATTTCCTTTCATTTTGCACCTGTTTTCTATGCTGCTATATGGGAAAGTGTCAGGATTTCATGATTTTTGTAAACCTGACAACCATGTAAACTGCTGATTTCAGCACATATCTTTTTAAATCTAATAACTCTTTCTCATGTCTTAATTGCGCAATACCATTGCACTTCTACAAATATTCTCATTAAGAACAAATACCAAACTATCAATCATTCATATACAATGTCCCATTCACATGTACAGGTGTTCAATACTTATGGTTAAAATCAAATTCATTTTCCTAAATAAACTTACATCAATCAACATTACATTCCTTTCTCTTATAAATATAATAAGATGTCAGTAAAAAAATATATTAGTCTGTCTTTGTTTTTAGTGTTAACTTTAGAGTGCTCTCTACCAGTGTGAGAACCATCGTATAAAACCCAAAACAACTGTCACTCAAAGTTTCTAGTGCAGCACCCAGTGACCTGCACATAATGCTTTTTGTTTTGTTTTAAGCGTTCTCTTGATTGGCAGCTCATGACCCCAGCGTCAACTGATTTCAGTTTTGTAACAATTAAATTGTGAGAAATAACTACTGCATGTGTTTGTTTGTGCATTATGTTGGCATTCTATTTCATTTTATTAAACTATATTATCTGAAACCATGCTGCAGACAGAGCATTGTCATTTGTCGTCACTATTTCCCTATGGTTATTTTTATATTTAACATGGGGACCCAAAGATGCATTGCAGTCAGCGACCCATAGCTTGACTGCTTGCATCAGGGTCAGCGAACCAGAGCTGACCAAGACCCTACTCCACCTCCACGTGGTGGTCCTGGAAACAGGCTGCATCACTGCAGTCTGGCTGAGAGAGTTATATTATTCGGATGTGTCAACTCAGATGTAAAACAGTATCCTTTTCAGGACATTATAACTCAATGTAATTGCATCTAAGCATTGCTGTCACAAAGCCATGTAGTATCAATCCATGGATTAAGCCATCTTTCTGGCTCAAAGTGGTGTATCCATTCTTTGTCCCAGCCACAATTCCACAATTTGTGTGAGAAAATCATCTCCATCAGCTTCATATAAAATCAAGAACTCAGAGGCATGGTCACGCTTTGACTCTTGTGTTCTTGTGTCAAATGCTGTGGAATAAACAGTGACAGGAACTGAATATGTTCTGTGTTTGAAGTGACACTTCTTTCCCAGATTCCCAAGCTGCAACGACAACTTCAAGTAAGTAAAACACAGAAAACTCTATGATTTCATCTACATACTGCACATTTTGGGAGCACAAATGGAGACATTTTCCCTTTCAGATATGACTCCAACATGCTAGACTATCATACATCATTTTAAAACTGCTTATATCATCGTGGCATCTGGTTTGGTAGCTGTATTATCAAAGGGCAGAAAGTTCAAAAATAATGATAAGCAAATTTTAACACACAGTTTAAAATCATTTTCAGCGAAGAAAATAATATAAGGCAAAACTTATTAAGTGATCCATGTAAAGCTACAAAAATGCAAGTTATATTTACCTAAACCAAAGAGGAATTACCTATTACCTAACCACTTTGGGCGGTGCAAGGAAGGGAGATTGAAAAAGAAGAGAGATTGATTTCAAAGAAATAATGTAGTTTATAAATGAATCAATTCCAAAATTCAATCTGAAGAACATGAGAAGTAGTAAAAAAAATGACAAAGGGATATGTTGCACTCAGGTAACATGCTATCATCTTGATTACAGGTAAAATATCTTTGTGTAGATGTAGTAAACAAATCTCTACAAAACATTTAAAGCACACAGACTTTTGTAAATTTCTTTTACACCACTTCCCTTTTTCCTCTACCTCTTTTTCAATGCACACACTTTCATAGCCGTCCACAGGCAGTCACATACATACACACATCACCATTAAAATAATAACACTTCTCACACACAGCATATAAATAATGCTAGCATTCACATCTCTGTGAAAATTACAGGCCATAATTTCTGTTTAAAAAATTCCACAGAAACACATGTCAGCTTCTTTGCTTTAAATTTCATCCCCAAAACAGAAGCAATAATTTTCCATAAATAAAATGATTGTAAACCTATGTCATGGGCAATGACTACAACCCACAAAAGCCAGATTCAAACCTCAGAAATGAGGTATCTGAGGAAGGTGGTTGAAGTAACAAGAAGAGACATGGTCCGCAACCAGACGATACGTCAAGGTCTAAAATCCCACCCGCTGCAGACCCAAATAGAACAGTCCCAACTAAGATGGTTTGGCCATGTCTGCAGAATGGGAGAAGATCGGCTACCACGACAAGCATGGGAAACAAAGAGCCAGGGATCCAGACCTCCAGGACGACCCAGAGTTCGCTGGGAGGACAATATTAGACAATCTTTGAAGGACCGAGGACTAGAATGGAACCAGGCCAGGAAGAAGACAGCCGATAGGATAGTCTGGCGCTCTCTCTTCCAAACCTCTACACCTCACGGTAGAAGAGGAACGACTAAGTAAGTAAGTAAGTAAACCTATGTCAATTTTTTTTATTATGAGTTTTTACTAACAACATTAGTGTAAATCCAATTCTAATCACTATTGTGAGTTTTAAAAAAACCTACATGAATACTCATACATTTGCAGTATATAATGTGAATATTTATAGGTCATTTAAAAAAATATAATATCATTACATGAACACTGAAAACAATTTCAGAATAACCAACAAATATAAATATTGCCAGGTAAGGTATACTTCAGAAAGCCTGGTTGTGCTCAATGTCATATTATTAGCACCTACAGCAGTCACCCCCTTCCTTTCTTTTACAATAAAATACAACACTTTCTAGAAATATCTGTTCAGTTTATGTCACACAACATGACAGAAAAATGACATGCATACTTCAATTACATGAAGTGCATAAAAAGAATCCTCCCATGAAATTACACCAAACTGATCAAACCAGCATTATGTCTAATATGTAGAGAAACATTGAAGATTACGAAATAAAATAAAACGTTCAAAAAAACAAACTTAATATTAATTACAACAACCCTACAATAGTAAATATACAGCAATTATTAAAATGAACCATGTCTTTAAATTAACACGAATCAAATTTTAAATGAATCAAGCCAAATGCTCAGCAGAAGCGAACAAGCGATAATCTTCAGACTCCGCATGGGCCACAACAGAGTTGTATATCATCTATTTAACAAGCTAAAGATAGGAACTACTGATAAGATTAAATTTGGCACTGATAAAATGACTGCTGAACATCTGCTTCAAAGATGCCCAACATATGAGGAACACAGAAAGCATACTTGGCCGTCACCAGTACCATTTTCGGAAAAAAACTCTGTGGAGAAGCAAATAGCTTGAAACTGACCCCACCTTCTTTGAAAATATTCAAGCAGACGCCTGAGAAAGTATGTAGAAGAAGGAGAAACCAAATGACTGACACAGAATACCTGACCCAAGGCAGTAAATACTCAAACAAACAGCACAGAAACCTCTGAATATGACACTTATTGAGAATAAATATATAGCAGCAAATAATTAATAAGCAGATTATGAACACTTGCAAGGTCATAAAACATCAGGGAACAAAAGAGAAACAGTTATTTATATTTTCACATGACAAAGATATTACCTTCTCAAATATTACTAACAAACTCTACAAATATGCTACGTCACATAAACTATAGCTATTATTACTACCAAGTTTTGTAAATAAAAATTATTACTACCAAGTTTTGTAAATAAAAATTGTACCATAACAATTTCTACTTCCAATTTTTATAAAAATATGTTATAATATATAAATTAATACTACCAAAAATTTGTAAATAAATGTTACATAAACCATTTATACCAAGTTTTAAACATGTTAAATCATATCATATAAACTATAAACTAATTTATCAAACTGTATAGATAAAAGTGAAACCACACAAATTATTACTTACAACCTTCATACATACTTTTTACATCAGATCTACAGCAGTTATTAAAATAAACTTCCTAACAGAGAATTACCATGCTTGTATAAATGAGACATAGCAATAAGATTTTTGCATCTCAAGATGGCTCCACCTGATGCATAAATTATCATTGTGACAGCTTAGCAGGAACCAGAAAATCTAAGTACACATTATCAATTTTAGAATTAAAGGGTTGAAATGAAGATCAGTGAGATGCATGTCTGACTTTGCCTATTGTCTATCGATCCAATGGCCAAGTCAGCCACATCGATATAGCCTTAACTCTTTCAGTCCCAAGCAAAAAAGTGGGTTTGGCCCAAGCAAAAATGGCCACCCCAGTGCATTTTTTATTGTTGTTGTTTGGAAATAATTTAAGATAGATGTTAAGCACAGATTAGACTTGAATTGGTGAAATAAATCTGCACGGCAAACATACGACAAAGTATTAAAACCTTGGCAAGTTCTCTTCTTCTGTCTAACACTAGACACTTATAAAAGACCAGATTTGATGATTCTGATTAGAGCTGTTGTAGTGACCTATCACTGTATTTTGTAATTTTTTTGTGAATGTATATTTGAGGATGGGAATTGTGGGACAAAAAATATATTGACACAAAAATGTAGGGGTGGGTGGCTGGTCAAAATAAGTTTTTTTTTTAATCGTCTTGATGTACAGTTACCACATTTCGCAGTATTAACGCAGGAAGTTTAAGTCACATTTCATGGATTTTTATATCAGTGTATTGGTTTTTAGACAGTGAAATTTTTAAACATGATATTATGTTAATTTAATGTGTAACATTTTATAGAATACCGGTGAAATGTGTATCAGTTTTTCTCTATGTTAATGGAGGATATTTGCAACAATGACCACATGACTCAATCGATTGTGACCTTCGCGAAAGCAAGAATTCAGTTGGTCAAGCGTTGTTGTCTAGCATCATAAAATTTTCCCGGTATACAATGTTCCTCACCGGTAATAAAAACCCCCTGTGGAATGTAACTAATGTCATGCTTGGAGGAAGGCGTTAGTTCACAGCTAACAGTGGGCCCCAGGGACGCTCATTTAAGACCAAGAACCATAAAAAGCTATGCTTTGAACAAAGAGAAAGCTGTTTGTGTAAAACTTAAAGGTTGTAGAACTGGGTCCGGTATAACCTTGAAGCTGTCAAGTCATGGAAAATGTGTAACTATAACATTCCAGAGCACCTTTCAGTACGAGGCATTTCGTTTAATTGTCATTAAATACTACGAAACAGTACTTGTAGAGTCAAGAACAGACATAAATGGTGCACTAGTAGAAGATCTTATAACAACACCACATCTCAAAGTTCACCTTTACCATACTAAGAACAAATTAATGGCCCAGGGGACTGCCGCAGCAATCGAATCATGGTTAGAAACGGAATTTGTCGAATTAAAAGAATCTGCAAAAATTGTAATTGATGTTGAGTTAGAACACCCTAAAATTTACTCTGCTGTATCTATGCCCCATTTGGCAGTAGACACAATGATTTCAGACAAAAATGACTTTACTACATACAACGACATCCTCAACATCAGCTGCAGCCCAATTTCTCACACAGAATCAGAAATTCTACCTTCTGCAGTATTCGATAAAATAACAGACACCCCTACAATTTCTAAACCTTTGTTGGCCATTGAATACCCCATGGACCACGAAAATATACGAAAAGCTGAAACTGTATCTCTTGAGCAACAAAAAGAAGACACCATGAAGTTACCTGTGCCATGCTGCCAGGAGCTAATGCACAATATGGAGGGCACTTTACGAAGTTTAATTGGTGATCTCATGTCTAGTATACAGACATCGCTCAAGGCAGAAAATGAACTTCTTAAAAGTGAGATAGTATCTCTGAGGGATGAAAATTCTAGCATGAAAGACATCATCGAAAAACTGCAGAGAGACTTCTCACTCTATAAGATAAGACAACCAGATCATCCTCAAACAATGGTAGAGGATTGTGAAGAATCCATAAATAAACAAACGCCAAATCAACAAAAAGGTCACCACCAAACTGTACACAAAAAACACGAAGAGACACTCACAAACACAACATCTCCTATTGGAGTCAAAATTACCAACAGATTTAAAGTTCTTGAGGATTATTCAACAGAAAATGAGCAGGAATCAGCATCCCTACCAGACAACGTTCAAGTGCCCGAAAATCCAATTAAAAAATCTCGTACCCATCACGACAGTCCACAAAAATAACACCACAAATGGCAGCAGCACAAATCTAATAGAAAACAAAGTGAAGAAATACGTAGTGACGTTACACATATTGTAATTGGTGACTCCCTCTCGAAAGGTATTTATTGTGACAGAATGTCCACAAGAGAAGACATCGTTTCAGTTATGACAGTGCCGGGAGCTGGTATTAAAAGACTACTGGACATAATTAATAAGTTCGATATTAATCACAACATTAGGAATTAATGATATCATGAATGAGCAAAGCCTAAACCCCTCAGGATTGGTGACTACTGTTAAACAAAAATTTCCCAAATCTCCATCTTTATTTCATCAATCATACCACCATGCTTTAGGTTTCAACATCGCATAGAGGACACTCACAACACAAAACTACAGAACTATAGTAAACAAAACGGCCTTGGCTTCATCAACAATACCCCATTCTTTACGTCTAATTCAGAAGCACCTAAGAAACGACTTTACAGAGATCAAATTCACACATCCACACTGGGAAGCAGCATCCTGGCCAAAAACAAAAAATATCCAGAAAGGACGCAACAAGACAGTTCAACCCACATAGAGAATCCTAAAAAATCTACTGTGACATCAACCTATCATCACAATACATCACACACCCTACCTGCCCCACAAAGGCTTGCACACCTATTGCAAGCAGACAGCCTTCCAGCTATCACAACACCACTTTCAATCAGGAAGCCGAATCTTATGATACCATGTTTCCTCCATTACACACAAGGCAGCCCCACTCAGATACATCTACAAACAGTATTCCAATGTCCCAGGCTCAGAATAGTCCTACCAACGCTAAAACAAGGACGGAAGAAATCAGAGATCACCATGCTTCCTCCCCTAGTCCTTATCATCGTCCTCAGTGGAACCCTGAACTTGTCTATCTGATGCAATTCAGCCCTGCGTCACTTAGACAAGCATTAATGATGTCTGCCCAACGTCATCCCTATTATATGCCAGGCAGAGATATCAGTTATTGACGAACAAACACTTTGCCTCACTACATCTCTGTGACTAAAGCCTTCACTCCTTTTGAACATTTGTTGATATTTTAATACAACGGTTAAAATAATCAGGACTTTTACTAGTTGGGATCATTCTCAGTTTATCAGCTAATAGCCTCTAAGATTTTTCTTTGATTGCTTATTTTGTTACAATTTCAATTTCTTTTTATCACTCATAGCTTTAATTTGTTAGAAGTAACGGTGTTAAGGTGTGTAGTGTTGTATACTTGTCTGAAGTGTGACAATTTTAATTTCTTCCATCTCTCGTTTAACTTCAATTTGTTGCTTTGAGCAGTTCTGATGTGATATGTTGTATGCTTGATTGTTTTGTGACAATTTTTATATACTCCAGACAATTTACTCAGTTGAAATTGTTTTAATTATTTTAATATTGTATTTCCTGCAATTTTTCTTTCCTTGAATTTCACTTCCTTGGTTTTTTTTTTTTTTTTTTTCGTACGCCCGCTAATACTTGAGGCGAAATCTCAGGTTATTATTAATGTCTAACCTGACATTGATTTTGCGTGAGTATCCCTTTTTTCTTGTACAGAGACAGGTGTCCCTCGCCATTCAGGCAGATACTCGCCGATTTTGGAGGTACCCATTGCAGCTGGGTCGGCTCAGGAGCCGCCAGTCCCTGGTCGACGACACTCCTTCAAATGTCATCGCCAGGTCTCGAGTTAATCCAGTCCAAATCCCGGTCGACCAAAAATCCTCAAATGCCGTCACCCGGGTTTGATCCTGGATCACCCGTTCGCCAGAGCGGTGTGGTAACCACTGTGATAGCGCGGCTCCATAAAGTGAAGTATTAATTCGTAAAAATACTTTGCGCTTTTTTGTGTGCATAACTGCTTTTTTTAAACTTGGTATTATATATATATATATATATATATATATATATATATATATATATATATATATATATATACCCTATATCTTTTTTACTATACAAACATGGCCGATAATTATGTACAGTGGCTTCACAAGAATGGTCTACGACTTGGTCATCTGAATATTTACCATCTTCTAGGTAAACTCCCTGAACTTACACACATTCTAAATAAGAATTTTCACATTTTTGGACTTTCAGAAAGTCGCCTAAATGACAGAATAACAGATGATGACATTGCGTTAAATGGTTTTAAAACTATTCGGCGCGATGCAAGCAAAAAACAAGAGACAGGTATAACAGTTTATATTTCCACTTCCCTTAATTTTCGCCACAGAAACGACTTAGAGACAGCAGAGATAAAATGTGTATGGTTGGAAATAAAGCTACCAAACCAGGGCCCATTTCTGGTGGGGTATCTTTATCGAAATCCTAGTGCAGGACCTATGTGGTACGAAGATTTCGCCATCATGGTGGACAACGCATTTGCCACTGTCAAGGAGGTTGTTCTTCTTGGTGATTTTAATATTGAGGTAAAATACTATTTTAGAGGTCTCTTGCTTAGAGTTACTTCCCTTAGGAATGACCGTTCATTGTTCTTATGTATTTGTTTTTCGTGCATGCATGTTTTTTCGGGAACGTCAATGTTTTTTTTCCAACGTCAACATTCTCCAGTACCTACTTTTTTTTTTTTGTTTCTTTGTGTTTCGCTGTGGATCGTCAATGGTTTTTTTTCGTTTCTTTGTTTATGTATTTAACATGCCAATAAACTCCAGTACTCGATACTTGTGTAGTTTGTATCCGATTCACACGTCCTCCATGTAAATTATACAATGAACCCTCCCTAAAGCTCCAAGGGAAGTAACTCTAAGTAAGAAACCTCTAAAAAAATAGTATTTTACCGAATGCTCTGTCCCTAATATTGCAATGAGTGACCACTATCCAGTATGCTGTACATGGTCAAAGAATAAATGTAACGTTCCCAAAAATAAACATGTAAGTATTAAATTTAGAAGTTTAAAACATTTTAGTCGGGAATTATTTTTGAATGACTTGCTAACTGCACCTCTCGGCCGTGTTTACCAACTTCCTGATCCGGATGACGCTCAGGGTTGCCATATTGGCTTTTTAAAGCCAGATTTCAGAAATCTGGCTTTTTAAAAATGTGATTGGCGGTAGAAAATTCATTTGGCTGATGGCTTTTTCCTGGCTTATTTACATGCTAAAATTATCTGCACGAAAATTACAAACCATCCTTTTTCGAAATCATTTTCCTTTAAGAGAAATGTTTTTTGGTCAGTTACATTTGGCAATATTTCTGCCGCCAAGAATCTGGGCAAAAAGGCGCCAACCGTGGCTCTGATATAACCAAATAGGTTGATAGGAACACGCCTCACCAGAAGAAGGCAAAAAATAAATAAAATAGCCAACCGTCGCTCCAGTTTGTCTGGTGTCTCGGACCTCCGAAGCGTTTGGATGTGATTTAAAATTATTTATAATCATACTAATCTGCCGTGAAGTGTAACTTTCTATATGTAATAACGTTTTGTGGTGAAACTGTGACACCTTCGGCTGTTTTTATAAATCAATTATTATCAACAGTCATGGCCATGTTGTCAAATAAATGGAAGGCTTCTTACGATAGCAATCGTAAGTACAAAAGCAAATGGGAAGAAACATTTGTATGGGTCCAAAAGGCTGCTGATGGGTCGGATGCAGCTTATTGTAAATTGTGCCACTGCAACATTTTACCAAGAATTAGCAACCTCTCAAATCATGAACAATCGGAGAAACACAAGCGGAAAGACTCCTAGGCAAGATACGGATAAAGTTAAGGCAGTAGAGCTGCAAATTGCTGTAAGCATGACGTGCCATTGTGTGATACGTACAGTTGACCACCTGAATGAAATCATGACACTGGAGCACTGTTACCAACAGATTACTGGTGGCAATGTATGTAGTTATTATAATATTTATTTGTCTGAGGGAAAGTATTTGTTTTGAAAATCAGGATGCTTTCCTGGCCAAAGATATATCACCCATGATTGATTGATACTTTTGTTATATGGGTTATCTCCCCTGAATATCGAAATTGGCGTATGAATCCAGATTTTGTTGGTCTGTTCCTTGTTGGGCCAGAAACAGATTGTTCTTGCTTAGGTTTATGCAGGAATGTTTACGGTCCGAGTCTATGTTTACTCCTTGTCTATTTAAGACGATTCGGTTTTATATCATGATATCTTTGTATGTCTAAGTGGGACTATTTTTCCTTGTACTGAACTTTGGGGTCAGGCAGTTTCTGCGCATGGGGAGACGAAAAAGGGTCTTCTGTGATGATGGAGCCTGGTGAATGCCATGTCGGAGACCAGTCCGAAGTTTGTTGATTCTGTGATCTATTATGGGGAAGAAGGTAGTTTCGGATATGATTATTAAGTCTATGAGTTCCCCAGTGTTTATTCTGTAACGCCAGGAGAGGGCGTATGTGTTCTGCTAGTGTATTTCCCATGCGCAGGTAAAAGAACTTTTTGCTGAACTTTTTCCTTGCTAGGCTTAGATGGGCAGACGTCTACATGATGATTATCTATATCAATATGTCGGGATGACATGTTACCTAGCAGCACTGAATATGATTGTATGCAGCAGTTATGATGAAAGAATATGCTGATTCTTGTAGAAACATTTGTGTTCATGAACAAAGCCTTTATTGAAGCTGTACTATGCATCTGTATAGTGAGTAATGCTCACTGGAACCAGAAGCCATTTTGGATCCTATTTTTTGTCGATCAGAGAACAGGGATGCCCCTTATTATCAGGTGATGATTAAGAGATCACAGTTATAAAGAAAACCCAATACTGGTGGGTTAACATTATCTCCAGAAATATTTGCTGAACTTTACCTAAAGGAATCTTCGCTAGAAAAGAGGTTCTGTCTAGGAGTCATGCTTGAACATTATTTATTAACTGACATGATCGGTCAGTAAGGCCTGATGATTATATTTATAAACAGTGGAAATCTAAGTGCTTGTCTACGGACGTTCCATTGTAATGTTCTTCAACAGGAATGCCAACTTAAGATTGTAGACCATTGATCAACAGTATGATGATATATGTCGACCTGTTTTCCTGTAACTATACCCGTACTGTCCAAGTGTGTGTGTCCAATTAAACAGTATGAAACGACCACAGTAGTCTGCATCATTAACTTCTAGCTACGTGTGAGTGAGTGTTTAATCTTCTAGTCAACTCTTCAGAACAATCCATGCATTCGTGTATTGACACTAACATCAACACTCGGCTTCTTTACGTTTTGGACAAGGTGACCTGTATGCCAACACTGTGTCGGTTTTGAGTTGACCATCTACACCAATACCAGCTTTATTAACGTGGTGACCAAAAAAGAAGACCTTATCAAGCACATAAAGTTATACAGAAGTAAATATGCATGCTTAGTCAAAAACATTATTTCGCCTGCACTGAAAACTGATCTCATTGATGACTTACAGAACAAGAAATATGCCATCATTTTAGATGAATCTACTGTTGCAATATGCTTATTGTCAATGTTATTTGTGCATAAATGGGCGCTGAACTTAACTGAGAGATATTGTAAGATTTTTAATAAGCACACTTTTGTGCACTATTATTGAACATAGAGGCCAAGGTCTTAATGTATTAACCACTCGATTTGTAGATTGGTTTATGACGTTTGCTTTTTGGTGGGTCCTTAGTGATGACGTAGATTGGTAAATAACTTAAAAATGGAGGACCATCGCCTTGTCAATGGTCAGACACATTATTGTACAGTCCGGTTGTATATTATAGCTTCGGAAGGAAGCCTATGCTAGGACTGGTATTAAGGAATGAAGTATAATATTCAACCTTACGTGGACGTGGAAGTAATACACCGTAAAAACCGGAGTCAAAATCTTCCATTGTCACCACAGTGTTTAAAGTTATTCTGGACCACAGAAATCCAGCATTGAAATAGTAGTTGACTATATATGGCATGTATTATGAACAAATTCGATGACCTGATGACCGGACGTAGAACCACATTTTACCATTTAATCATCATTGGAAAATAAACCTCTGTTTGAGTTTAAAAAAAACACCTCAGCTTTTATGGTCCGTTAAAGTAGAGGTTGGCTGTTGCAGGTTGTTCTTCCCTTTTGAACCAGTGAAAAAAACAGGGACGATTAAGTGTTGCTACACACTCACGTTTTGGCATTCGCGTCTTATCACTGTACTTTCATCAGTGATATAAACAAAATTGGGAAGAACTTAACCGCTATTGGTGGACATTTTAACATGACTCTAACGGTTGTTGAAAGCAGACATCAAAGCGGTACGGGATCTTAACATGGTGGCCATACTTCCCGTTCTAGAAGATTTAGATATTTGAGCTCAATTGATTGCCACGTATTTTGGAACACTGACACCTGTTGCATGCTCAAGAAATCGATCGTTATTTGAAATTCGTAACCTTGACTGGGAAGGTCAACGTGCTTGGGATGTACAGACGCAAGTCAACAGAGAAGTATCATAGTTGTACTAGGAAATGATTGCAACAGTTGTCAATTTCCATTTTCAAGTCCTGCTGTGTACCTGCGGAGGTTAAAGTGAATGACGTCATTCGGTAACGAGTACTTCCAACCAGAGGAAATTACTGTGGCTGTTTGGATCCAGTTGTATGAAAATCATAACCCATGTTGGATCGAATGCTTTACGAGGAGGATTGGGATCCCCGCAGATAAGTAGACATTGTATTGTGGTATCAGTATACTAATTATATTAGCGAGCACCTTTCTTTTGTCACTTTTACTCGTAATATACTTCTTCATCGTAGGTGTCCTGGGGTGTTTTCCTAGGTTGATTTTGGGTGGATGAATTGCAAAAACTTATAGCAAGTTTCTTTGAGGCTACTGGAATGGTGTAGATTCTTGGGGTCACTCTGTGGTTCTTTACGATATTATCTTTTCTTTAATTGTTTATGTGCGGTGATTGTCATTGCTAATGTGTATATTTCTATGTAATTGATTCTCTTCATTGATCATTCTATGTTTTCAGTAGTAATATTATCTTGTATAATTTCTTAGTTGATTGATTTATAGCTGCATATTTTATTAAATAAAAGATGATTAATCTCCAATAATGAGTATCGATAAGGTTTCGAATATAGCATAATAATTGGAATACTACAGTTTATTTGATGAGATAAATATTAGAATTCAGATTCTGAAATGTCGACGGCGGAGTACTTCATCAAACAGGGTAAAATTCTTGGGTTATCAGGAGATAAATTACAAGAGTTTGCTCAAACAGAATATAAAGAGGCGCAGGAAAGAGAGAAACGTCAGTTAGAATTAAAAGATAGAGAATTAGCCAACCAGGAACGTATGAAACGGTTGGAAATGGAAGATAATGAGAAAAGGTGGCAAGACGAAGAGAAAAGGAGGCAAGACGAAGAGAAAAGGAGGCAAGACGAAGAGAGAATGAAACTCTTGGAGATGGAAGAGAATGAGAAAAGGAGACAATATGAATTTACACTTGAGGGAGAAAAACGAGCACATGAAGAGAGAATGTTGCAGTTAGAAATTGAAAGACAGAAGTTGCAAAATGGAAATGCTACTAGTCAATCACACACTCAGAATGATGGTCAAAAAGGTGACATTAAAATCCATTTGCCCATGTTTAAACCAGGGGTCGACGATATAACGTTCTTCTTGTCAAGATTTCAATTGGTATGCACAGAATATAAAATTGATAAAAGTATGTGGTGTAGCAAACTGATGAATTTTTTATCAGGAGAGGCGTTAAGTGCAGTCGCTTCGTTAGAAGGCGATAGTCAAAACTATGAGGAAGCTAGAGCTACGCTATTAAAAAAATATCAGCTTACAGCTGAAGGTTATAGAAGGCGTTTTAAAGAGTTGTTGCCGGAAACAGGAAAAGAGTTCTCACAATTCATTTCGGATATTCGTTTAACTTTTAATCGTTGGATCGAACTTGAAAAGGTGCAACGGAAATTTGAAGATCTGGCAGATTTAATATTACGGGATAAGGTATTATCCTCAGTAAGTGATAAGTTTTTGGCGTTTTTACAGGAGCGGAATCCTAAATCGTTATCGGAAGTTGAGACCCTAGGGCGTCAGTTTTCAGTTGCTCATCCGAACTTGAATGTCAGAAACACTAAATTACATGAATCGTTACAGTCAGCGGGTGTTGCTACTGTAAATAACAGACAAGGAAAATTTAGATCGAATAGTGGTGACAGAGATAGGTTTCGTCATAGAAGTGCCAGTTCAGATCGAAATAATAATTATCAAAGAAATTTTTCTCATTTCGAAGGTGGAAATAGAAATGATTCACCAGCTGGCAGAAGATGGAATAACAATCATTTTGGAACTGGTCAACAGGTTGATTTGGGAAACAGAGACAGAATGAATTGGCAACGAAACACTCCTAACTTTTACAGTTACAATAAAGCACATTACTCGCAGAATAATAATAGACATTTGTATAACAATAGACAACAAAATGACAGGGCATTTCGGTCAAATAGTTATAATCGATCTGCTTACCATGGTAATTCCGTTCAAATGTCGGAAAACAATGTCGCAGATAACAATAATACTGTTAATCAAGCAAATGCATGTGCGTCATTTGATTTTAATAATGCTGAAACATGTTTGGAATGCAAGAATCTATTTCAGCCTGATGTGGTATCCAGACTGAGATGTGGACACCCATTGCCGGCGTTACCTGCTATGTCAGCTCATGAAGGAACCGGGTCTTTAGAGTTTCACAAGGGCTTACTTAATGGCATGCCAGTAACTTTATTAAAGGATTCAGGTTGCACGACGGTAGGCGTGCGACAATGTTTGGTTGATCCTTCTTCTTGTACAGGCACATGGGTTAAGTGCATTACGTTTGGTGGTAGAATTGAGAAATTTCAAACTGCTGTGGTTCATATCGCAACGCCATTTTTTACGGGACAAATAAAAGTATGTTTGTTGCCGAATCCAGTTTGCGATTTGGTTCTTGGTCACATTCACGGTTTTAAAGAGTGTACTCGTGAGCAAATAAATGATTGGGAACGAGAACACGTACACAGGGCTAATGTTGTGGTTACTCGAGCACAGGAACATGCTCAACAAAATGTTGTACCATTGGGTAATGATGAATTGGGGCATAGCAACATTAGCAAAGAAGCTTTTGCTACATTGCAGAAAAATGATGATTCACTAAAGAAATTTTTTAATTTCGTACAAATTAATACTACAAATGATATTAATTGTCACAAGCAATGGTATGCTATCGTCAATAACATATTAGTGAGACAATTCCGAGATGGGAAGTCCTTTGATACTGTGACTCAAATAATGGTACCTAAAACAATGAGGGCTTATATTTTAAGTCATGCTCATGATTCACGTTGTTCAGGTCATTTGGGTTACTCGAGAACAAGGGCTAGAGTGCTTGCATCATTTTTCTGGCCTGGTATATCAAAAGACATTTCGATGTATTGCCGTTCTTGTTTTATATGTCAGGAGGTTAAGTCTAGAGGGGCACATCATGTAGCTCCCATTCAAGCAGCCGATATTCCGGTGCGTCCGTTTGAGAAGATGGCCGTGGACATTATTGGCCCACTTCCTATAATGTCATCGAGAGGACATAGATATGTTTTAACCTGCATAGATATGTGTACGCGTTGGCCGGAAGCTATACCTCTAAAAAATATTGCTACTCAAGATGTGGCTGAAGCTTTGTTTCAAATATTTTCCAGAATCGGTTTTCCGAGAAAACTGTTGTCAGATAGGGGCTCTCAATTTGTTTCCGGTACTATGACTGAGGTGATGAAAATGTTTCACATAGATAGATCACTTAGCAGTGTCTATCACGCCGCCTCGAATGGTATGGTGGAGCGTCTCAATAGGTCGATAAAACAAATGTTGGGTAAGATTACTATTGATTTTCCTAAAGAGTGGGACCGAGTTTTACCTGCGGTACTTTTCGCATATCGCGAAATACCGAATGAGCATACTGGTTTCAGTCCATTTCAACTTGTGTTTGGGGCTCAACCCAGAGGTCCATTATCTTTGATTAAAGATTTGTTAATCGATTCTGATTTGTCTCAAGAGACAGTATCGTCATACGAGTATGTTGTCAATCTCAGACAAAGAATCATGGATGCATGTCAGTTAGCGACATCTGCATCAGAGAGAGCTAAAGAGAAAGCTCGGGTGTTGCAAAATCATTCAAGACATCTTCGGCATCTTGTACCAGGTGACGAAGCATTTGTTCTCTTACCTAGTAAGCAGAATAGACTACTTATAACTTGGTGTGGTCCTTTCAAAATTCTGTCCAGAATTTCGGATGTAGATTACGTACTTGATGTCAATGGGAAAAGGAAAATATTTCACATTAACATGTTGAAAGAATTCCACGCAAGACCTGAACATCTTCAGGCAGTATTTCATGCTGTCGAGGACATAGTCTCGCGTCCAATTGGGTGGTCTTCATTATCAGTGATTCAGGAAGAATCAGCGTTTCCTGAAGTATCTATGAATTTTCCTAACATACCAGTACATTCTACAGAAACTTGGAAAGATGTGACGATATGTCAAGATTTATCGTTGGATAGAAAAACACAGGTGTCTGACTTATTACATTCCTTTAATGATGTACTTTCAGATATTCCAGGTAAAACAAATGTAATCATACATGATATACATTTAAATGATGAAACGCCCATTAGAGTACGTCCATACCCTATACCTTTACATTTTCAGGACAAAGTGAACAAAGAAATAGATGACATGATTAGGTTAGGGATAATCAGTCCGTCTCAAAGTAATTTTGCTTTTCCTATGGTGGTAATTCGAAAAAAAGATAATGAGATACGACTCTGCATTGATTTCAGAAAATTAAATAAAGTAACAAAATTTGATGCCGAACCATTACCATTATTGGAGGATTTCTTACCAAAATTGTCAAAGGCAATATACTTTAGTAAATTTGATTTAGCCAAGGGTTATTGGCAAGTTCCGTTGGCGGATAGATGTAAACAGTTCACAGCTTTTTCTACTCCTCGGGGGTTGTTCCATTTCAATGTCATGTGTTTCGGACTAATGAACGCACCTGCGTCCTTCACTAGAATGATGAGAATGCTGTGCTGTTCTCTCATAGGCAAGATGTTATTACTTATATAGATGATATTTGTCTATTTAGCAATACGTGGGATGAACACTTTGTTGGTCTACATTCACTTTTATCTACTCTTAGATCTGCTGGGTTATCTGCTAGACCATCTAAGGTGTATATTGGATTCTCTGAGATTACGTTTCTAGGTCATAGGATTGGTCATGGGAATCTTCAACCTTTGGAGCAGAATGTTTCCAAGATTCTAAATCTTTCCATTCCTAGAACAAAAAAACAAGTCCGTAGTGTGTTAGGACTAGTGCAATATTATGGTAAATTTATTCCTAATTTATCTTCAATTACATCAGATCTGTCCACTCTACTTAGGAAAGGGGCTCCTAATGTAATTAGGTGGACTCCAGAATGCAATGCTGCTTTTCTTAAAATTAAAGATTTGTTTTCATCCCCACCGATTTTAAAACTACCCAGGCTTAATAATCTTTATACTCTTCGAACAGACGCTTCGTCCAAAGGCGTTGGTGCTGTGTTGCTTCAACAATTTGATGGACATCTGCATCCGATCACGTACATTTCGAGAAAATTAAACAAGGCGGAAATGAATTATTCGGTGTTGGAAAAAGAACTTCTCGCCGTGGTATGGGCAGTAACCAAATTAGAGAAGTATTTGTTGGGTGTATGTTTCGTAATACAGTCAGATCAGAAGGCTTTGGCGTATTTAAAGACTAAAAACCACAAATGCGCCCGAGCAGCCCGTTATTCGATTCTGATGCAGCCGTATAATTATACGATTCAAGCAATTCGGGGGTCTGACAATGTGGTGGCAGACGTACTGTCGAGGTGCCCTCAGGAAGACAGTACACAAGTTTTTAATGACAGTTAATGCATGGTCAACAGTAGTGTTGATGTAATTGGGACATTGAATTTAATTGGTTTTACCCAGAACACACTTTAATGTTTAGGGGGTAACGTGCACATATAGTGTATATAATACTGTACTGCAATGATATTCAAAAGCAAAAAAAAAAAAAAAAAATTTTTTTTTGCGTGTATATTATCTAGAGGTTCCTAGGGGCATTGAAATAGGTAATTTGAGGACCAATTTATGCTTATACTTGCAATCGTTTGGGTTTATATCATGAATAAACATATATGGGACTGACTCTTCATTGGTGAGGTACATATTATTGTAATCTTTATCCTATGGGTAGATAATCCTATTAGATGTAATTATATTAGGTGAGTTTTGGGTCTAGTATTATTGATTAGTTTAGAGGTAATAGAGGGCGGTGTTGTTTTTTTTTTTTCCGTAATTTTTGTTATTATGATTATTTCTTCCTACGTGGATTTTATTCACATGACTTGTTTATCACCGTTTCATCTCATCGACGACTGACTGATAATTTTATGAGACAATTAACTGACTTAGACGTATTGAGACTTAGGATAGTATTATGCTGGTATTTTTATTATTATTACCAATAGATTTTTGAAGAAAAAAAAGAAACTGCGTTTTTTTTTTTCTTACAGGTGGTAGAGGGTAATTGTTGCAATATGCTTATTGTCACAATGTTATTTGCGCATAAATGGGCGCTGAACTTAACTGAGAGATATTGTAAGATTTTTAATAAGCACACTTTTGTGCACTATTATTGAACATAGAGGCCAAGGTCTTAATGTATTAACCACTCGATTTGTAGATTGGTTTATGACGTTTGCTTTTTGGTGGGTCCTTAGTGATGACGTAGATTGGTAAATAACTTAAAAATGGAGGACCATCGCCTTGTCAATGGTCAGACACATTATTGTACAGTCCGGTTGTATATTATAGCTTCGGAAGGAAGCCTATGCTAGGACTGGTATTAAGGAATGAAGTATAATATTCAACCTTACGTGGACGTGGAAGTAATACACCGTAAAAACCGGAGTCAAAATCTTCCATTGTCACCGCAGTGTTTAAAGTTATTCTGGACCACAGAAATCCAGCATTGAAATAGTAGTTGACTATATATTGCATGTATTATGAACAAATTCGATGACCTGATGACCGGACGTAGAACCACATTTTACCATTTAATCATCATTGGAAAATAAACCTCTGTTTGAGTTAAAAAAAAACACCTCAGCTTTTATGGTCCGTTAAAGTAGAGGTTGGCTGTTGCAGGTTGTTCTTCCCTTTTGAACCAGTGAGAAAAACAGGGACGATTAAGTGTTGCTACACACTCACGTTTTGGCATTCGCGTCTTATCACTGTACTTTCATCAGTGATATAAACAAAATTGGGAAGAACTTAACCGCTATTGGTGGACATTTTAACATGACTCTAACGGTTGTTGAAAGCAGACATCAAAGCGGTACGGGATCTTAACATCTACTGACATTTCAACATAAAAACACTTGTGTATGTTAGTTAGATTTTTTTGTGATAGGAGAAAGGAAATTGTTACTGGATTTATAGGTTTAATTCCAGTGCAAGAGGCTACAGGAGAAAAGATATTCAATTTGATTGACGAGGAAATAAAAAGATGTGGCCAGAGTCTTGCAAATTGCATTGGTTTTGCAACGTATGGTGCATCAAACATGGTTGGGTGCAACAACTCTGTGTGGTCTAGACTAAAAGCTGTATCTCCTTTCTGTGTGCAACTCAAATGTATCTGTCATTCGCCGGCACTGTGCATTCAATATACAGTATCCAAGCTACCATCAAATATTGGATTTTTACTGTCAGAAATACCCAATTGGGTTCGCCATAGTAAATTAAGACGAGAAGCATACAAAGAATTGTTTATTGTGATGAACAGAGCTACAGAATTTGAGCGAACCTGAACTGCCCCCCTTCCCTTTGAAAAACCTTCGTTTACGCGGTGGCTTGTGCGTGAAAAGGTTATGTTTAATATTTTGATGAACTGGGAAGAGCTAAAGGCTTATTTCGCTTCTACTGAACTAGCCCAATCACAGTTTGATACAAAATTCAAAGCAATACTTCTAAAGGAAATGTTGTCAGACTACAAAAACTACTTGTTCTTTGAGTTTGCAACACCTCTTGTGCAGGAATTTGAAAGACTGAACAGCCTTTTTCAGCAAACCAAAGCTGATCCTCATGAATTGTACCAACAAATATTCTTACACCAGAAGAGTCTCTCAGAACAGACTGTATGATACCAAAAGACAGAAAAAAAAAAATATTCATCAAGTGGATTTTGGTGTAAAATTCTTAACAGCATGTAATAAGTTCCTACAGCAGAACAACAGTGCTGATGCTGATCTAGAAATAAAAAATGTCAAAGAAAGATGTATGCCTATGCTAGAAGAAGCTCTCAGTCAAGTTACATGTAGACTTCCGTCGACGAGAGATACATTTGAAAGTTTATCAAAATTTAGCCCTGTGAAAATTTTAAATCAAATTTCAAGGCCTATGTTTTCCGAGTTACCCTTTATACACCATGCAGGAAACACATCAGCAAAATTGAAGAACAATACAGACAATTGCCTTTTGTCGACTGGAAAGAAGAAGCTCTATTTAAGAAAGATGGACTCCCTGTAGACACTGAACAGTTTTGGATTGGTGTACTTCAGCATCAGGCATTTAAAGAGCTCGCCACCTTTGCCCTTACTTGACCTAATAACCCCTGTCAGCAATGCTGTAGTTGAGAGGATATTTTCTCTTGTATCCTCCGTTAAAACGAAGGCAATAAACAGAATGCAGCTGAATCTTCTTGATGCAATTGTGAGAATCAGGGCAGAACTATTGCTTTCAAGCAAATGTTGCAAAGACTTCACTGCATCTCCAGAAATGCTAAAAAACTTCACATCGGACAAGGTTTATGCAGTGTGTTCCACTCATTCCAGTGGGGAGGATAGTAATGACCTGGATCTGGATTTTTTCATGTGATATGAGTATGAAAAATGTATTAAAATGTGTTTCGCTTTTCTTTTTTTGGCTCTTTTCTAAAATTGTTTGGCTTTAAATTAAAATTTCGATCTGGCAACCCTGATGACGCTATTGCATACTGGACAAAAATTTTTTATAGTGTTTTTGACATGCACGTACCAGCTAAGGAAATTCGTGTCAAACGACAATTACAATCTCTGTGGATCACGCAAGAAGTGTTGGAGGCTATGAGGCAGAGAGATCAAGCGCACAAAAATAAGGACCTCAACACAAACAGGATATACAGGAACAAAGTTCAATATTTAATTCGTAAAGAAAAGAAAAATCATTTTAGAAATATGGTTCAGAACACATCAAATAGTAAGGAAATATGGAAGGCAATTAACACCTTAGCGAAAAAACGTAATTGTTGAAGCGGGTTCTTTCTTTATCCTTATTGGGGGTCAAGGATTTAGGTTGTCTTTAAATCTGTTAGCGTAATGAATGATCTCGTCTTTGTTCCTCATGAACTTCAACTAATTAGCGTTAAGATTAATATCCTTCATAAAGAAGAGCAAATCGTGCATTTTTATATTATAAAAATGTGGCTTAATATTCCAGCCAACTTCCAACTTGATGGATCAAATAAACTCCTTGTGTTGAGTCCAACGAGCATAGATTTAATACATTATACGAATACATCACAGTTAATTCATAAACAGTTCATTGCATTGCAGGAATCATCTTATTATTCATATCTATACAGTGCAGTCCGTTCCAGTCATATAGATTAATTCTTAGCGTTGTCAACAAAACGTAGTAGGTTGTATATACGCGTGGCTGCTATGCAGTCCACCGATAATGATACCAACTAGTTTGTGAGAACGAATCATAAAAATATCAATACTCCCTGAGTTCCTGACTCAAATAAACAATGGTTGTAATTAACCATTCCTGATCCATCGTTTTATCAAACATTATTATGGCTGACCATCAAGCCAATATCAAAGAAATACTTCTGCACTTCATACTAAAAAGCGGGAGTGAATCAAACGCATCTGACTTGCTTGAAGTTCAGATTCAAAAGGGTGAACCAAATTCGTAGTCAAGCGTGACCATATCAACCCTACCACGTCACAATCGAACCATGCGATTGTGTTCAATAAAAACCATGAAGCATAAAAAAACATTCTATATTAAAAACCTCTCAACCTCTAATGCGTACTTTAAACGCGCTAACAAATATAGCAGACGACATCGTTAAAACATGTAACAATTCCCTGCCCGACGGAAGGGGGAAAAAAAAATCTATTCTATAGATTTTTTTTGGAAATAACTTGGTTAATCATATCAAAAATTTAACAAAAACCAAAATACGGCCTACGATGTTCTGTCTAGAACATTGTCGTAAGTCATGTCGATATCATACCAGACATATCGTACATGAACATTATATTAACTAAAGAAAATGTCGACTGTCAGTAAATAATTATCTAAGTAACTAAAAGTATGTCTTAACTAAATTAATATGTTGTGTCATCCGATCTACTAATTAAATATAGAATTAAGTAAATAATCAGTGTACTAGGTGTAGGATATAATATAATTAAAATTTAATTAACTGAACTACAGTATTGTATCGTTGTGGAGAAAGTAAAGTAAAGAAAAGAATAATGGAAAAAGCATAAAGTTAAATAGTGAGAAGTTAATAGATTTAAAAAAATGAAATATATGTGTACACTAACTACTATCTAATTAACTTAATGTATCAACTAACAAAATAATAATACATATCATATTATGTAATAATTAAGTAAACATTAGTCGCTAAATGCATATAATAATTACCATATTTATAAATATATTTACTTAAATTATTCAATTGTGTGAGAGTATTTTGTTTTCTCTTTTCTTTCTTTTATTTTTTTCTTCTTTTTCTCATATTATATTTTTATTTTATTAATTAAATAAGTATTGAAATCAGTAGTGTTTGATATGAAGATCCAAACGTTGTTATTTCCATGTGTGCATTTATGGTTTGTTCCATGTGACGAAGAATTTCATTCCATAAGCGATATCTTGATATAAATCGTTCATAATGAAGACTGAGTTAATAGTTCTCATCTGTATTTCATGCAAGGATGAATAATTTGACAGAGTTCATTCAGTCAAAACGATAAGTCCAAAGATGATAAGAATCTTCATTTTTGAGTGTATCATAATGAGTGAGAGATGAATGGACACAAACCAAAGTCCAAACGTTGATAATTGAAACCATGAAATAAGTCTCGTGGAACATCGTAATGTTTATGCGCAGAATGTAAACATACATAAGTTCATTGCAAGCTTCTTCGACGTGTTATTCGTATGCCTCGAGTTCATGACACATCAGCCGTGTAACATGAAGTAATACGGAAGCATTTAAAATGTACGTAGAGTTCAATCTCAATTTGATAGTAGATATTCATGGACACGAACATGGTCAACTGTTTTTGATTGAGTAAACGTTTGTCGTCCTTTAATGCATGAATTAGAATTTCTTTTCACTTGAAAATATCATCATCAACGAAGAGATGCAAAGTAAGTTGAATGTCCAGACTTCTTGCGGATTTTAAACATAAAATTAGCTTGTTTGATGAAACTGGGATATTCAATATCATTGATTGTACCAACGTTACTTGAGGTACGAATTTCAGTATCATAAAGCGTTGTATGTCTCAGGAGAACTTGACGTCTAGAATTGTAGATTCTTAGAGTTCTGCTCGTCTGGATCATAACATGTCATCTGTTGTCGATAATAAAGAGCAAGCCGTCATATTCTTCGATATTGAGTTGTCCCCAAACGATTACTTGAACTTGAAATGATACCAATATCGAAGTCGAAATTGCCCGCATCTGAACGGAGAATAAATATTTGTGTAAAATTTAGTAACACATGTTGACCTCAGATTTAGGAGGTATTTAATAGAAAAAAAAATTCCCTAGATATTTAGTGGACGCGATGTTAGCTTATGCAGTCCCTGTCACTTTCATGGGCATGTCTTTTCTTAAGACAAATAGATGATATACGAAACTTATGCTGCATTGGCTGAGCATAGTTAGAACAATCAACCACGTTACTGTCTATCGTAGGCATGGTAAAAATAACAAAGACGAAAAGACAAAATGTTATCGTAGATAAGACAACACAAGTGTCACCTAATAGAAAAGCCTACAATAACTAAGCCATATAAGAATAAATGACCAATAAAGAAAAGAAATGGTGACTGACAATGCTGAGTCATCAAAGAATATGATAACTAATCCTAATATCTATAGGCTAACATCTGCGCGAAGCAGAATCAGGTACCAATTGTAACTTAAGAGAATGGTGATGAAAGTAAACACCATTGTCACGCTCCATAACCAAATGAGCGTCTCTATTGTTACAGAAGGTAACCAACGCCTCCCTATTCTGACCACTGAATGATGGCAGAAGACAAACAAACTTAACGCTTGCTGTATACTGAAAAAAAATTGCCAATTGCCTGCCATTTAGTATCTTGTGGCAGATTGCGCACTAACACAGTGCGAGAATATGCACTTTTCCCAATATATGTAGTATCATTGTCACGAAATTGTGAACAATGACGATATGTATATCTAGTCATATAAAAAGAATTAAATTTCCCCTTTACCATAGACGTTGTATTTTTATTGGATGATGTATCATCCTGACTGAACTTAGGATGATACCTATCAGTATCCAAGGTAGTAGGTTTCATACATGTCGTATATGACTGCCTGATAGGCAAAAGTAATACCTTGCTGACAGATTTATGTGTCTTAATTTTATTATCAAAGTTGATTCCAACTCTAACACATTATTTTCATTAGGAAAATCTTTTCCCTTTTTCTCAACTTCAATAGTTTTCCTTGGATCAGTTTCAATCTGATCATGTCGCCAAGATTTATTCATTGCATTTGCAGCATTATTCTGTTGAGGGAAGGTGTACTTGCCTCGAAATGATTTTCTAATCTGCACTGGAGATGTACAATTGACATTGGAGGAAGTCTCTAAAGATAGCTCATAAGATGTACGCATCACAGTGTCAACTGGAGTGACAATTGGTGTGCATGTAGTGTCAATGTCACAACTTGGTATATCCCCTTTGATATTAATATCATTATTATTTTGCTGGAGAATCTCATCTTTCTCCTCTGTTTCAAAAATAGTACAAAGACCAAAATTAGAAACTGCTGTGCCGCACGTATTCAAATTATTGGCACGTAATTGAGCCGTAGCAGCGACGGCGTTAGCATTGCCATAAAATTGCAAAATCTTCCTTTCCCATTCATTAATTTCTTCAGGAGTACAGTCTTTACTGCCGTGGATACGACCTACCATCACATCCGCTATAGAATTTTTCAACATACAGACCTTAATGTCACCTGTAAAAAATGGCGTGTTAACATAAATTATTGCAATGGGGTAGTACTCAACAGTACCCCCAAAAGTAATACACCTGACGTATTCATTAGTAGCACAACTTGGGTGGACCAGTGACTGTCTGACTCCAATGGTAGTTGATCCCGAATCTCTCAAAATTGAGACTACTGTACCATTAAGTATTCCTCTATTGAAAATTAGGGTGCATGTGCCGTCGTTCGCCGAAAGACCAACTTCTGGTGAACTGTGTCTGCAGTTCAGTACTGTCTCTTTGGCCTTCTGAAAAATAGCATTACAATCTTGGCAACTATTTGCCACATTATAATTAATAGCACAACATGAAGACGAAGATTGTGACTGATTATTATTATCAGAAGCACTAGAGGTCATACCATCTGTGAGTGCCGCCCCTGCACTGTGCTCAAATTGTGATGGTCTACGTGACTGAGACTGATGTCGGGGATGATCAACAGAATTATTTCGTTGTCTACCATTATAGTTATTGTTTTTAGATCTGTAATTATGATTATTATTGTGCCACTTGTTATCATTGTTACTTGTATTACCATTAAATGGTTTATTCCAATTTGACTTTTGTTGATAATTATTGTTATGCCTAAACTGGGGTGACTGATTTCTATATTGCTGCCTACCTCTGTTGAAATTACCATTATTGTTGTAATTATTTTGCCCCTGATAATAATTGTCATTATATCTTTTATTTGAAAATTTTCTATCAAGGCTTTGAGCTCTTGATCTGTCATACCCATGATATGACATATTGGAGGCAACTGGAAATGGTTCTCTTAATTGGGAATTAGATATATTAACATTAGGGTGTGCCATACAATAATTTATTGCCATTTTTTCTAATTCCTCAATAGTGGGTGGTTTGTGCTCCTGTAAAAAAGAACAAAATGGTGCGCTAACAGAGGATAGAACCTTGTCCCTAAGTAATAAATCAACCAACTTATCGTATGATTTATCTACACCAGCAAGTTCAACCCATCTGTTGAATGTATTGCGTATATTCGCAATAAAACCTGTGAAATCTTTGTTTGATTCAGGCAAAAGAGTGTTGAACTTCATCCTACAACTCTTCTCATCTAAATGAAATCGTTGTAATAACAACTTCTTAGCGGCATCATAATCGTTAATCATTGTAGGATCCATGTTCTGAGCTGCACTTGCAGGCTCACCATCTAAAAATTCCCTGAGTTTTAGTGACCGTGCATGTTTATCTAATTTATTGACCTTGCACACATCCTCAAAGCGTAACAACCATGCTGATAAGTCATCAATATTCAATTTGAATGGTGGTAATTTGAAATGATAATTGCTTTTAGTTTGGTTGGATGGAAAAGCATTCTGTGTATCAGTATTATTTATATTTTAAGCTACTTGACCTCTTAAGTTTAATTCAGCCATACGCATTTGTATTAACTCTTTCCTTGTTGTATTTTTCTTTCCTCAAATTCTCTTATTCTGTTTTCTTTATCAATTTCCACCCTTTCCTCTCTTGCCTTTCTTCTTTCTTCTTCTTGCTTTAATTCTTCTTTCTCTTGTTTAGCAATAGCTTTTTGTTTTTCTAATTTGGCCTCATGTTCAGCTTCCTCTTGTTTAGCAATAGCTTTTCTTTCATCTTCTTCTCTCTTTAATTCGGCCTTTCTATTAGCTTCTTTTTTCTCAAGTTCTTCTTGTTCTTGGCTAGTTCAGCCACCGCATAATCACGGAGTTCTGGTCCTTTGTAGCCAAAATCTTTTCCAATCTTAACAAACTGATCCAAAGTAAACATTTTAATCTAATAATATATCTTTTTAGTCTAATATTAATCTTATTCAACAATAAAATCCGTTTATCAGTTATATATGTGACTCTCTTAGTCAATCAACTTATATATATACAATAAAGAATGGTTACTCAATATAGCCAATCAACCCTCTATCATGTTCCTTTACTACTAGTTGTAAGTTAACAAATTATTTTCACTCAATAAACTATATCAATATTACATACTCATACCAAAACACCTATTAGTTATAAAACTTGTTAGTTTATAATGATGAAAATATTTCACGCATTCAATATCTTCACTTAATAATTGTAGGTATCATCTATCCCTTATTATTTTATTCTGTCATTTATGCCTAATGGCCAATATAGTCCCTTGACTAGACTAATCAATAAATATACCCTCAATATTACCAAATTCAAGGTAAGATCTAATTTTATTATTATTTATCAATATTTTATCATCACATGCCCTATGCAGCATGTGAAAACAATAGTGACTTGGACTACTAGTGCAAATTGATACAGTCCTAGTCATCAAGTATTTTATTTGTCAAAATTAATCAAATGTTTTATATTATTATTATCTTATAATTATTTTATCTTATGATCATATTAATATCAATTATGAATTAATAAATACAAGAGGAACAATAAATTAAAGTTTTACAAGACGAAATGACTCCACAATTGACAATTTACAACCATAAAATGATTCCATGAACGAAATAGGAATCGGAAGTAGTATAAGGTTAAACTGAAATTAGGTCGAATCACATACACTAAAAACGATGACGTCACAATGGACTCATAGACGAACGTTAAAATATATATTCATAAATAAAAGATAGTCAAGTTAGAATTAACAATTGATAGCACGAACAAATGACAAAACTGAATAAAATGAAAACTTATTACAGAAAAAATACCCCAAATATAACGTAACTTTACACTTAAAACACCTAAGGTCGAATAAATTCAGAAGCAAACGCAGTCTGCCGTTGGCAAATCTCAACGGATGCTTTGCAAATGGAATTACTCGACTAATGCCCTTTTAGACCGGTTTCAGATCCACTGACCTGCCGAAGCGGTATTAGCTGATCTGAAACTCCCTTTTCCAACCGCCCGCTAAGTTGAACAAAACAACATATGTGCATATATAAAAACATTTAACATTTAAAAGATAGCATCAAAAACATGCCTGTGAATGGGCAACATGGACTAACGTTGCGTAAATTACAAAAAAGTACTTAGCTTTTGAGTAGCGACAATCTCCGACAGTGTGAACATGCGCCAACGGACTTTGTAAGTGGGGTGTAGTACTGATAAGTCCGTGATATAAATTCTTTGGTCGGTTGAGGCATTTTGAACATTTTCAATGTCGCTGTCTTGTTGAGCAAAAGTTAACAACGGTTGTCCTTTGTCGTCAAGGTTGTGACGTCAGTTACGTCATTAGTACGCATGCATATGGAATTTCCATGTCGATCGAAAGGAAAGCTTGAAAACACGATATTCTTGATCGTTGAATAATATCTTTAAAGTGAAATAGTTATTTCACAAACACACTTGCACACCATCTGTTGAAGCGGGTTCTTTCTTTATCCTTATTGAGGGTCAAGGATTTAGGTTGTCTTTAAATCGGTTAGCGTAATGAATGGCCTCGTCTTTGTTCCTCATGAACTTCAACTAATTAGTGTTAAGATTAATGTCCTTCATAAAGAAGAGCAAATCGTGCATTTTTATATTATTAAAATGTGGCTTAATATTCCAGCCAACTTCCAACTTGATGGATCAAATAAACTCCTTGTGTTGAGTCCAACGAGCATAGATTTAATACATTATACGAATACATCACAGTTAATTCATAAACAGTTCATTGCATTGCAGGAATCATCTTATTATTCATATCTATACAGTGCAGTCCGTTCCAGTCATATAGATTAATTCTTAGCGTTGTCAACAAAACGTAGTAGGTTGTATATATGCGTGGCTGCTATGCAGTCCACCAATAATGATACCAACTAGTTTGTGAGAACGAATCATAAAAATATCAATACTCCCTGAGTTCCTGACTCAAATAAACAATGGTTGTAATTAACCATTCCTGATCCATCGTTTTATCAAACATTATTATGGCTGACCATCAAGCCAATATCAAAGAAATACTTCTGCACTTCATACTAAAAAGCGGGAGTGAATCAAACGCATCTGACTTGCTTGAAGTTCAGATTCAAAAGGGTGAACCAAATTCGTAGTCAAGCGTGACCATATCAACCCTACCACGTCACAATCGAACCGTGCGATTGCGTTAAAAAAAAACCATGAAACATAAAAAACATTCTATATTTAAAAACCTCTCAACCTCTAATGCGTACTTTAAACGCGATAACAAATATAGCAGACGACATCTTTAAAACATGTCGTAACAGTAATGCACCACTCATTATCTTCCAACGCTTCATTTACTTGTACAGACTTCAGCAATCACTTTCAAGCAGAAATAAGCAGTCTGAAATCCACAATACCACATTCCCCTAGTGACTTAGACCAGCTTTCAGCATTCTGTGAGAAGAAATGTACAAACTCATTTCCACCCGACATTCCTTTTATGACAGTTAATGAAGTGTATAACTATCTTCATGCCTTAAAGATAATAGCTCATCAGGACTTGACGGAATTAGTAATCGAATACTGCGTTATGCTGCACCTGCTATTAGTGATTCACTAACTTATATATAAAATCAATGTATCGCCAAATGTTATTTTCCTTCGGCCTTTAAGATCGTCAAAGTATATCCTCTCTTCAAACCTGGTTCGTCAGATAACAGTAACCTTGGTAACTATAGACCAATTTCTCTTTTACCATCGCTATCTAAACCACTAGAAAAACACATAAATAAAACAACACTACAGTACCTAGTTAGCAATGACTTGCTAATTGACAGTCAGTCAGGGTTTAGACAAAAGCATTCATGCCACACAGCTCTAAGATGATAGACAACTTGCACCTAAACATCAATAAATAACATATGCGGAGCAATCTTTATAGACTTTAGGAAAGCATTTGATATGTTAGATCACGCTGTTTTAATAAGGAAATTAGAAACAATGAAAGTTAACTTTAAACTAGTGACATTACTTAAATCATTCCTGTCCGACAGACAGCAAGTAGTGTGGTACAATAACTCATTGTCAAACCCAACTATTATTGACACCGGTGTTCCTCAGGGTTCTATTCTCGGCACTCTACTTTTTTCCATTTACATAAATGACCTTCCACTACACATCAAATACTCATCCTGCGACCTATTTGCCGATGACTGTACCATTTATACTAGTGATAAAAGTTGCAACACGCTAGAAATATTATTACAAAGCGACACAGACAATCTTATTAAGTGGAGCAATGAAAACTGCATGCAAATAAATATCATTAAAACAAAATGTATGATAATATCATCTAGACAAAAATTAAAAAAACTCACTGAAAACAACACGTCAGCTGTACATTGGAACCTCTTTAATTGAAAATGTCAATGAAAATAAAACAATAGGACTCATAATTGACCAACATTTAAGTTGGAATTCGCATGTACAAGCACTAACCAAACAAACGGCACAAAAAGTTTACCAGTTAGCTAAAATCAAACATTTCCTAGATGAGGAGACTTGAAAAATGTTCTATACATCCCAAATACAAGCACATCTAGACTATTGTTCCACAATTTGGGATGGCTGTTCCATGTCCAACACTAAAAGACTATATTCATTACAAAAACGTGCAGTGCACCTAGTTTCAGACAAAAACCTCACACAATGTGTAGACCCATATACATATCATAACATATTACCACTAAGAAAGCACTTTCTCTTCAACATAGCCAAATTTATTCACAAAATCTTATCACAGAATGCTCCAAAGCATTTGTGGCCTATTTTAAAATACAGCGGAAGACGCAGTCACCGCTTAAATAAATTACACATGCCCAAGCCTAGACTCGACTTATTCAAGAAAATTTTAGCTTTTTCTGCTGCTCATCTGTGGAATAATCTTCCACGCGACCTAAAAAACACGCTTAGTCCATATTCATTCAATCAGAGACTTTTCAAATACATCATGAGTGCAGATTATATACCACCCTAATTTAGTTATGTTCTTAAATAATTATGTAACATCATATGTAGCCTAGGTTTCAAAGATAATTTTGTCCTGTTTAGTATTAATTATGATAAGGTACTGTAAATCTGTGTAACTGTTATTGTACTGTTACAATGTTGGGATTTTATTTTATTTTGTTATTTTATTATTTAAGTAATATTTAAGATGCTTGTGAGAATTAATGGATTCAGTATGGAAGACGAGAGAAAGGAAGGGCAGAATATTAGACGGGCCTGCGTGCCCAATTCTAAACCCTTTGAAAATAATGTTCGTTCGTTCTATCTCTGGCCTGTGTTGTGTGTGTTTTGAATACTGCGCTGCCTCTTCTTATAGGGTAGCAGCGAGCGTATCAGAGAGCAAGGTCGATAGGTTAGTCTCAGCCCCCTTGGTTTTCATAGTTCCGAGTGAAACTGTGTGAGCTACCATCCACACCTCTCCTCCGTACATCTAAACACGTTTATCCATAACCTTCTGATATACCTCCTTTTATTTCCCAGACTGTGAGCTTTTTTTCCATATGCATGAGGCTGTAATTGGTTCTGATATATAATATTTACACATTTTTAAAACCTATCGACTCGGTAGTTTTCGATGTGCTGGCTCAGTCAATCTCAATTTTCTCCATAAGTACTTCTTCCATCCACTATTCCTTAGAAATGCATATTCCTGGATTTATCCTTCGACAAACTAATCAACTTCTATCACTTTCTGATAATGCATTTGCCTATACTAACTATAAATCATTCCAGAATTTCGTACACTTCTGTCACCATGTTAAAACGCCATAACTTTATCGATCGGCCGCTGCAGACTCTTGTCTTTTGATTGGGTCACCCAATTCGTCTCTACTTCATTCATTAACAAGTCATGTGTATACAAATTATGCTACAGATGGTGACAAATTTGATGATGACTGATATCAAAATGATGATGACAATGATGACGGTACTATCTAGAGTCATGATAATGACAGTAATCATGATCTGGTCATGATGAGGAATTATCAGGATGATGATGAAGAAGAAGGTCATGATAATGACAGTAATGATGATCTGGTCATGATGAGGAATTATCAGGATGATGATGAAGAAGAAGGTCATGACAATGAGTGGTGACAACAATAATGGTCATAGCAATAACAAAGATAATGATAACAGTGATGGTTAATTGTGAGCAAGGAGGAGTGGGTTCAATTACCAGCACAGGCAGTGCACGAAAAACATCAGGAAAATGACAATTGCACCACTCTTACTCACTCTGTTTTCCTCAAGACTGTCATGAGGTCTTGGAGGGTCATCAAAACAAAAGAAGTCTCTAACTGGTTTGCTGTATCACACAAGAAGAAAGGACATTCAATTAATAAAAACTGTTTTTATTGGATAATGGTGCGTTATGGTAACATCAGTAGCACGGTACATCTGATTTTTTTTTTTAAACAAAATAATCTTTAATGTACTAAACAAAAACTATTATTATGAGATGTTTATCTTTGAGTGTGTGCATGTGTCTTTGAGTACAATGCCTGGTGACACAGGTTATCCAAGTATCTCCGCAGTGTCTTATACCCAGTGATGTTTATCAGTTCCATTTTTGACATCTCTGCATGCCAAACCTAACAAAACCAAATAAAAATAATATTAAGGGGGAGGGGTGTAAAGGCCTGGTGTTTCCAGTTATGTAATTGATTTTAATAGATATTTAATTGACTTTCACTTGTCAAAAGTCATATGTATTGTAAGAACAGCATCAGACCGTCACATTCACAATTACTATATATTAATCGATCAGTGTTAAATAACTGGCAGATGGCAAAATAACAGTTGGGCGACAGCAGCTGAGATTCAAAGATGTTTGCAAGAGTGACATGATGGCACTGGACATAAATCCAGCAACCTGCGAGGAATGAAGCTGCTGATCGCACCAAGTGGTGATGCTACCTAAGGCACCACCTCAGATTGGGTGATAAGAAGCTCACACAACAAGCAGAAGAGAGGAGAAAATGTCGAAAGGAACACCAGGAAAATAAGCAGCTGAGGTTAGTTATGACTGAAGGGGCTATTATTATTATTATCTTGTTAAATACTGTTTGACTATATTATGCAGTTTCCTAGGTCTGTCTATTTGTTATCTGTCTATTTTTCCTTCAATATTTTCTGTTGTCACAATATATTCCAGCTTTCTTCTTCTCATAACATGCAAATCCAGAGTAAAAGGATTGCTTCCTTCTGATGTGTGTAACAAGCTTCCTTCTGATGTGTGTAACAAGCTTCCTTCTGATGTGTGTAACAAGCTTCCTTCTGATGTGTGTAACAAGCTTCCTTCTGATGTGTGTAACAAGCTTCCTTCTGATGTGTGTAACAAGCTTCCTTCTGATGTGTGTAACAAGCTTCCTTCTGATGTGTGTAACAAGCTTCCTTCTGATGTGTGTAACAAGCTTCCTTCTGATGTGTGTAACAAGCTTCCTTCTGATGTGTGTAACAAGCTTCCTTCTGATGTGTGTAACAAGCTTCCTTCTGATGTGTGTAACAAGCTTCCTTCTGATGTGTGTAACAAGCTTCCTTCTGATGTGTGTAACAAGCTTCCTTCTGATGTGTGTAACAAGCTTCCTTCTGATGTGTGTAACAAGCTTCCTTCTGATGTGTGTAACAAGCTTCCTTCTGATGTGTGTAACAAGCTTCCTTCTGATGTGTGTAACAAGCTTCCTTCTGATGTGTGTAACAAGCTTCCTTCTGATGTGTGTAACAAGCTTCCTTCTGATGTGTGTAACAAGCTTCCTTCTGATGTGTGTAACAAGCTTCCTTCTGATGTGTGTAACAAGCTTCCTTCTGATGTGTGTAACAAGCTTCCTTCTGATGTGTGTAACAAGCTTCCTTTGCACACTGGCTTCTTTCAGGACATCCTCATTATTCTTTATAGTTGCCTATGGTTTTCTTAAGATGCTTCTGTAAAACCACATCTCTAGGGCCTCCAGGGCTTTTCTTGCTTGTTTACTAATTGCTCATAGCTCACTTCGATATGTCAGGACTGGCTCTGAAGAACTCTTTCTTGCTTCCACTGACAAAGAGTTGTTGCATAAAAACTTTTAATGTTTTGGAACACTGCTATTTCCTGTATTTCTTGACATGAACAATGACACACTTGCATGTAATCATATAACACAAAGTTGTCTATGACACAATCCACCACACTAGCATGCAACAAATGTAAAATTGCAGTACTGAATGACTCAATTCAAATACTCTTACTTACTTAGTCATTCCTCTTCCACCGTGGGGTACAGAGGTCCACCAGAGACAGCATCACACCATCCCATCAGCCATCTTCCTCCCGGTCCATCCCCCATTCCAGTCCTCAGTATCCCAGAGATTGCCCAATGCTGTCCTCTCAGCGATCTCTGGGTCATCCTGGAGGTCTAGGTCCTTGGCCCCTAGCTTCCCACATCTGTCATGGTAGCTGATCTTCTCCTATTCTACAGTCATGGATATTCATGGTGTACAATCCCCAATACTTTTATGCAGCAATAGGACAAACTTGTACGAATATCCAAATGTTGATAACGAAAAATGTACTAACAGTACATTCATAAACCCTGTTATTATCTGTCATTACAGCAACCCATGTATTGATGACGCTCAAGCTTAAACTTAAAAAGAACTATAATCAAAACAGATGTTCTCAGTTAAGATTCAATTTAGACAAACTGAAAGATCCAGAAATCGCGGGAATCTTTGAGGCAACTGTTGGAGGAAAATTCGCAGCTCTCAACTTTTTGGAGGATGATATCAACTCAATCACAGAGAACATGAAAGACGTGCTCATTGAATCAGCAACAGAAATACTTGGTAAAAGAAAGAAAATAAACAAACCATGGGTTACAGATGACATTCTAAAGTTATGTGATACACGGCGGGAAATGAAAAAGGTTAAGAAAGAGGTTCCTGAAGCAGCATGGCAATACAGTATGGTGAACAAAAATATTAGGAAGAAAATGAAACAGGCCAAAGAAAAATGGGTAGCTGATCAATGTGAGTCCATTAATACGGGGCTAATAAAAGGTAACAGCAAGGCAGCTTTTGACACATTAAGAAAACTATCAAAACCTCAACAGCCCAGGGTAACTGTCATAGAAGATAGCAATGGGGCTCTGCTCAATGAAAAAACAGCTGTAACGAGAAGGTGGACAGAATATTGTAAAGAATTATATAACTGTAAACTTGACACTGACTTAGGCATATTAAACAACATTAAGTGCGAAAACAGGGAACTCGGAAATGCAGCAATATTACGGGAAGAAGTGGAAGAGGCTATATGTTCGATGAAAGGAGGGAAGTCACCGGGTGTGGATAATATACCAGCAGAGCTCTTGAAATATGGAGGACCAGATATAGTAAAAATCATGACAACAATTTGCCAGAAGATATGGAGTACAAAAAAATGGCCAAAAGAATGGACGCAGTCATTAGTAATACCGCTTCCAAAGAAAGGAAATCTAAAAATGTGCAAGAACTACAGAACCATTAGCCTTATTAGTCATCCAAGTAAGGTAATTGTTGCGTGATAAATTCTCGCAACATCGTTTTATTTCAATATCTGTTTTATAACGCAAGGGCAACAACTGCTTGGAATTTATAGTCACTTTTCTCGGTAAGCATTTGTCTTCTCGCGTTGGTATCGAATGCAGTTAAGTTTGAGCTGTGGTCGTTTTGCGCTGGACTGCGCATGACTTGTCTTGCTTCTTTGTCGATCGGTTTCCGCCCACCACTAGTGGGGGTGAGCGATTTGGAATGGCGAAAGAGATGCCTCGTTGAAGAGGGGATCTCCGCTATTTTTGTTCTGTCAGGGATGTGTAGTCCTCTTAATGGATATTTCGTTTATTCGAGATAATACCTCTAGTGTTTCCCACATGTCGGGAGGCGTGATATTTCTGTGTATTTCATGAAAGCAAGGTAAATTGACTTTTTCATTAACTCTATTGATTTTGGGTCGTGAGCGATTTCGATTCATAGCCTGTCTGCGAAAGTCGTCGTCACGAGATGTTTTTTCCCAGCTCACATGTCGCTGCATTGTACTGCATCGGTTGATGCAGGTACCAAGGACCATTACTTGCTACTTTGTTAAATGAACTAGGTTTGGAAAACCTTTATTATCTAGAGGATATTTTTGAGGACCTTATTTATACTTCGGCAGACGTGTCTGTCTTGCTGAAGTCAAACTAAGGAGAGTGAACTGATCTCATACATCTGGTTATCTCCTGGCTGTTATAGAAAAGGATGGAGTTTTCCACCTGACTACATTTACAGCACTATGAAATATAACATGCATCTGACTCATCATTGTAATGCTGTCTACCGTTTATTGCTGTATTGAATGTTGCTGTGATAATGACTGTTTGATGTGCCTACACATTTGCGTAACCATTTTGTCACTGTGGCGTCCACAATAAATAATGAAGAAAAACGTCAACGGCTGTTTCAAGACTCATTGACTTTATACGTCGTGAGTTTACTGACGTCCTATGTGGATTGCCCTGTTATTGTTGCATGAACATTGTTTTGACTGAACACATCTACACACTACACAAAACCAGACATGCGGATACCATCCATCATCATATGGCATCACGCATCATTTGGTGGCCATAAGCTGGTTTGATTCTGGTACTAGCAAACACGGGGTCCCTTACCCACTTCATTTTCAACAAGAATTCATCAGCATCCTTCAAGAAATTAACATTCTTCAATACAGTCAACATCTTCAAAATTTTCAAAGTACTCGGCGTTGCCCGGTAAAAGTCAAATTTCAATTTTTTGACGGAAACAAGAATTTGACAGTACCCGGCGTTGTTACATGTTGCCGGATAACTCGGACTGCTGTTATCTTTTACGCAAGTCAAGCAAGTTGCTGCTGTCAAGGTTCCAGTGCTGTCGTTTTTTGAGAAGGTCAAGTGCCGGTTGAAACGGGTTGTTTTCTGAAGAAGGCCAAGTACCGATTTCCATCAACTTACTTTTGGATTAGAAGGTCAAGTGCCGAAACAACTCAACACACAGTATGTCAGAAGCTCTTGTACCATCGTGTTAGCAGTGGAAGCAGTTCAGATGTGCCATCATCGTTGGAGCTTCGCTCTTTAGGACGTTGATTGACATCCGTTTTTTCTGCTGTTCTACGATTGGAAGCCTATAAGTTAAGTGGCCTGTTTGTATGTAAACTGTGCCCTTATACTTCTGCTGAGTCTTCTGTGTATCATCTCATTCTATATGTTATATGTTTATATGTTATTTGTATATTTATATGTTTATATTTCAGCGGGTTCTCGGTTGGGTGGTGTCTCCGTTAGATTATGCCACGTCATAGAGGTCGTCTATTGTGAGCGTTTTCTGTAGGGTTTGCAAATTTCCGATACTGGAATTTGCTAAGCGACTTCTGTTGCTATTTATGTTAGTTGTGATGACATGTTTTAATATTGTTTTCGTTATTATTTCGCATTCTTTAGTTTGTTTTGATTTGTTTGTATTTGTTAGCCTCATCTTGACTATATTTTAGTTTCATACAACATTTTTGTTTATACACTGTGGTGTCATGTATTTTGTTTAATTCTATCGCAGATATCGTCACATTTTTTGTGATATTTCATTAATTTCTGCTTTATTTTTAGTTGATTTCTGCGAAAGTTTTTGTATTGTTGCTGATCTTTGTTATTGTTTACATTGTTATTGTTTACATTGTTTGTATTGTTTACATTTTCAATGTTTACATTCTGCATGTGTTTACATAGTCATTGTTTACAGTTATAGTAATTAGTTAATGGGCTATGCTAATGCACTGTTACTACTACACTGATGATAAATGAATGATGAATAGTGTCGTGCACTATTGAATGAGAAGTGCACTTATGATCAAGAATTGATTGTTGATATTTCATATACAAGTTCTTTGATTGGAGACTTGTTTCCCACAGAGACTGGGATAATATAAGGTGATGTGAATATACAAGTGCTTAATTAAGACTTGTTACACTTAGGTTTGAAATAAATTAGTTAATTATTTCAGGTTTTGGACTCATATGTTAGACAACATGTCTACATTTGAGCACTTTATTGAGCAGGGTAAATTGCTTGGGAAGACTGGTGATAAGTTAGAAGAATTTGCAACTGCTCGATATGATAAAGCAATGGAAGCTGAACAAAAGAAACTGCAGATGCAGGTGGATGAAAAAAGATTCCAAATGGAAATGGAAAAACAAAAAAGGGAATCAGAAGCTGAGGAGAGAAAACTCCAGCTACAGCTAGAAGCTGAAAGACTTCAAAAAGAGGCTGAGAATAAAAGACTTGAAAAAGAGGCTGAGAATAAAAGACTTGAAAAAGAGGCTGAAAATAAAAGACTTGAAAAAGAAGCTGAAAATGAAAGACTTCAAAAAGAGGCTCAGGCTGAGGAAAGAAGATTACAGAGAGAGTCTGATGAGAGGAAAGAGAAAGCAAAAATGGAACATGAAGAAAAGGTCTTAGCTTTAGAGTTGGAAAAATTGAAATTGACGAGCATGAGTAATGGTAATGATTCAAACAAGGGTTCATCTTCTGGTAAGGCTAATAATGATACTTTTAAGATTAAGTTACCAACATTTAGTCCTTCCAGCGATGACATAATGTTCTATCTGGACAGATTTGAACAAGCATGTACAGCTCATAACATAGACAAAGCAAAATATGTTTATCAGTTATCAGGGATACTGACAGGTAAAGCTCTAAGTATATTAAATATGGTGGATGAACCTGACAAGAACAATTATGAGGTTGTCAGGGCCGCTTTGTTAAAGAAATATCAGCTTAACGAAGACGGCTATCGTCTACAATTTAAAAACATGTTACCTGAAAATGGAGTTGAATTCTCCGAGTTTATTGCAAGAATACGCATTACTTTCTCACGATGGGTTGAACTATCTAAGACGGAAAAAACTTATGAACGTAAACCTAAAACAATAAAAGAAATGGAAGATTTCTGTTGCCAATACGTAACTGCGCACCCACACATAACCATGGGTAACTCTAAGGTGAAAGAAGGTTTACCAGTTGCTTCGGCAGCTCCGTATGGTCAAAACTTTGCTCGTAGATCCCAACAAAATTTTGATAGAAAGAGTAGCGGTAATTTCTGTCAAAATCATGGAAATCAATTTCATGGTGATTCTTCTTCGAAGAATTGGAGACAACCTGATAGTACTCGTTACTATCACCCTAATAATTATAAGCATTTCAAAAGAGGATATGGTAATAGAGGTTATTCCTGCCGAAGACCTCAGAACCAAACAAATAGATGTTCGCATCAATGTGAACATGATAGTAATCGTGGAAACTGGAATTCGAACCAGTATAACAATTACAATAGAGACAATAATAACTGCAGAGATAATAATAACTTTGATAACTTCAGAGGTAATAATAGTCGGGGTAGATCTCAACACAAAAAAAAGAGATATCAGCAGGCTAATGCTGTACAACAGGAAACTGAGGCAGCCTGTAATCATGTTGTTGATAGTAAAAACTTTGACGCTGTCACTAGTTCTGCTTTTGACTTTGAGAGAGCAAACAAATGTCCCCAATGCAGTACTTTATTCGAACCGGGTACCATAACTACTTTGAGTTGTGGTCACCCACTTCCCGCTCTTCCTGCTGCTGTTGCGCATGACGGGAGGGGTTTCTTTAATTCTACATAAGGGTCTTGTTAATGATACTCCGGTCTCACTACTTTTCGATTCCGGATGCACCACTATTGGTGTTAGACAATCGCTTGTAGATCCATCTTGTGCTACAGGAAGGGTTATTAAATGTGTCACATTTGGCGGCACTCTAGAAAAATATCCTACTGCTGTAATTCGCATTGCCACTCCTTTCTTTACTGGAGATGTGCATGCTTGTCTCTTACCTAATCCTATTGCGGACCTTATTATTGGTCGTATTCACGGAGTTAGGGAGTGTACCCCACAGCAGATTGCTGCTTGGGAAGATAATAACATGCAAGCTACAAATGCAGTAGTTACAAGAGCACAAGCTCTACAAACACCCGAAACTTCACTGAATAGTGATAATGAAGTTGATAGCCAAGATAGTCACTTAGTAATCACTCGTGACTCTTTCATAAAATTGCAAGAAGAAGATTCTTCTTTAAAAAAATTCTTCGTTCTTGCGAAGAAAGGTGATCCGAATCAGGATACAAATAGAAAATCTTGGATTGCAATGAGAAACGGCGTACTTGTACGTATGGTACAAGATTCGGCTACGTCGGCACATTCGCAAATTCTTGTTCCCAAGAGCATGAGAGTCCAAATATTGCAACATGCTCATGACTCGCAATGTGCTGGACATATGGGTTTTGCCCGTACGAAGTCGAGAGTCCTTGCGGCTTTCTTTTGGCCTTTTGTCAATAAGGACATTCGTATTTACTGCCGATCATGCAAGGTATGTCAGGAGGTCAAATCTAGAGGACCACGACATGCTGCGCCTATCCAGGCTGCTGACATTCCTATTCGGCCGTTTCAGAAAATGGCCATAGATATTATTGGCCCTTTTAAGGTCAAGTCGGCCAGAGGACATCAGTTTATCCTTACATGTGTCGATATGTGCACACGTTGGCCAGAGGCTATTCCTCTTAAGAGCATATCTACTACAGATATCGCAGATGCTCTTTGGTTGATATTTTCTCGCTTGGGGTTCCCCAGAGAAATATTGTCAGACCATGGCACTCAACTCATATCTGACACTATGTCACAGGTAATGTCTACCTTACATATTGAACGATCTCTCAGTAGTATCTACCATCCTATGTCTAATGGGTTAGTTGAGCGTCTGAATAGAACGCTCAAGACTTTGCTTGGTAAGATAACTGAAGATCATCCTCAAGATTGGGACAGGGTTTTACCCGCGGCTCTCTTTGCCTATAGAGAAGTCCCTAATGAACACACAGGATTTTCTCCCTTCGAACTTGTCTTTGGCGCGCGTCCACGCGGCCCTATGTCTTTATTACACGATCTCATCACTGCCGATGATATTAGCGATGAAACTCAATCCTCATATGAGTATGTCATTGCTCTTAGACAAAAGATCATTGAGGCATGTAAGCTAGCAACTGCTTCATCAGAAATTGCTAAAGAGAAGGCAAGGCAGTTTGCTAACAAGAATAGATGTCTACGACAACTTTGTCCAGGTGACAAAGCATTCGTCCTACTCCCCAGTAGGGAAAATAGACTTCTTATTGCATGGAAAGGTCCGTATGCAATAGTCTCTCTCGGATTTCCGATGTTGACTATGTGGTCGATATTGATGGAAAGCATAAAACTTTCCACATAAACATGCTTTCGGAATTTCACGAACGTCCGGACTATTTGCTGCCTATTTTCCAGGCAACGGATGATGCTCCTGCACCTCACGGTCATTATTCATCCCTGTCTGTCATTCAGGATGAGGAAGCTACCTTCTCTGATGTCAACCTTCCCCTTCCAGTGGTTCCATTACATTCTACGGAATCTTGGAAAAACGTTTCTGTTTCTCCTAATCTTTCTGGTGACGAACATCGACAAGTCTCGTCGATGTTACAAACATTTCAGGATGTTCTCACTGACATTCCTGGACACACAGATGTCATAGAACATGACATAATTCTTACCGACAATAATCCAATTAGGGTTAGGCCGTATCCTATTCCTATACACTTTCAGTCGCAAGTGGAAAAGGAATTGGATGAAATGATTCAATTAAATATAATTGAACCATCGACTTCACCATATTCTTCTTCCATGGTTATTGTCCGGAAGAAGGATAAGAACATACGAATTTGCGTTGATTATCGCAAATTGAATCAGGTCACAAAGTTCGACGCTGAACCGATGCCTTTGTTAGAAGATCTACTGATTAGACTTTCTAATTCTAGATTCTTCACTAAACTTGACTTGTCTAAAGGTTATTGGCAAGTGCCTTTAGCAGAGCATGCCAAACCTCTTACTGCTTTTTCTACACCTAGGGGTCTATTTCAATGGAATGTTATGCCTTTTGGTCTCATGAACGCCCCTGCCACTTTCGTTCGCATGATGCGTCGAATTCTGTCACATCGTTCGGATGTCATCGCATACTTAGATGACATCTGTCTCTTCAGTGATACCTGGGAAGATCACTATTTAGGGTTATATGACTTACTGTCCACTCTACGTGAGAATAATTTGACAGCAAAACCTTCTAAAGCTTTTGTTGGTTTTGGTGAAATCTCTTTCCTGGGTCATCGTGTTGGTCATGGTCTCTTGAAGACAGAAGACCACAATACTTCCAAAATACTGAACATCTCTGTTCCTAAAACGAAGAAACAAGTTAGGAGTCTCTTAGGTTTAATTCAATTTTATGGGAGATTTATTCCAAATTTATCTTCGATCATGGCAATTCTATCAACATTGTTGAAGAAAGGTTCGCCTAATCTGGTCCGTTGGTCTGAAGAATGCCAATCTTCACTAGACCAAATCAAGAATATATTTTCTTCTCCTCCCATCTTAAGATTACCTACTCTTGATAGGACTTTTGTTCTTCGGAGTGATGCTTCATCCACTGGGATTGGAGCAGCACTGATGCAAGAATATGCAAATACTCTGCATCCTGTTATGTACATTTCTAGAAAACTAAATGCGGCAGAGAGGAACTACTCGGTTTTAGACCGTGAGTTGTTAGCGATGGTTTGGTCAATTCTAAAGCTACAAAGATTCCTCCTGGGCGCACATTTCATTCTAGAGACTGATCAGAAAGCTCTTACAGCTATTCAGACTAAGAATTTGAAGAGTTCGAGATCCACTCGATATGCTATAGCTCTTCAACCTTTTCACTTCACGGTACGAGCTATCCGTGGTGCGGATAATGTGATGGCTGACATTTTGTCTAGATGCCCACATGACTCCAACTAATACTTCTGTCCTATATTTCCATATATTACAGAGTCATAACACACCTATATTTCTACAATAGATTAGCACATCTGTACTTACTTTATATGTACACACTATCGTGCTTTGTTGTCATCTTCTTCTGTTCGTTTTTTTAAATGATAGAGGAGGACTGAGTAGTTAATATAAGGGCCGTTAGTTTACTAAACAGCCACAATTATTAATAATGTATTGTACCTTATGAAGCATATTAGTTATTAATTAGCATTATATTGCTTGTACTTTCTCAGAATGTCATTGTTGAGCTGAGGACTTACCTTACGAGTTCTAGATTGTGTACTTACCCTCGGAATACCAGAGCATATGTCCTGGATCGTCATGTAGTTTAACTTTACTATGTACTTATGTCATTACATGTCAAAGAATGTACTATCTAAATTTTCCTATCAGATTTGTACATCCATTTTTAAAGACAATATTAGAGTATGCTGTTTAATGATGATTATAGTAACTTGCATACGTATATTGTGTTTACATGCTAACGTGATGTGTGTTGGTGACACCTCCCCGATGTGAATATTTTTTGAGACATATTTATTTTTCTGTTGAGGTATATCCTCACCAGACACTCTATAATTAGCCTATTGTTTGGCAATTTAGTTAATTATCAGCGCATAATTCGTGCGTTTTGAGCCGCTTATCGCTTGCTCTTTGATATTGAAAAAAAAATATGTTCCACATTTTTTTTTTATCGGGAGGAGGTGGTGATATGTTGCGTGATAAATTCTCGCAACATCGTTTTATTTCAATATCTGTTTTATAACGCAAGGGCAACAACTGCTTGGAATTTATAGTCACTTTTCTCGGTAAGCATTTGTCTTCTCGCGTTGGTATCGAATGCAGTTAAGTTTGAGCTGTGGTCGTTTTGCGCTGGACTGCGCATGACTTGTCTTGCTTCTTTGTCGATCGGTTTCCGCCCACCACTAGTGGGGGTGAGCGATTTGGAATGGCGAAAGAGATGCCTCGTTGAAGAGGGGATCTCCGCTATTTTTGTTCTGTCAGGGATGTGTAGTCCTCTTAATGGATATTTCGTTTATTCGAGATAATACCTCTAGTGTTTCCCACATGTCGGGAGGCGTGATATTTCTGTGTATTTCATGAAAGCAAGGTAAATTGACTTTTTCATTAACTCTATTGATTTTGGGTCGTGAGCGATTTCGATTCATAGCCTGTCTGCGAAAGTCGTCGTCACGAGATGTTTTTTCCCAGCTCACATGTCGCTGCATTGTACTGCATCGGTTGATGCAGGTACCAAGGACCATTACTTGCTACTTTGTTAAATGAACTAGGTTTGGAAAACCTTTATTATCTAGAGGATATTTTTGAGGACCTTATTTATACTTCGGCAGACGTGTCTGTCTTGCTGAAGTCAAACTAAGGAGAGTGAACTGATCTCATACATCTGGTTATCTCCTGGCTGTTATAGAAAAGGATGGAGTTTTCCACCTGACTACATTTACAGCACTATGAAATATAACATGCATCTGACTCATCATTGTAATGCTGTCTACCGTTTATTGCTGTATTGAATGTTGCTGTGATAATGACTGTTTGATGTGCCTACACATTTGCGTAACCATTTTGTCACTGTGGCGTCCACAATAAATAATGAAGAAAAACGTCAACGGCTGTTTCAAGACTCATTGACTTTATACGTCGTGAGTTTACTGACGTCCTATGTGGATTGCCCTGTTATTGTTGCATGAACATTGTTTTGACTGAACACATCTACACACTACACAAAACCAGACATGCGGATGCCATCCATCATCATATGGCATCACGCATCAGTAATGTTAAGGATACTTTTGAACAGAATAAAACAGAAATCAGAAGAAATCTTGTCAGAGGAACAGGCTGGCTTTAGACCAAAAAGAAGTACCTCAGAACAAATCTTCAATATTAGATTACTTATCGAAAAACATCTCCAACATCAACACGATTTATACCATAACTTCATCGATTTCACAAAAGCCTTCGATCGAGTCTGGCATGAAGGCTTATGGCAAGTAATGAGAAAATTCAATTTTGATACCAACATCATAGATATCATTGAAGCACTATACAAGGACGCAAGCAGTGCTGTTTTTGTAAGCAACGACATTGGAGAATTTTTTCAAAACAACTGTAGGAGTTCGCCAAGGATGTATCCTGTCACCAGTGCTCTTTAATATATATCTAGAACATATTATGCAGGAGGCTCTCTACGATTATAAATCAACCATATCGATTGGAGGCCGACCTCTGTGCAACCTACGTTTTGCTGATGATATTGATCTGATAGCTGGATCAGAATCAGAACTTCAAGACCTTACCTCTAGACTGGAGAAAGTAACAAGAACGTATGGGATGGAAATTAATATAGAAAAAAGCAAGATATTGGTGAATAGCCATAAGAAACATGTTCCGACCAACATTACGTTAAATGGGCAAACGTTAGAAGAAGTTAACACCTTTAAATATCTCGGGTCCACTATATGTAGTGATGGAAGATCAATTAAAGAAATCAAGACAAGACTTGAGATGGCCTCAGCTGCCATGACAAGGTTGAATGTGATCTGGAAAAGTAACATCAGTTTTCCTGTGAAGATCAAATTATACAAATCACTTGTATTATCTATTCTCTTGTATGGGTGTGAGGGCTGGACACTCACTGCAGATACGGAGCGAAGGATTCAGGCTTTCGAGCATAAATGTTATAGAAGAATTTTGCGCATTTGCTATAAAGAGCACAAAACAAATGTCTATGTTAGAGAGAAGATAAACACCTATGCAGGCCACCAAGAACCACTTTTGTCAATAGTGAAACGTCGAAAGCTTGCCTGGTTTGGGCATGTAACTCGTCATGACTCCCTTTCGAAAACGATCCTTCAGGGAACAGTCGAAGGTAAACGGAGAAGAGGAAGGCAGAGAAAATCCTGGGCTGATAACATCAAAGAATGGGCAGGACACGGTTTTTCCACACTTGTACGCATTGCTGAGGATAGAGAGCAGTGGAGGACCCTGTCTGCTGATGCTTCCACCATGGCACCCCTACGACCCATGACGGGTTACGGGCTGAGATGATGATGACAGCAACCCTAGCAACTTACGTAGCAAACATCAAGCATACTTAAAAATGCAAGAACCACTAAGCATACACATGATTACACTATCACTTTGATAACTCTTGACATTCTAGAACCACATTGTTCTGACAATGTCAATTACTTCTGCTGCTCGTATAAGGTCAAGGTAATCCCATAGTAGAAACTGTCATAAGGTAATGAAGTATTAGAAGCTTCACTATATTAGGTCAAGGTAATCCCATAGCAGAAACTGTCATAAGGTAATGAAGTATTAGAGGCTTCACTATATTAGGTCAAGGTAATCCCATAGCAGAAACTGTCATAAGGTAATGAAGTATTAGAGGCTTCACTATATTAGGTCAAGGTAATCCCATAGCAGAAACTGTCATAAGGTAATGAAGTATTAGAGGCTTCACTATATTAGGTCAAGGTAATCCCATAGCAGAAACTGTCATAAGGTAATGAAGTATTGGAGGCTTCACTATATTAGGTCAAGGTAATCCCATAGCAGAAACTGTCATAAGGTAATGAAGTATTAGAGGCTTCACTATATTAGGTCCAGATTCTTTTTTTTTTAAATTGGGTGTGGGTGACCAGTTCTCCTCCTCGCTGCCTTTGGCTTCCCTAACTCACAAGCAGAGTCTGACACCCATGTACAGCTGGGAAGACTGGCGTGTGATGTTACCAGGTTTCAATCCCAGAACTCGGTAGCTCTGCTACCAGAGGAAAATGCTCTAACCGCTTAGCCATTCGGACTCCATAGTATAAGCATCACTTCAACGTGCAGGCCTCATCACTGTAAAAAAAAGACAGCTATTCTGTCTCTCTCATTCTCTCTCACTTTCACACTCCTTCACTGAATTCTCCAAAAGCCCAGCTCACACATCTGGCTTCTTCAAAACCTTGAGTACACCTGCTCCTGCAGCTGGCTTTCGCACCGCCAGACTCCCAAACACATCTGACTTGCTCACTGTCTGGTTCTTATCATCAATATGGGGAGACATAATTACCAAGGATCAACTAACGCCCACTTGCTAATCTGGAAAGTTCATATTTGTGAATCTTATGTTGTGTAGTAAATTATACTCAGATAAGTAAAGATTCACAAAATAAATATTGTATAGCAGGACTTGGGCTTAATAAAATAACCAAATAAATAATTATATAAAAATTAAATAAAAATACAAAAGCAATAACATTTCCAAAATTAACAGCAGAACTAGTCAAGAAAATAAATACAGAAGGACGAACAAAGGGATCAAACTAAATAACTTACCTGTTGCATATGTCCCTGTGGCCTGTGACATTGTCTACATAAGTTTGCAAGCCCTGTTGTCTCTCCTCAAGGAAATCTAAATCAAAGTTGCTTCTAAACCAGCGTTTTGGTGGCAGAAAAAAACGGAAACTGGAAAACAGCAGTTTCAGCTGACAAGAGAGGTTTAAAAAAATTTATTAAATATTCATTCATTCATTCATAACCCTCCACTCCCAAAGGAGCATAGGCCTTCAACAAACACATGCCAAGTCCTCCTGTCCAGTGCCATCATCTCAAGTTCTTTCCATGTTCTCCTCATCATTTTCACCTCTGTTTCCAACTCTCTTCTCCATGTACTTCTTGGTCTTCCTCTGCCTCTCTTGCCCTGGGGGTCCAGAACAAGGACTGCCTTGTAATGCTATCAACAGGTTTCCTCAGTGTGTGTCCTATCCATCGCCATCGTCTTCTTCTCATCTCTTGTTCCACTGGCACTTGTCTAGTTCTTGTCATCAGTTCCACGTTGGTAACCTTGTCATCCCATTTTAATCCCTCTATTCTACGCAAGCACCCATTTATGAAAGTCTGTAGCTTTTTGGTTGTTGTCTTTGTTGTTCTCCATGTCTCCGAGCCATACAATAGGACTGACTTCACATTTGAATTGAAGATTCTTATTTTCGTGTTGGATCCGATTTCTCTTGATCTCCATATTTTGGTTTATATAACAGGTTAAAAGGTAGGAAAAAAGGGGGGAAAAATCTATATATCACTATATCGTTATTATAAGTAAAATATTTTAAGACCATAAATGAAATTGACCGAAATATTTTTAATTTTTATACTTATTAAGAAATGGTTTAACACTATATTTTTTCCTTCTTTCTATGTGTAACAGACAGAGAGATAAGAGGTAGTGATAAATAATAAGTAGTGTGTGGGAAAGAAAGTGATATGTCAAAAACAGTGCGTGAGAAAGTGATAGATAAAAAATGTGTGCCTGAGAAAGAAAATGATAGATACAAAATAGTCCATGACAAAGAATGTGACAGGCCAAAAATAGTGCATGAGAAAAAAACAAAAAACACAAGATTACAAATGCAATGTTTTATGTCACTGTCACGTGAACGCTGTGTTTATACCAGCAAAATTACGGAGATAACTTTTAGCAAAATGTGAGTGTGTGTGTGTGTGTATGTGCATCACAGAGGGAAAAGGAAAATGAAAGAAAAGAGACAGCCATGAAAAAATTCATGTATCTACATTACAGGCCTCCAACCATTTATCTGAAACCCTTGGGGTCAGAAGTGTTTAGGGATTATTTGGATTTCAGAACGTCAGAATAGCAAATTTACCATATATTATGATAGCACCTTATTGTGGTCTATGGCAGCACCCTGGTAAGCTTTCAGTGCACTGAGAAATATATGGAAATCAACAGAAATCAAAACCAACCAAAAAACAAATCAGAATCTTCAACTCAAATGTCAAGACAGTCCTTTTGAAAGGCTGTGAAACATGGACAATATTTAAAAAATGACAACTTAGAAGGTACAGACTTTTATAAATGGGTGCTTGTGTAGAAATGCGAGACTGAATAGGTATCATCAGATCACCAATGTGGAACTGATGATACGAACCAGACAGGTACCATTCGAATAAAACCTGAGTAGAGGACTGGCGTTAAATTGGACACACTAACAAACCCTGCTGATAGCATTACAAAGCAATCTTTGTTCTGAAGACCTGAGTAGAGGACTTTGACTTGAATTGGACACACTAACAAACCCTGCTGATAGCATTACAAAGCAATCTTTGTTCTGAAGACCTGAGTAGAGGACTTTGGCTTGAATTGGACACACTAACAAACCCTGCTGATAGCATTACAAAGCAATCTTTGTTCTGAAGACCTGAGTAGAAGACTTTGGCTTGAATTGGACACACTAACAAACCCTGCTGATAGCATTACAAAGCAATCTTTGTTCTGAAGACCTGAGTTGAGGACTTTGGCTTGAATTGGACACACTAACAAACCCTGCTGATAGCATTACAAAGCAATCTTTGTTCTGAAGACCTGAGTAGAAGACTTTGGCTTGAATTGGACACACTAACAAACCCTGCTGACAGCATTACAAAGCAATCTTTGTTCTAAAGACCTGAGTAGAGGACTTTGGCTTGAATTGGACACACTAACAAACCCTGCTGATAGCATTACAAAGCAATCTTTGTTTTGAAGACCTGAGTAGAGGACTTTGGCTTGAATTGGACACACTAACAAACCCTGCTGATAGCATTACAAAGCAAATTTTGTTCTGAAGACCTGAGTAGAGGACTTTGGCTTGAATTGGACACACTAACAAACCCTGGTTATAGCATTACAAAGCAATCTTTGTTCTGAAGACCTGAGTAGAAGACTTTGGCTTGAATTGGACACACTAACAAACCCTGCTGATAGCATTACAAAGCAATCTTTGTTCTGAAGATCTGAGTAGAGGACTTTGGCTAGAATTGGACACACTAACAAACCCTGCTGATAGCATAACAAAGCAATCTTTGTTTTGAAGTCCTGAGTAGAGGACTTTGGCTTGAATTGGACACACTAACAAACCCTGCTGATAGCATTACAAAGCAATCTTTGTTCTGAAGACCTGAGTAAAAGACTTTGGCTTGAATTGGACACACTAACAAACCCTGCTGATAGCATTACAAAGCAATCTTTGTTCTGAAGACCTGAGTAGAGGACTTTGGCTTGAATTGGACACACTAACAAACCCTGCTGATAGCATTACAAAGCAATCTTTGTTCTAAAGACCTGAGTAGAGGACTTTGGCTTGAATTGGACACACTAACAAACCCTGCTGATAGCATTACAAAGCAATCTTTGTTTTGAAGTCTTGAGTAGAGGACTTTGGCTTGAATTGGACACACTAACAAACCCTGCTGATAGCATTACAAAGCAATCTTTGTTCTGAAGACCTGAGTAAAAGACTTTGGCTTGAATTGGACACACTAACAAACCCTGCTGATAGCATTACAAAGCAATCTTTGTTCTGAAGACCTGAGTAGAGGACTTTGGCTTGAATTGGACACACTAACAAACTCTGCTGATAGCATTACAAAGCAATCTTTGTTCTGAAGACCTGAGTAGAGGACTTTGGCTTGAATTGGACACACTAACAAACCCTGCTGATAGCATTACAAGGCAATCTTTTGTTCTGAAATCCCCTGGGTAAGAGCAGAAGAGGGAGACTGAAAAATACATGGAAATGGGGAATGGAGACAAGCAAGAAAGGGATAAAGAAAACATGGAAAGACCTTGAACAGATGGCACAGAACAGGAAGGTTTGGCATGTACAGGCTGAAGGCCTATGCTCCTTAGGCAGCTAAAGGGTAATGATAATGAAATAATATTTATTTTACACAATTTAAATAATCATGTTTCACTTTTTAAATTACCGGGCTAGAGGGACATGCCCAATAAAGATATAAATCAAATAATACCTGATCATTGAGATGAACAAAGTCTGAATACCGTCGAAAAATAAACCAACCCACATCATCATCTTCAACCATTACATGAATCTTGAACACCTGTGAAGCACCAAAATATGTGAAATCAACTGACAGACTATATAGTTTTGTAAGTTGAAGCCTGTCCATGTTCCAATTCATTCATTCATCAGTTTTCAGCACACCAAGAAGCATAGGCCTTCAACATGCACATGCCTTGTCCTCCTGTCAAGTGCCATCAGCTCAAGGTATTTCCGTTGTCTTCCTCATTATTTTCATTTCTGTCTCCAGTTCTCTTCTTCATGTACTTTTTTGGTCTATCTCTGCTTCTCTTACACAGGGGATGCCTAAAAAAATGGTTTGACTGCCTGGTGATACTATCAACAGGTTTCCTCAATGTGTATCCATTCCATCTCCAGCATCTTCTTCTCATCTCTTGTTCCACTGGCACTTGTCTGGTTCTTGTTATCAGTTCCACATCAGTGACCTAGGCATACCATTTAAATTCTTCTATTTTATGCAATAGCTGTAGCATGTGCAGCAGACACACCCCAGTACACTGCTTCGACTGGAAGGCTAAACCAGGTGAGGGTAGCCGGAGGTTCTCCTTCGGTGAACAAGGGTCTGTCTACTCAAGCATGTGAAGCCTGGTCTTGGCGGATTGGGCGGAAGAGACCATTATTGAGAGGTTAACATTCGTGGGTGGAACGCATGAAAATGGACCTGTTAGTTTGCGGAGAACAAATGTACTGAGGCATTTGTTTATTTCTAATTTGTCACAGTTCGTGGTTACAAGACATCAGACTTAAGTACTGAAGTTCCTACGCCACTAGTGTGAGAGAAGAGTATCCCTACCAACCGCCTACAGTGGACGAATTACGTGGAGAAGTGTACTCATCACCAAAAAGAAGTGACGGAACCAAAGCTGCAGTAAAGTTGTGTGTAACAAGCTACAGCAAAAATACGGACAGTATTATTCACGCCTGTCGTAAATTAAATAGGTAGCAGATATATATTTGGTCCTTCTGGATAGAACAGGCGAAGTGTTAACTAAATGAGAAATAAGGTATGAGAAATAGATTTCACGAGTGAATAGTTTAAGGGTAGAATCTGTCACTGGATTGAGAAGATACTCTAGTCCAGCCTATCTTTACGACTGTAATTTGTTAACAGACCATTCTACTCTCCGTACACAAAACATACACGTTTAACTACACACACACAAACACACACAGTTACGTGACGACAAGACGCACAAACGTGAAAACTATGGTAAATGGAATATGGGTTTGGGCTGAGCTAACCAACACAAGTAATTAAGTTTTGTTAAGTTTATTATCATGTAAACTGTTCGCAACATCCAACATATATAAATCAATAAAATCATAGGTTACAGAATTTAGAAAATAACCCCAATAAGTGCCATCCCCTCTGTTGAGAAAAGATCCCGCACGAAGTTACGAACCCCAAAAGGTCACAGATTAACACTAGGGTATATGAATAGACGATACAAACAGAAAATATTCACTACTCTTATTCACACTCTGTCAGTCTGTGGCTACATTCAATCTCGCTTACCTACTAGTTGTTTAACAACATCTTGAACATAATCCTCAGCGTATATATATATATATATATATATATATATCAAACTACAGTGTGGTGCTTTGCCGAAATAAGCCCCAGTTACTCCACGATTGATTAATCCTCCTGATGGGGAACGCTTACTTTGGTGGTGATTATTGGATATGATATATTATGTCCGAAAATTCAGGTAGCAAAGTAATTACCAAGATCTAGTGTTCACGATGGACAGTAGTTATTACTTCCAATAGTTAAAGGAAATGTCTAGTGGGTAAATCTTTCTGGATAAATCCACTTGACAACACAATGGTCAGTAGTCGGGAACAATGTTATGTATATATATATGAGTCTACAGTCAGTGAATTTCGTGGCTTTCGCGTAGCAAAAATTATAAACCTTAGATGGGGGCAAAGGTGGATGGTCACTGCTGCACTATTTACATATCTATATGTGACAGTTCGTCCGGGCTTGAAGACATAAAACCCTGTTATGTCTCATCTGTGAAAATAGCGCTGCTGTTATCCGTATCTTGCGAGTGATTGCTATCTTCACTTTCCCCTTCTTCCTCCCTGCTCAAATTTCGACTCATAAAATCTGCTCCCGCATTTTGTTTTCCTGGTATGTATTCTACTTTGAAAGAATACACGCTTAGGAGCAACGCATAGCGCATAATCTTCGCGTTGAATTCCTTAGTAGCTCAAAGAAAAGCCAGTGGAACACTCTATACATATATTCATGGTGGCTTCTGATCCCATGAACGAGTGCTAGACATTCCCTCTCCAAAGTCGAATAATTTCGCTCTGCTGTATTCAATTTACGGCTGCCGTATGCCACTGGGAATAACAGGTTCGGATTATTGTCGTCTGCTTGGAGCAGAGTCGACCCGATGCCTTGACCCGATGCGTCGACCCGCAATATAAAAGGTTTGTTAAGGTCAGGTAACCGTAAAATTGGATATTCAGACAGCTTTTCCTTGAGAGTGACATAAGCGTGTTCGCACTTAGCATCCCAAATAACTTTCTCAGGTTGCCCCTTTTTGGTAAGGTCAGTAAGGGGTGCTGTTAAGACATTGACATTTTAAATGAATTTCTGGTAATACGCACACAGTGATAAGAACGAAAGTGTGTCTCTCTTCGTTTTAGGCCTTTGCTGCACGTATTTTCTCTACGTTCTTGGCAACTGGCCACATGGAACCGTGAGAAATGGTATGCCGTAGGAAGTCAAGCTTTTCATATCCGATTAAACATTTGCTCGGTCGAGCTGTCAGGCCTGTTTCCTGTAGTCTCATGAGGAGCATAGCGCCGTAGCAATATGTTCGTCGTATGTTTCCATTGCAATCAATATGTCGTCCATAAAGTTGTGGAAATGAGGACTTTGCAATGGTTCTAAAAGCTTTTTCATCATTCTGGTGAAGACTCCTGGTGCGTTGTGCAACCCGAAAGGCATCACGTTGAACGTATAGTGTCCTTCGCTTGTGCTAAAAGCTAACAGAGGTTTAACTTCCTCCTTGACTGGTATTTGATAATAACCTTTACTTAGGTCAATCTTGGAGAAAATTCTTGCCGTGCTAAGCTTGGTAAACAGTTCAGAAGCGCTCTGGAGAGGTTCAGGCTGGAATTCCGTTACAGTATTAATTAGACGTAATCGATGCACAGCCGAACTTCCTTATTGGGCTTCTGCAACAGCACTACGATCGAACTATAAGGAGATGTAGACTCACTAATAATTCCTGCTTGACGTAGCTTGTCTATCTCTCCCCGTAGCGTATCAGCTTTAGCATAAAGAAAAGGGTACACTCTGGTTCGCACAGGTGTCACGTTTGTCAGTTTCATATCAAACTCTACGAGATGCGTTTGACCAAAGTATATCTGTTAAAACTGCTGTGTACTGTTTCAGTAGCGCCCTCGTTTCTGTCTGTTGTGCTTCGGAGAGAATGTCACCGAATTGTACATCTTTGAAAGACTCCGTTTGTTGCATTGGATATTCCATACAACTATCGTCATCTTCCTCACCATCGGTTGCTATGGCGACCGCCAGGAGAGGTTCGGGGGGAAGGCACCGGTCTTTCCAAATATTTCTTTAGCAGATTGATGCGATAGACCTTCTCCTTTCCTTTAATAGAGATCTTGTAGTTAGTTCTTGAGATCTTTATAAGGACGGTAAACGGCCCTTCCCATCCGATACGTAGTTTGTGGCTTCCGGTTGGAAGTAACAACAAAACTTTCTCTCCTGGTTGTAGTTCTCTCTCTTTCGCTGCTTTATTGTATCGTTTAGCGTTCTTCATGCGTGCTCGCTTAAGGTTGGTTGTTTCTAGATCCCATCCTAGTTGTAACCTTTCCTTAAGTTCCGATACATATTTGCTTGCTGAGACGACTATCTCATCAGCCTTCTGGTCAGTGATCAGAGTAAGGCTTCGAGTGGGCCCTTAATAGGTCTGCCGAATAAAAGTGTAGCTGGTGGTAAACCTGTAGAGGCCTGTGGGACTTCCCTGTAGGCGAATAAGGCTGCGGGAATGAAAAGGTCCCAATCTTCATGTTTCTCTTGGCCCAGCTTACGTAACATCATGGTGAGGCTTCCGTTTACACAATCTACTAACCCACTTCCGGCCGGATTATAGGGGCTGGTGTAGATGTGCTGGTTCCTCAAGATCTTAAAGATCTCCTCCATTAACAGGCTACGGAATTGAGATCCGTTATCCGTCAAAACTTGTTGAGGGAATTCCACCGTGTAAAAATCTGCACTAGGGCTTCTGCGACATGCTTGGAATCCGTGCATGTTAGCGGTATAGATCCGGCCCACATAGGGCATGTGTCGACTAAGGTCAGGATAAACCTGTTCCTTCTTGTAGTCCTTTCCAGGGGTCCTACAATGTCGACTGCAACCAGTTCAAGTGGTGTCCCCACTATTGGCATTTCACCCATGGGAATTGGGGGAGTCCAATGCTTGGGTGCCACACGTTGGCACTTGGCGCAGGATTTCACGTATCTGATAATATCAGTGTTCATTCCTGGTCACCAATAGTGAGTCGATATTCGCTGAATAGTGGTGTTTTGTCCTATATGTCCGCTTAAGGGAAGAAAGTGCCCCATTTCTAAGATTTGGTCTCTGTACTGCGTCGGTACTAGGAGCTGATTATGCCCTTGTTCAGGGTTGCCCGTCCTACGATACAATACGCCATCCTCAGAAAAAATGTCTCCTTTTTGTCTGGGGTCCTTGGCCATGGGCAGTTTCCTAAAGCAGGGCTCCAAGGTAGGGTCCTTTTGTTGTACCTTTTAGTTCCGTTGGTAACATATTAGGCGCAGGCTGCCGTTCCTTCTTGGTTTGCCCTCTTGTGGTTACTGCTGCCACAATCGGCTCTTTCGGTCTCCCAAAAAATACATATCTACATCCAAGTATGACTGGGTAGATAGGATCATCCATAATAGCCGCTTTTATAACACCTCTGACAAAATCAGAGTGTATCTCCACCAGTGCGATAGGAAGCGTCATGGGTGCATCACTTTTGAAAACTCCACATAATTTGACGGGTTCTTCTGTCTCTTAACCAGGTTTGATCAAATGCATTGCGACAATACAATCAAAAGATAACCCTGTGTCAAAAATACAAGATGTTGAAGTCCCGTTCAAAATAACAGTTCCTCGCATTGAAGGCCTCTCACCCTCAGGTTAAGAATCACTAACACTAATTCTCCGTTGCGAGTCTGTTAACAAGCAACGGATTCGATTTGTCCTGGTGTGCTTGACCTGATCAGATGCCCCTTGTGCAGGGGTCTTTCCCTTGTCTTGACCTTTCTGGCTGCGGTGCCATGTAGGCCGGAAAGGCTGATCAGAATTGTTATTGGTGGGATATCTGGTTTTGTAGAATTTCGATTTTTAATGTGGAGGATCCTTGGGTACAGTTTCTCGTTGGGTATGGTGATGGGAAGAATAGGAAGACTGCTCTAGATTATTTTTCCGAGAAGGCTCATCTGTCGGTTTGTGTTTTGAGATGGGAAGCTCGGCCAAAGCATTTACGTAATGTTCAGACTTACTGAGAATGTCATCCAACTTTACTGCGCCTTGTTCAGCCAGAAGTATACGGGTTTCGTTTGACAAAGTGGTTTATATTTATTCGGTAAGAACAAACTCCTCGAGCCCTTCATAGGCGAGGGGGAGCTCTAAAAGCTCCATATACTTTGTCAAATATCCCTTCAGGCGTGAAGAGAACTGATGAAGTGTATCAGTGCCTTCCTTTATTCTGTTTCTGAACAGTTGCAAAAATTTGCGAGCGTTCATTTCGAACCGCTTCAGTAAAGTCTTCTTTAACATGTCGTAGTTGTCTTGATGGCTGCTTCCTAGTTTTACGTAAACATCATAAGCATTACCTTTCAAAGTCTGGGAAAGCTTCAAACACCATCGCGAACTTTCCAAACCACACAGATTTGCCATTCTCTCACATTTTTCTAGTTAGGAGTCAATTTTGTCATTGGGGCTTGGGAAGGGTTCCAGGGCAAAAGACATAGCTGCGAGTTGAGGAGATTGAGGGCTGGATAGATCAGTTAACTGCGAATGAGGTGAAGACGGCTCTCCATTGCTGAGGGTAGAGACAGCACCACGACTTTTGACCTCTTGAGCCTTAAGTGCCAGGTTATGCGGTCTCTCCCTCTCTCGTTCCTCATGCTGTCTCTCCTTCTTTCGTTCGTTTGTCCTGCGAGCTTCCATCTCTGCCTCAATTTCCTTCTTTTCCAATTGACGCTCTTTTTCCTTCTTCTCTCTAGCTTCTGCTTCTTTCTTCTCCGCGTCATATCTTTCGAGTTCTTCGTTGACAAATGCTTTCGCTTCTTCTCCTTGTAATCCCTCTTCTCTTGTTTCCTCTCTAAGCATTGTTCTGAATTTTGCACGCTCAGCCATGGCAAATAACTGACTGCGACTTACTCGAGAAAGAAAGAAGAAAGAGGATACACTTATCCTTAGCCAATTACGAGAAATTACAACAACAAAAATTACTTGTTTATTTAACTGTGATACCTCCAAATAAGCCCCAGTTCCTCCACGACTGATTAATCCTCCTGATGGGGAACGCTTACTTTGGTGGTGATTATTGGATATGATATATTATGTCCGAAAATTCAGGTGGCAAAGTAATTACCAAGATCTAGTGTTCACGGTGGACAGTAGTTATTACTTCCAATAGTTAAATGAAATGTCTAGTGGGTAAATCTTTCTGGATAAATCCACTTGACAACACAATGATCAGTAGTCGGGAACAATGTTATGTCTATATATATATATGCGCTGAGTTCAACGAGGTATTAGTCCATTTTGAGCATTCAAAAATGCATCATCATCTTGTTGCTGTGCGAACCGCTTTCTCATATCAGCAATGTTTCTTTATATGACAATGTAACCATGTAGCTTAGTTCACAGCATAATTAGCGTACACAATGTCAGAGAATCTTTTCAATCGTTATAGTTGCTGTGCCAATGTATAGTGTTATACGAACAAGTTGTTATACATGGAATATTTTCTTGATCCGGTCATCATGAAGTATGCATGTAGGTTAGATGCAATTCTGTGAATCACCTGTATTCGTAGAGTAGATAGGTGATATAGGGTGTTTCACGGCTGACATACATAGTTGGGTGCATGTAGCCTCCAAACTTCTGCATCAACGTTCCACCGATTTCCGCGTCATAGGCGTCCATTCTGAAGGTAAAAGGAAATGGAGCGTCCGGTAATCTCAAAATTCGTGATGCAGAAAAATAGCATTCTAGAATATTTACGAACACATAGCAAACATGCGAACAGACAATCCTGTTTGGTGAGTTCTTCTTTACCAACAAAGACATAACTGAGGTAATATCTGAAAAATTAGGTAAGAATTTTCTATAGAAATCTACCAAGCCTAACAGACAGCGAGCTTGTTTTTTTAGCTCGAGGAATGTCAAGATTCAAGATTATTGAGATAGTAGAACCTTCAGGTTTAAGAAACACACCTCCTACTTTATGACCAAGAAAAGAAATTTCCGAGAATCCTATTCCTGTCTTAGAAGGTCTAGCAGTAAGATATTGAAGACGCAAGGTATTCAACAACGACTGAATTTGAAGAACAAGTTCTTCCCAAGTTTGATGGAACAGACAAATACCATCAACATAAGTGATAAAGAAATTACGATAGAGAAAACCTTTCGTATCCTGCGGACAAAGGCAACAGTAGATATTCCACTAAGCAGAAAATCTAACAGAGTAAGATGCTCAGCATAGGAAAGAGCAATGAAATAAAGTATAATCTCTAGATGCGTGCACTCTGCATACACGAGCATCAGGATGTACCACTCTATTAGTCTCATTATGAGTATCAAAGGGAAACAAGATCTCCCTGTAGATGATGAATGGGCAGAGAGCATTCACGTCCCTGCAAAGGACCAAGTATGACTTGCTCATGATCTGTAATCGCTGAAAAAAAGAAATAGTATTATTTAAAACTGCCACACTACCCAATGTAGTGGCCAGTACATACCGCATGAAATCATGGGATGTCAGCATCTGAAAGAAAATAGCTGACATAATATTAATATCCCTGATGTTCCTATATGAAGAGGGAAATCATATATTAGTAGGACAATTGGAAAAAGGAAAAGAAACAGCCAAACATATAGTTTTGACTGAATATAGTATACTACTACCAATACCATAATTGACAACAGATCAACCTCGACATTACCATTATCTGGTACAACAACATCAATAATACATGTAGATGGTCTCATATTAGCAACATTGTCATTGACAATTGTGGGTATCATATCATCCCTATTGGATGTGGTTGGTTCCCAATCAACAACCAGTGACTCACTCGAGTCAAAATAGACATCTGATGATTTCTCAGCAGACTGGAAATCATCAATCGACTCCTCAATGATGGAAGAAGATATTTTCTTTCACCACCCTCATCATTACCCAAAATAGTGTCACTGAGTCAGAACATGTAATTGAGCATGTAAATGCGTAAGAGCTTGTGCTCTGGTACTATTACCCCTGGCAGTATGTACATGTCGTTTCTTCTCCCACCTCATAATATCATCATCAATACAAAAACAAAGTCCAGGGATATTCCCTAAAATTATCCCAGCCACTGGTTTTGAACACAGATATACTGTAGACCTGAATGTAAAATATGGGGTATCTAAAAATACTTCTGCAGTGGGATAATATTCCACTGTACCCCCAAATGCAATGCATTGGATCTCATCTCCTGTGTAAAACCGCAGGAATCCACCAATGAACCTCGAACCACAACAGTGGCCGATGCAGTGTCCCTAAGTATAAACACAAATTGGAAGTTCACAAAACCCCCCATAACAAACCACTGATCCTGTCCCATTACATGAGGACATGACTGTCAAATGATGTGTAGACTGGACTCTAGGAACCCCATCAAGCTGAAATAGAAAATTACAGTTAGAACAATCAGTACCGTTTTATAAGTCTACACCACATTCATTATCTTTCTGACATGGATTATCATCATCAAGATGCACAACAGCATCAACATCTGTGTGGTGCTGAATGATGTATCAACTGTACATCAAGACAATGGTCTCGAAAATAAACACCGTTGTCACGATCAACAACCATGCGTGCATTCCTATTTAATTTTAAAAAATAAGTACTTCCTTAACATTGAAATTGTTGATAGGTAAAAGACGTACACATTTTACGTCGGTAGTGAAGTGAAAAATTCACCCAGTGCCTGCCATGTTGTATCTGGTGGCAGATTTCGCACCTAGCAAGGTGCATGAGTAAGCACCTTTAGTCACATGAGAAACATGGACATGTTTATTTCTCATGGAAGTAATATCCTTATTGAAAGGTGCATCATACTGGCTGGACTGAGCATGACACCTATTTCTATTTATGCATATAGGTTTGAAGCATGTCTTAGACCATTTTTCTCTCAAGTGTTATTACCATTAAGTGTCAAACACACCATGATTCCTATCAGTAAATTTAGTGTCACCTTTTACAACCTGACCAATACTCATAAGAGTAGATAAACTCTGAGTATGCTGTTTACAAAGAGGATGCTAAACAGTACCAACATCGGCAATTACTGTCTTTTGACGACAAAGTTGTGTACAGAGACCCTTAACAAAATAAATGGAACCAACATGAACAACATCAGTCACGTTAAGATCACATTGAACAAACTGGTCTGTACCTTTACGACACAGATCCTGCAAGTTTGCAATGTTTGTAGCACCTATGTTAGGCTTCTCAGGCCCAGATGTAACCTGATTATGTCGATTATAGGATACATCTTTCCCCGTGAGCATAGGATAATCTGTGAAACAGTTTGTCACACTGTTTTTACTGCTGCCGGCATGTCGCCATGACTTACTCTCAGAAGTGGCAGTATTGATCTGACCAGCAACACTGGTATCAGAGTGATGTCGAGGGAAGTTGTATCTGCCTCGACATGATATCTTCACACTTTCAGGTTGGGTTGACCTGTTTTTATCACCCTTAGTACCACTGGCATGTTGTACACTATTTTTACCATAACTAGTGTTTGACAATATATCCTTGTTTAAAACAACATCCAGTAAACCATCAACCCTTTTCCTTGCCTTAGCAATCTCCAAATCTTTGAGTGAAATTTCTTCACTCTTCTTCTTATTTTCCTCTACCAACCATCAACCCTTTTCCTTGCTTTAGCAATCTCCAAATCTTTGAGTGAAATTTCTTCACTCTTCTTCTTATTTTACTCTACCAGGTTTACAATTTGACTTCTCTCCTCAATAAGTAATGCCTCACAGTTTACAACTTGTCACGAGTCAAAATTTCTTGTTGACACTGAAGGCATGTTAGTTCTTGATTCTTAAGTTCAAGTACTGCCAATGTACTCTTCAACTTTACCTCCAACATGGCTCTCTTCTTCGTTGCCATTTTCTTCAATCTCCTTTTATGTGCCTCGTCCATATGTGGCTGTAGTTGGGCAACTTGAACCTTAAGACCCTTAATTTGAGCAACTTGTGCCTGAATCCTGGCTTCCAAAGCCTCCTTTGCTTTATAAAAATTTGCTTTAATAGAAACAATCTTATTAGATAAATCATCACTGTTCCTGGTAAGTTTTCTCTGACAGGCTGCAACATTATCATGCAGGTCCTGAACCTCAGAGTCCAACGTTTTATTCTTTATCAAGGCAGTCTCTAAGGACTCCTTACAATTTGCAAGATCCACTTTTAATGATCTAAAGTAAGATCTGTCCACATCGGCCTGCAACTTTAGTGCCCTCACCTCTTCGTTTAAATCATCAATTAATCTCTCCATGTCTTCAATGACCCCCAACAACTCATTTTCTCTCCAATACCATTCCCCTTCCATAGAAAAATTATCACCTCCTTCATCTTCCACCTGCTCCAAATTCTCCATAATAAATCTTTGAAAAGCTGGTCCCTGGTACCCAGACTTCTTACCCTGCCTGAGAAAATACTCAATGGCAGACATAGTTCACCATATGATGAGAAAGACTGTTCAAAATAATACAGATGCATATGAGGCACTACTTGAACTTCGTAATACGCCGAGACAAGGGTTTGATCAAAGTCCAGCAGAAATACTGTTCAACAGGAAACTGCGTACGGTGATACCTTCTGCAGTGAAACCCGTTGCATCTCACAGTAGAGTTATTGAAAGTAGAGGCAAGAGAGACAGATCAGTGAAGACGTATCATGATAAAACTGCTCATGATCTGCCCAAGTTGTCTCACCAGCTCACACCTGATCCCGCGGACTTGGAAACTGATTTCTCCTCTCCAGGTCTACCCGAGCAACCGGTTGCTTTGCCAGACATGGAGAACACTAGTGTAGTGAACAGTTCCAATCCTCCAGAAGTTGATCCTTCAACTCCAGCTACTTCTAGTCCTGGGAAAGCTGGCAAAGAACATTCTCTCCTACCATCTAGCCCAAGAAACCTCAAAGAGATCGCAAGAAACCCTCTTGGATGAATGACTTTGTTCACTCATAAAGAAGGGGGGATGTTGATGTTGTATATATCTGTTTCGATGTTTAGTTTGTTTCCCACTAGAGTTACTTGCCCTTATGGGAACTCTTCTTCCTACTTCCTGTTTCTAAAATGGTCGATTAAACATGTCATTATGTATTCAGTGTGTTCGCCTTCGTGATTATGCTTCGTAACGTGAGTATGTATTACAGCCAGCCACGTCTCATTATATCTTACAATATTTACTACACACGACAGTAAATGTCAACAATATATATATATATATATATATATATATATATATATATATATATATATATATATATATATATATATATATATATATATATATATATTTGTGTGTGTGTGTGTATGTGTGTGTGTGTGTGTGTGTTTTGGCACAGTGGGCTAATAAAATTGCATGAAAAAATCTGGGTATTTTGTATCTCCAGTTATAGTTAATTCTTATTGTTCATAAGTTTGGACTCTCTCTCTCTGGGTGAAGCAAGAGGACCGCACAGGTCAACCTCTAAGACCCGATAAATACTAAATAAGAATTGTTACTGGAGCTATTCAGACCTAGACCTAGACTTAGACGTAGGCTTAGACGTAGACGTAGGCCGCTGGCAGGCTGGTTTCGTGATCAATACTAGATTTAGGAGAAACCAAAAACATTTAATCACAATATCAATAACCTATCCTATCACGCGCAAAAGTAAGATCTCTTATCCACTCCGTCATTTAATTAAATTAAAAGCACACAGGTCTTAGTCTATCTTATCACTCTTCGTTCACCTGTTACGGGTTTGGGTTTTAAGGTATGCGCCTTTTCCCCCTTCCCGCCACGGTAATTCTCAGCGCACAATATCAGTGATAATTTAATTATGACTACTTTACAAATATCGCTTGTCATTACTAGCTATTTGTTTCGCCACATGATATTACACTAGTCACTTACACAATTACACGTAATGAATTTGAAGTAAATTTTTATTCCGTCAATAGTCAGTCGCTTAGTGCATTTAGCAGTCAATTAAAACATCTCTTTCTGGGGGATAGCGAGTGATTAACTTTACTTAAAACTGGAAAAGTTAGCTATATGTTATTTAATACGCTAGTCAATTAACCCTTAGAAAAATCCCAGTGAATTATAATGATAACCTTTAACACATTAAATCACCAAAATGCTAATATATATTACCGCATTCAGAAATATAAAACAATCTCCACGAATGCTATGACACACTTTTTGCAATGGCTAGAATCACGAGCTAGATTTCCAAAATATCCTGAGCGTACTGATAAACTGACTTTAGTAGGACGGAGTATATATACTGAAAACTGTTATTTTCACTAACTAGTGCGAGAAATCGCGCCTTTGTCCATATCAGGGGAATCAACTCGTTTGCTTCTCGATATAAGATTTTCTGCCCTCTGGTGCCGACCAACAACACAGAATCAGTTAAGCGAACAGACCCGCTTTGATCTCGTCTCTTCTGCTGTAGATCAGATTATTATCTCCCCCTGGGCATTTTTCTTTACGTCCCCTGAAACGCTGGACATCAAAACCGTTAGCGGCCGAACTTTTGCTCGCGTTTTCCCTGATCAAGAACCGATTAAATCTAGCCGCACACTCCTGTCTGTTAGACACTGCTAATTGCCAAATCGGCTCGCGTGATAATTGAGATAGCAAATCGGGCTCTTGTTGACTGTTATTTTGCCTGTCTGAACGAAGGTAAACCATGTCAGCGCATGTCAACAGAAAAATTAGGCGTGGCTTCATAGGTGAGTCTACAGTCAGTGAATTTCGTGGCTTTCGCGTAGCAAAAATTATAAACATTAGATGGGGGCAAAGGTGGACGGTCACTGCTGCACTATTTACATATCTATATGTGACAACGCCCTACCAAAACCTCAATGAGGAAAAATTTAATATAACTTTCACCCCCTTTAATCCTTATTTTAACTTGTTGAACTAATTGACTGTTACATTTGTTGTATGCTATTTTAAACTAAACAATAATAGTTGATTCAGTATATTTCTACGAAAGCAAACGTACGAGCCAATTTTTCTTGATAAATATATATATATATATATATATATATATATATATTTATATATATATATATATATATATATATATATATATATATATATATATATATATATATATATATATATATATATATATATATATATAACTATAGAGCCATTACTTATAAGAGGGCATTCGTTGGATTATTCCAACAGGGGGCTTGACGGGCCAGAATCATAGCATAACCCCTTCACAAAAGGCGACGGACCAGATAATGAGTTAACACATTTGTTCAGCCCTTAAGCAGCGTTTTGTTCTTGACTTCTGGGAATAACTTGTGAAGGCTTCCCTAAGGTAGAAAAGTCATTCCTCTTCTATCTACATCTTTGCCAAGAGTAATCTTGCGCAAAGATAGATACCTTGGACGACCTACTTTTAGATACGCTTGCGTGGTGACCATTAGTGGACCACAACTGCAAAGCAAGGGGAGGCAATACCGTGACAATTGGGCGACTCGAGTCGGGATATTGAACTCGGACACGCATTTGTGTCTGCAAAACGGCGTTTAGGTAATTGTTAGGTTTCTTTCTTTTGAAAAGGTTGTTGAAGGTGTAGAGTCTGTTATTATCGATTATAACGCGAATGGATCCCTTCTTGAAAACTGAAGTAATCAATCAAATAACAACTGCCAACAATGGGCACATCAGCAAATGTCAAAGACGGTTTCAGTTATAACCATTTATTGGACGATGCACGATGGACGAGACAAACTGGTCAACAAGGATGACGGACGATTAACTGTCAACATTACGGTATACAGCGTAGATTTCATATTTAAAAGCAAAACATAGCGAGTCCATTTCGTAAGGTAATCTCTTTTGAAATGTCTGACTGGTTATACAGTATTCCTTATCAATGGCATCCAAGTAAACAAATAAGGCAGTTATGTGCGACAGGTCATCTATCAAATTATCTGTGACCTTGGCAAATGACGAAGATCCTTATCAGGTCTTCTATATGATAGAAACAATGTTCCAATATCTTTCCAACGTACTTTGCTGGTACTGGCCTCTTACTTTAATCAATGTTGAGTTATAATAATATCAATTCATGCCAACGACCTTCGTGGCATTAGAGCTTCTATATATATATATATAATCCTTGAGTCACCTCTGCTATACGTAGTATGTATTCGTAACGCCGAATACAGATTCACCTCATAAAAATACTAAGCCAATCCTGGATAATTCCCAATGCAGGAATCCGTCGGATTTAAAATTTACATAATAAGTTCACGTAGGACTCCATTTTGAACCAATACGTCATTGGTCCAACTAGACGTCTACATGAGACAGAAATACATTAATATATATATATCATACTTGCTTCTCTTCCCGAGAAAAATCACCAGTATAATGTTGACCCAGGTCCTCATCTTCTTCATAGACGGACGGTCACACTAAAGAATAAATATACCCGCAACACGGGTTCGAACGCCACAAATCAATGGACTGATACTTGGGCACTAAACTCCTCAACCCCAGCTATGACGTAGACTGGTTTTTGGCAACACGTGCGGGCGGGGTAACCCAATACTCGCATTAGTGCACAATCGTGCGCTACGAAAAATCAAACTCACCAAGAATACTTACTATCATGTAAGTCGGTGCGTAAAGTTTATTACAGAGGTAGGACCACATATTAATAAATATGAGACTACCCTCATCTGTAAACGACTGTAAAGGCCTACGAAAAGGGCTCTACAGATTCCTTACCAATCGCCCCAAAAAAATTAATTACATTAATTTTTTTCTTTACTACTCGAAACTAGAGGTGATTCAAGTGTACATAATCATATAATATTAATATAGCATGACATAGAATCATCAAAACATAAATATGAAATTTAAGTTAACTCAAATAAACAAAAGATATGCACAAAAGCATACATCCACAATTGACCACCTTTGGTACAATGTGGTAAATGAAATAAAATCGGATATAGAAATAATGAATTAAACCGAATAGAAACGCAAAATGAAAAGAAATGTTAAAACCAATGAATAAACAGAAAAGTGATGGATATGTCTTAAAAATGACAAGTGAAAAAAAATAAATAAAAAAATGAAAGAATAAAATTTAAACACATGTATAGATCAACACACTTAACCGTGTCTAAAAATTCCTTTGTGGTACTAATAAAAGTGCAAATGTTAAATCACTGTTCTTACCGAGTGATAAATATTAAATGTTTACAATGTAATTAAATATTTCATAGTGATCCAAATTAATTCTTATACTCATTAACTAAGTATCAACGGTTACTAATCTACCGAATTATTTATTTAAAAAAAAAAAATTTACAATGTCATTAAATTTCGTAGATTAAGAAAGTTCCATTGTCCTGTTAGGAAACCGTAAAATTATACTAGGTTCCGCTCCATGAAAAAACCAACCAAGTGTTCGCAATGTTATTTCGGTGAGAAAATATAATCTGTTTTTTTTTTTCAACGTTATTCTCTCTTCAATATCCTGAGTAAGTAAATGTTATTTTCACACAGGTAGTTATATATCTTAACGTTCCATGTTATTTTAATACATAATCATTGTAGATTTCACTTGACTGAATGTTAATGACTCTTGTCATAGAGGTATCACACGTAAAAAGTTACAATTGACGAACTGTCAGTGTCGAAGTTCAGTTATCTGCAGTGCGTAGCTGTTAATGTGATTCGTTAGGACATCTCGACAAAACGTCTGCGAGAACATTCTGAGTACCAGGTATGGATCGAATCGTGAAACTATATGGTTGGAGAGCGATCGCATACCTAGTCGATTTGGCAGATTTCACGTCTTTCGTATTGAGAGCAGTAAGTGCTTTTGGTCTGATTCCACAATAAAGTGTGATCCAAGCAGATATCTCTGGAGTTTAGTTATTGACCAAACAAGTCCAAGAAGTTCCTTATCTAGAACAGAGTAATTTTGTTCAGTCGGAGTTAACTTCCGTGATACATAGAGAACTGGATGCAAGGTGCCATTATATTCTTGTAGTAACACGCTTCCCACGCCGTAGTTAGAAGCATCGCTGCGTAAAACAAATGGTAAGTTCGCATTAGGCAACCTTAAAACAGGAGCATCCGAAAAAAAATTTCTTTATGGTATCCAACGCGATTTGATGTTCGTTTGACCACCGAATCACGTTAGCTGCACCCTTCCTAAGTAATGAAGAGAAAGGAGCAGTAATGGACGAAAGATGTGGTATGAATTACCCATAGTATTGTACTAGCCCCAACAGAGATCGCACTTGTTTCTTTGTTTTAGGTGTAGAGATATTAAGGATTTTAGAGACATTACTGTCCTCTGTATATAAGTATATGACCGCCTCCGTCGGTTATGCCAAGATGATGACAACTTTCTATGCCGAGCACAAGAAATGTTGGACTTCTTCCGTAACAGACAGTATCCAGAAGATGTTCTTACCTCTGCCTTAGAACGTGTTCTCCCTATCTCACGTCTAGAGGCCCTCAAACCCAGCCAAAAAACCTCCTCTGATAGAGTCAAGTTAATAATGACCTATCACCCTCACAGCACTGCTGTCAAAAGGATCCTGTTTCGCCACCTACCTCTCCTCCAAGCTGACCCAGTGGCGCGGGAAGCATTTAGTGAGCCACCCTTGCTGGCATATAGACGGGACAAAAATTTGAGGGACCTCCTAGTCCACAGCCGTCTGAAAACCGTCAACGATGGCCACTTTGGAACCAAGCCATGTAACCGTACACGATGTAAGACATGTCAGTATGTAATCGAAACACGTTCAGTCTCGTTCCCTAACGCCAAGTTCACCATCACCCATGGCTTCACATGTGAGTCACGCAACGTCATTTATGCTATTATATGCAAACGTTGCACCATTACGTACATCGGCCAAACGGGCACACGACTGGGCGACCGATTCTGCAGACACCTCTATGACATCTCTCAGTTTAATTCTACACCTGTGGCCATCCACTTCAATGGCCCTGACCACCACGGTGCCACTGACATCCAGGTGACAGCCATCAGATACTGTTCCTCGGACGCCAACAGTCGGTTTCGCCAGGAACAACGCCTCATCCATCTTATGGGTTGCCTCAAACCACACGGTTTGAATACCCAACATTCTTTTGTCTGAGACGCCTTTCTCTATCGAGTCCCTGTTGTATGACTTTCTACTTTGATGCGATCACCCTTTTTTTTTTTTTTTTTTTTTTTAATTACCATTTTTTTAAATTTAATAATTTTATTTATTTATTTTTTTAAATTTTTTATTTATTTATATATTTTTTTAAATTTAAATTATTATTATTATTATTATTATTATTATTTTTTTTTTTTAAATTATTTTTTTCCTTTATTATTTTTTATTTTATTTATTTCTTTATTTAGTTTTTATTTTTATCTATTTATTTATTTGTTTTAAATTTATTTATTATTATTATTTATTTATTTATATTTTATTTATTTATTTTTATTTTATTTATTATTTATTGATTACTTTTTTTCTCACTCTTTTCCAGTCCTTGTTTGCATTATTTCTTATTTTTATATACTATCAACTTCCTCTTTCCAGTTTAGTGGCAGCCATCTTGCTTTGCTTCACATGTGACTGGACTTAATATTAAGGGAGTTTCTTTTCTCTTATTTTTATAGTTTCATGTTCTCTACTTAATTCTCATTTTCTTTCCCTCTTGTCTCTTGTTTGTCTGTCCCTGACGAAGGCCTTGTGGCCGTAACGTAGGTTTTTCTTGTCCTTCTCCTTGTAAGACGTATTACTATTTGTGTGTGTGTGTTTTTTTTTTTTTTTTTTTTTTTTTTCCTCTGTATATAACATACCGCGACCAATACGGTGACCCAAAAAAAGAAATATCGTGGAAACCCACAAATGCCTTTGATGGCTTAGCAGTTAAGTTATGATCTTGTAACGTGGACAGTAATGAGTTTAATCCTCCTATATGTTCTTCCCAAGAGTCACTGAAAAGACAAATGTCATCTATGTACGCAATGACATTGGGATGATGAGATAGAATTCAGCGCATCATGCGCACGAACGTGGCAGGAGCGTTGACTAACCCGAAAGGCATAAAATTCCATTGGAATAGACCCCGAGGAGTCGAGAAAGCAGTGAGTGGCTTTGCCCTTTCTGTCAATGGTACTTGCCAATAGCCCTTTGACAGATCAAACTTAGAGAAAAAAGTAGAATGAGATAATTTTACTAATAAATCTTCTAAAAGTGGCAAAGGTTCTGCGTCAAATTGTGTGACTTTATTTGATTTTCTGTAGTCTACACATAGACGAATGTTGTTATCTTTCTTTCTAATTATCACCATAGATGAAGCATATGGTGACAACGATGGTTCAATTATGTTTAATCGAAGCATCTCATCCAATTCCTTTTCGACCTTATCACGAAAGTGTAAAGGTATGGGATATGGACGAATACGGATAGGTGTTTCATCAGTTAGAAGGATATCATGTTGAATAGCTGACGTATGACCTGGAATGTCAGTGAGAACCTTATCATACGTTTGGAGTAGTGATGAAACTTGCTGTCGTTGATCAGCCGAAAGAGAAGAAGAAATAGTGACATCATTCCAGTTTTCAGTGGAATGAATTGGTACAACTGGTATGGGCAATTGTACATCTTGAAAAGAAGACTCTTCTTCTTGTATAACTGACAAATTAGTATAGTTGTGAATGTGAGGAGTAGGATCGTCAGTCGCTTGAAATACTGATTGTAGATAATCAGGACGTGAATAATACTCTTTCAACATGTTAATGTGAAAGGTTTTGTGTTTTCCGTTAATATCGACGATGTAGTCAACATCGGATATTCTTGAGATGATCCTAAAAGGACCTCTCCATGTGATCAGTAGACGATTGTTATGAGAAGGCAGTAAAACAAAAGCCTCGTCACTAGGAATAAGCTGGCGAAGACGTCTATACCTGTTTGCAAATAGACGAGCTTTTTCTTTAGCCTCTTCGGATGATGCAGTAGCTATTCTACAAGCATCTATTATTCTCTTTCTTAAAGAGATGACATACTCATATGAGGATTGAGTTTCCTCAGGTATATTATCTTCAACCAATAAATCATGGATTAAAGACATAGGTCCGCGTGGTTGTATGCCAAAAACTAACTGGAAGGGAGAAAACCCCGTGGCTTGATTTTTCACTTCACAGTACGCAAACAGAGCAGCGGGCAGGACTCGGTCCCACTCCTGAGGGTGATCTAGAGTCATCTTACCCAACAACTGCTTAAGTGTCCTATTCTGTCTCTCAATTAACCCATTGGACATCGCATGGTATATTGAACTGAGAGATCTATCTATACCCAATGTCGTCATAACCTGTGACATGGATTCGGAAATAAACTGGACACCATGATCCGATAGGATCTTACGCGGAAAACCAATGCGTGAAAAGATCAACATTAAAGCTTCTGCAACACTGGCAGATGAGGTGTTCTTAAGAGGTATGGCCTCAGGCCAACGCGTACACATATCGATACAGGTAAGAATATGTGTATGTCCTCTTGCAGATGGCAATATAGGACCAATGATGTCGATCGCCATTTTATCAAATGGTCTAATAGGTATGTCCGCAGCTTGGATAGGAGCATCATGATATGGACCCCTTACTTTAACTTCCTGACATGTCACGCAGGAACGACAATAGAGATTAACATCTCTATGAACGCCAGGCCAATAGAATGCGGATAGCACTCTAGATTTGGTTCGCGAAAACCCCATATGACCTGCACATTGAGAATCATGAGCATGTCGTAATATTCTAGGTCTCATAGAAGACGGGACCAGAATTTGTGAACGCACAGATGAATCTGTTTCTCTTATTAATCTAACTAAAATACCCTTTTTAAGAGCAAATTGGTGTCTAGAATTTGCAATTGTGTTGTTATTATTTCTCTTAGTCACCAACTGAAAAAATCTCTGCAAAGAATTATCATTCTTTTGAAAAGTAGCAAACAGCTCCCTTGAAATAGGAGAATCATCATCATTACTATTATGAACCGTAGGTTCAGAAGTTGATTCACGCGACAATTCAGTAGCCTGCGCTCTGGTAACCACTGCATTTGCAGCATGAATATGTCGCTTTTCCCATTCATTAATTGCTGTGGTGTACACTCTTTTATACCGTGTATACAACCAAGTATCACATCGCTAACTGGATTCTGTAGAAGACAGGCATGGATCTTCCCTGAAAAGAAAGGTGTATGTAAATTAATGATGGCTGTAGGGAAGGTTTCCACAGTTCCCCCGAATGTGACGCACTTGACCACGTTGCCAGTGGCCAAGGAAGGGTCGATCAGAGAGTTCCGCACTCCGACGGTACTGCAGCCTGAATCAAACAAAATAGAGCAAGGAATAGAGTTGACGTATCCTCTGTTAAATCTTAAACAACCCTTTCCGTGGTGAATTGATGCAGAAGTAGCTGTACAAACTGCTGGTAGACTTGGTAGAATGTGTCCGCATCGCAGCGTCGTGATCGCCTTGGGCTGGAATAGCGTTGAGCATTCTTGACATGTCTTTACCTGCTCTAGATCGATACAAGACATAGCATTATGTTGATTAACATTATTGTCTTTATCTTTGTTAGTTTGTGCTTCAATTGAAGCAACATTGGAATGTTGTCTTGGCCTGCTCGACGATCTATCTCTTCGTCGCGATCGATTTTGACTATTGTCATTAAAATTGCTATAATTACTATTTCTGCTGTCATTAAAATTTGGATGAGTCCGCCAATGAAAGTTATCACTGTTGTGATGTTGGCTAAATGATTTATTCATAAATCTATGTCTATTTTCAGGATGATGTGATTGCGATCTCCAATGTTGTTTATTATTATTCACTTGATTATATTTAGGATTGTTGTTAATAAAATCTCGAGATCTGAGAGATTGGCCCCATGATACGTTAAATGGAGCAGACTGTTGGTATTGTTTCCCGTTTTGAAAATGACCAAAGTTGAAATTATTATTACTTCCCCTTTGAAAATTTATATCGCTACACATCGAACGATTTCTAGGGAAATTGTTATGTTGCATAGCGAAAGCAACGGGTAAATCGTCCTTAATCTGCGCATTGCTGATATCCATGTTAGGATGAGCGGTGCAGAAATTTTTGCAATGTTCTGACATTTCTTTTATATTACAAGGCTTACGTTCATGTAGAAACGCAAGAAATGCAGGACTTACTGCCGATAAAACTTTATCTCGTAATAATAAGTCGAAAATACCGTCATAAGATTTCTCTACCTTGGACAGTTCGATCCATCTTTCCAAGGTAAGACTTATTTGAGAAAGAAAATCATCAAAGTTCTTGCTAGATTGTGGGAGCATAGACTTGAACTTCATTATATACTGATCTTCTGTCATTTGAAATTTGTTTAGAAGAGCGGCCCTAAGAGCATCATAATCATTTTTATCTATAGAGCTAGTAGTGTGATAAACAGCCATTGCCTCTCCTGTAAGTAATCTGGATAATTGGGTGCAATATAATGATTTATCCAAGTTGTACGACCTACATGTAGCCTCAAATCTGTCCAAAAAGAATATCACATCGTCGGATGGTGGAGTAAACTTTGGCAATTTTAGATGAACCTCTCTAAAATTCTCATGTCTAGATGAAGACTGGCCTTCATGAGTCTTTTGCGTATTACATTCACTTGACAATCTTATTCTATCAAATTCCAATTCGGCAAGTTTCAAATCATGCTGCCGTTTCTTATCATTCTCTTCTGTCTCAAGCTGGTCTTTTTGTATTTTGTTCAGCTATTAATCTTCTTTCTTCCATTTCCCTTTGTTTAACTTCCATTTCAATTTTAAGTAGCCTTTCTTTTTCCGCAACATCAAATCTAAATTTTTCTTCAGCCTCGAATTTTTTCTGTTCTGACTCACGCTGAAATCGTTTCTCTTCTAATTCAGCGGCTAATCTCATTTTTTTCTCATTTTCATCAGCCTCAAATCTCAAATTTTCCAATCTTAATTTCTCAGCTTCTAATCTTTGAGATTCCAACCTCTGAGATTCTTTATATTCCGTCATAGCAAATGATCTAATCTCTTCCGGAGGTATATTAAGCGCCTTAGCCTGTTTAATAAAATAGTCTAAGGTAGACATTATTCAAGATTATTCTGAAATACTTCTACATAAAAGTGTTACTACACCAAGTGGTCTTCGTTCCTGTTCTAGAACGGTAAATTAAAGTCATATAATAGGCAATTATATTAATAATTAATAAAGTAATTTATGCAATGAAATGTTATGACAGCAACAACGTGATAGACAATAGGCACAATACTTACAAGACACGATAATCAAAGACGAGTGAACACAATCGTAGAAATCAACTAAAATAAAAATGTGGAACTAAAATAGGATGTCGTAAAAAATTACGATGACATCTACGATCAGATAATAAACAAGACAGTTGACAACACAGTGTATAAACATTAATGATGTAAAAAACTGAACGAAAGTCAGGTTAGAAGGACGTAGTATACAAACAAAATACATCATAAAACTAAAGTACGAGTAAAATAACTACCAAAAACAACAATTAAAACTTGACGCTACAACTAAAACAGTCAGATGTCACAGACCACCAGACACAGTGGACCTAAAATTCTTCTATGCTCACGCATAGGAACATTCCACTGAGGGAAGTCTGCAAAATAATTCCTATAGAACACTCAAGACGGACCTGTGGTGAAACTGGTATTTTTTTCCGTCCTAAGTCGCCATTCCCAACCTCCCACGATAAACATAAAACATAGAACATGAAACATGAATAAGAAAGTATTGGACATATTACTAGGAGATAAGATGCAGCTAAACGTAAAACGGTGAAATAAACACGACGTTTTTACTTATCTCAATTGATAACAAAAAGATATCCCTCGCATCCGGGACTGCATGTATGAGACATCTATTTGAAGTAATGTAATGCCAGAGTCCAATGTTGAAACTTGAAAGTTAAAGTCCCTGGGTTGTCCTTGACATGGGATGACCGTTAAAATTGCTGTAAGGTCCAGGATGTTGTCGCATTGAAAGATAGCATATTTCTATTCAACCGAGTTTGAATGTAGACTTGAGTTCGATACAGCTACTGAAAACTGGATATTTTCAGCCCATACTGCGCCGCCATTTCTGTTAGGTTTCTTTTTTTTTTTTTTGAAAAGGTTATTGAAGGTGTAGAGTCTGTTATTATCGACTACAACGCGAATGGATCCCTTCTTGAAAACTGAAGTAATCAATCAAATAACAACTGCCAACAATGGGCACATCAGCAAATGTCAAAGACGGTTTCAGTTATAACCATTTATTGGACGATGCACGATGGACGAGACAAACTGGTCAACAAGGATGACGGACGATTAACTGTCAACATTACGGTATACAGCGTAGATTTCATATTTTAAAGCAAAAACATAGTGAGTCCATTTCGTAAGGTAATCTCTTTTGAAATGTCTGACTGGTTATACAGTATTCCTTATCAATGGCATCCAAGTAAACAAATAAGGCAGTTATGTGCGACAGGTCATCTATCAAATTATCTGTGACCTTGGCAAATGACGAAGATCCTTATCAGGTCTTCTATATGATAGAAACAATGTTCCAATATCTTTCCAACGTACTTTGCTGGTACTGGCCTCTTACTTTAATCAATGTTGAGTTATAATAATATCAATTCATGCCAACGACCTTCGTGGCATTAGAGCTTCTATATATATAATCCTTGATTCACCTCTGCTATACGTAGTATGTATTCGTAACGCCGAATACAGATTCACCTCATAAAAATACTAAGTCAATCCTGGATAATTCCCAATGCAGGAATCCGTCGGATTTAAAATGTACATAATAAGTTCACGTAGGACTCCATTTTGAACCAATACGTCATTGGTTCAACTAGACGTCTACATGCGACAGAATTACATTAATATATATCATACTTGCTTCTCTTCCCGAGAAAAATCACCAGTATAATGTTGACCCAGGTCCTCATCTTCTTCATAGACGGACGGTCACACTAAAGAATAAATATACCCGCAACACGGGTTCGAACGCCATAAATCAATGGACGATTCTTGGGCACAAACTTCTCAACCCCAGCTATGACGTAGACTGGTCTTTGGCAACACGTGCGGGCGGGATAACCCAATACTCGCATTAGTGCACAATCGTGCGCTACGAAAAATCAAACTCACCAAGAATACTTACTATCATGTAAGTCGGTGCGTAAAGTTTATTACAGAGGTAGGACCACATATTAATAAATATGAGACTACCCTCATCTGTAAACGACTGTAAAGGCCTACGAAAAGGGCTCTACACAGGGTCCCACTTTTATTTATGAAACCCTATCAGGTAGTATACAAATCATACTTACTTACTTACTTACTTAGTCGTTCCCCTTCTACCGTGAGGTGTAGAGGTTTGGAAGAGAGAGCGCCAGACCATTCTATCAGCTGTCTTCTTCCTGGCCTGGTTCCATTCTAGTCCTCGGTCCTTCAAAGATTGTCTAATGTTGTCCTCCCAGCGAACTCTGGGTCGTCCTGGAGGTCTGGATCCCTGGCTCTTTGTTTCCCATGCTTGTCGTGGTAGCCGATCTTCTCCCATTCTGCAGACATGGCCAAACCATCTTAGTTGGGACTGTTCTATTTGGGTCTGCAGCGGATGGGATTTTAGGCCTTGACGTATCGTCTGGTTGCGGACCATGTCTCTTCTTGTTACTTCAACCACTTTCCTCAGATACCTCATTTCTGAGGTTTGGATCTGGCTTTTGTGGGTTGTAGTCATTGCCCACGACTCGCATCCATATGTCAAAACTGGGACATAGGTGGAGCGGTATACAGCCATCTTCGTTTTCTTACCAACCTCTTTCTTGCTGAGGAATCCACGATTTATGGCCTGAAAAAGTCTCCCAGCCGCTGCTTTTCGAGTGGCCAACTCTTCTTTGATACCTCCCTTTCGGTCTATAATAGCTCCGAGATATTTAAAGTGGTCGACCTGCTCCAGGACCTGTTCTCCCAACTTAATCTGATGTTTTCTTTCTTCTCGTGATATCACCATGGATTTTGTTTTAGAGCTGCTTATGACCATCCCTCTCTTCTCCAGCTCTTCCTTCCAGACTTGCAGGTTGGATTGGAGATGTGCCTCTGATTTAGCAATCAGGGCAACATCATCAGCAAATGCCAGCTCCGAAATATAGACCTGTCTCATCTTCCAGTACCCCACTGAATACTTTCTTGTTCTCTCCTTACATGCCTTGATGACATCGTCCATGAGGAGTATGAAAAGATAAGGTGACAGGATATCACCTTGTCTTACACCAGTGGTGGTCCTGAACTCTTCTGACTTATGGTTTGCTGTCCTCACATAATTTCTGCAAGACTTGTAGAAGCTCTGTATAGCATGAATCAGAGGTGCTGGAATATTCTTCCTTGCCAAACAGTCCCAAAGTTTGCTCCAGGGGACTCTGTCAAACGCCTTTTCCAGATCTATGAAACAAAGATGGATCTCACTCTTATACTCAAGGGCCTTTTCACTCAACTGTCTGAGTGTGAAGATTAGGTCTTGAGTACTTCGGTTTGCTCGGAATCCGCACTGGACCTCATCCAATTGTGGCTCAGCTAGGCGTCGGAGTCTCTGCTCTAGGATTCTAGAGTAGATTTTACCAGGGACACTGAGAAGGGATATGCCTCTATGGTTTCCACATTGTCGATTGTCACCCTTTTTGAAAATTGGTGTTATGATGGCAATCTCCCAATCCTTTGGTATGGTCTTGTTGCACCATGCTGCCTGTAGGACCTTTAAGAGTAACAGGTCGCCTGATGCTCCCATGTACTTAACCATTTCTGGTGTTATACCATCATGCCCTGCTGCTTTGCCCATCTTGATTTTCTCTAGTGCTGCCCTCAGTTCTTCCATCTTTATGTCATCTTCACCATCATTGGTTTTCTCTTCTGTGCTAGTGGTTATCATTTCTGTTGCTTCACCATGCTCACCATCCAGGAGTTCTGAGAAATATTCTTTCCATCTTTCCATTACTTCCTTCGGGGCAGTAAGCAATTTGCCTTGCTTGTCCTTTATAAATTTGAGAGGGCATTGTTTTTCCTTCCTCATGTTCTTTAGGGTCTTATAGAACAATTTCTGGTTTTCTTGTGCATCTTTTTCTAGCTTTTCTCCAAATTCTTCCCAGGACTTCTGTTTTGCTGCTAGCACTTTGTTCTTTGCTTCTGTTCTGAGTATCACATATTCTCTATATTTTTCCATTTGTCCTGTTGTGTTTTTAGCTCCTAAGTATTGTTTCCATGCCATTTTCTTCTCTCTTATTTTCTCTTTGTCTTCCTCTGTCCACCAAGGTGTCCTCTTTCTCTGGTTCCCAAGTCGGACTTCACCGCATGCTTCTGCAGCAGCTGTCTTTATGATATCCTTGAATTTAATCCAGAGGGTTTCCAAGTCATCAGGTCGTTCTTCTGTGTTGCTCACTGCTGTAGCAATAAGCCCCTGATATCTGGTCTTAATTTCTGGCTCTCTCAGCTTGTAGGTCCTAATGCTCATTTCTCCTGCTCGTTTACTTGGTTTCTTGCGTGATGTTGGGCAGTTCCTAGGCTGAGCAACTCTTTCAGTTGTTCGTTTGATTGTTAGCAGGTAGTGATCACTTCCAATCTCTGGCCCCCTCCAGACTCTTGCATCTCGGACATATCTGAATGAGCTTCTCCGAACAATGGCATAGTCGATCACTGACTTCTCATTCTTGGTTGGTTCACATCTAGTGTATGCATGTATGCGCTTATGAGGGAACTTTGTGTTTGTAATGATCAGATTCTGCTCACTGCAGAATCTAAGGAGTCGCTTTCCATTGTCATTGAGAGTATCTTCTCCATATCTTCCGATAACGCCACCCCATCTAGCATGGTCATTTCCAACTCTGGCATTAAAATCTCCGAGCATAATAACTTCATCTAGGCAGTCATCCACTGTCCTTTGAAGCAGCTCGAAGAATTCCTCCTTGACCTCTGCTCTCTCATCCTCATTTGGCCCATACACTATGACCAGGTTGACTATGGTTTCTCCTTCTTTTAGTTTTACAACCATAATGCGCTCCGAGACAACCTTGTCCTTTTTTTCTTCGTTTCCGTTATAGCCAGGATTTCTAGTTTTGCTTTCCTCATCTCTTCCACCAGCTCCTCTTCCTTCCCATTTATACTTCTTGTGTTCCAAGTTCCATAAGTCGTAGTCCGTAGTCCGTTCCAGTTCGTCGTCTTTAGAATCAGTCCGGTTTTCTCTCTTGTAGTTCGCGTAATCATGATTTAAAGCAAACAGGTGATTGGCCTGTTGTGCCTTTGCATGGTGGAGGGGCTGCCTCCTTACGGCCTCCATGCAGGCCGCCCTCCTCCTTTTTCATCCGGGCTTGGGACCGGCATTGGCGGTAATGTTCCCTCATTTTAAGTCTCAAATGACGAAACTTCAGTAACGACTGTAAAAGGCCTACGAAAAGGGCTCATAATATTTAATGATTTGCGTTACTTGTAAGTCTCAATGACGAAACTAGGAAAGCGTGTAATATTTGAAAGCGGGGTTATTGTCTAAGCATTACTAAGAATAACAATGCAGCGCTCTACTGGCGTAGAGGACGCAACTGATAGGCAACCACACAAGACCGGTTTATTTATTTTTCTAGGAGTAAAATCTTACTGAATTTTAGCGATTGTCCGCATTCACAGATTTTCGTTACACACTTCTTGGAGCATAGCATATTTATCAAATGTCGACGAAGAGGAACAAACTTAAGACCTTTGCTGAGAACAGACAATTCATCAGGAGATAGTTGTAGATCAGGAGAAATGCAAATAACTTTAGTAGAAGTGGGAACAGGGGACGTGAAGATTCAGAAGGAACATGAGGGCGGCGAACAACAATTATTCTCTTTTCCCATACACCGCAAAGATGTCAGGCCTCTCCCATCTAAATGAGCTTTATTTACAATTTTTTCAACAAGGAACATGAGGGCGGAGGCGACCACAATTTTTTCTTTTTTATGCGTGCTCAGCCGAATGTAGAGCTCCTTATTGTATCATGAATAAAATACGAATAAGAGCAAGGCGGTCGGGTACGAAGAAGTCAGTAGACGAAGTTGGTGAGTGAGGTTGGATTTTAAATGTTCCAAGTCGGTCAGCCGGCGTTTTTGCATAGCGGGTTAAAGAATAGTGTGACCGTGTGGCCAGAAAGGTGTAATTTTTGACTGAGTAATAGTGTCGATCTTGTCACTACGGTGTATATTTGTGCTCATGTTGGCATTCATCACACGGGAATGGGCGATTTAAAAAACGAAACAACCCTTGCCATCCGTGAAGAAGACAAACGTGTGGAGACGCAGAATATGTAATGGAAAGTTAGACGGCAATCGGTTGTTAGACATCCTGGCCCCCCCCAACCCCCCCTGAAAACACACCCCCCCCCCATTTTATGAGCGCACCCCCCCCCCTCCCCCACCCCCCCCACCCGACTCCCAGGGGAATGTTCAGTGTTGCAAGAGAGCACTATAACCAGTGAGCACCAAGGATACCTGAGCTAAACCTTGCAAGAGTATTATAACACCCAGTACAGACTGAGCAGCACATCTGCCCAGTACATCCTTTTCTAGCTTTTCTCCAAATTCTTCCCAGGACTTCTGTTTTGCTGCTAGCACCTTGTTCTTTGCTTCTGTTCTGAGTATCACATATTCTCTATATTTCTCTATTTGTCCTGCTGTGTTTTTATCTCCTAAGTATTGTTTCCATGCCATTTTCTTCTCTCTTATTTTCTCTTTGACTTCTTCTGCCCACCAAGGTGTCCTCTTTCTCTTGTTCCCGAGGCGGACTTCACCACATGCTTCTGCAGCAGCTGTCTTTATGATGTCCTTGAATTTAAGCCACAGGGTTTCCAAGTCATCAGGTTGTTCTTCTGTGTTTCTCACCGCTGTAGCAACAAGCCCCTGATATCTGGTCTTAATTTCTGGCTCTTTCAGCTTGTAGGTCTTAATGCTCATTTCTTCCGTTCGTTTACTTGGTTTCTTGCGTGGTGCTGGGCAGTTCCTAGGATGAGCAACTCTTTCAGTTGTTCTTTTGATTGTAAGCAGGTAGTGATCACTTCCAATCTCTGGCCCCCTCCAGACTCTAGCATCCCGGACATATTTGAATGAGCTCCTCCTAACAATGGCATAGTCGATCACTGACTTCTCATTCTTTGTTGGTTCACACCTAGTGTATGCATGTATGCGCTTATGGGGGAACTTTGTGTTTGTAATGATCAGATTCTGCTCACTACAGAATCTGAGGAATCGCTTTCCATTGTCATTGAGCACCACTGTATAGCAGAGTGTTGCCATCGAGATCCATGACTCCTTGTCCCTTTTTCTTTGTTTCGGTAATAGCCAGGATTTCTAGTTTTGCTTTCCTCATCTCTTCCATCAGCTCTTCTTCTTTCCCATTTATACTTCTTGTGTTCCATGTTCCATAAGTCGTAGTCCGTAGTCCGTTCCCGTTCGTCGCCTTTAGAATCAGTCCGGTTTTCTCATATTGCTTGTAATCATAGTTTAAGACAAACAGGTGATTGGCGAGTAATCTTAACTACCAGTTATTTGGCGTAGTCGTCTGCATTAGGTGCTTTATTGCCGATTAATAGCAGCGATAGTTCGATACTATATTATGGGAGGAGGTATCCCAGGTTAAAGTATATCATCTTTTTGTTTGGTATTTTCTCGTAAGTGGTAGGAACCAGAGTATCCTTTTTCTTCTTTTCTTCCTTGGGTAGTCTCAGTCACTGATTTATTATGGCCGAGAGGGCAAAACTGAGGCAGATGCTCAGACAGGAAGCAATGGAAGAGGGACTGGACGGCGACGAAGCGAAAGCTTTCTCAGGGACGAACTTGAGAGATATGACGCGGAGAAGAAAGAAGAAGAACTAAGGGGGGAAGAAGAAGCAGCGGAGAGGAAAGAAGCGGAAGACCGTCTATTACAGCAGACGAAGATGGATGAGGAAATGGAAATTCGCAGGATGCAGCATGAGGAAAGAGAGAAGGAGAGGGAGAGACAGCATGATTAAAGAGAAAGTGAGCAACGACGACAGCATGAGCTGGCGCTTAAAGCTCTAGAAGTCCAAAGTCGTGGCGCTGCCTTTACCTCCAGCAATGGAGAGTCTTCTCCTCATTCTTCTTTAACTGTTCCTTCTAATACACAATCTACTCATCTCACTGCTATGTCTTTTGCGCTAGAATCTTTCCCTTGTCCTAATGAGAAGATTGACATGTATCTAGAAAAATTAGAGAAAATTGCAACTCTGTACGGTTTAGAGAGGTCACGTTGGAATATGAAGATTTCTCAGGCTTTGAAAAGAAGTGCGTATGATGTTTACGCCAAACTGGAAAGCAGCCAACAAGAAAATTACGACGTGTTGAAGAAAGCGTTACTTGAGCGCTTTGAAATGAATGCGCGAAAGTTTTTGCAACTGTTTCGCAACAGCAGGAAGGAGAGCTCTGAAACTTTTCAGCAGTTCTCGTCTCGTTTGAAGGAATACTTGACAAAGTGCCTTGAGCTCTCGCAGCTCCCCTCTACCTATGAAGGTCTTGAGGAATTGGTTGTAACCGAAAAAATAAAGAACACTTCGTCTCCTGATACCCGGAGATTTCTTGCTGAGCAGGGTGCAGAAAAGCTGGAAGACATTTTAGAAAAGTCTGAGCAATATCACAATGCGCTGGCTGAACTACCGGCCACAAAACGTAAACCGACAGAAGAGCATTTTCGAAAGAATAATCTACACCAATCTTTGATACCCGGAGATTTCTTGCTGAGCAGGGTGCAGAAAAGCTGGAAGACATTTTAGAAAAGTCTGAGCAATATCACAATGCGCTGGCTGAACTACCGGCCACAAAACGTAAACCGACAGAAGAGCATTTTCGAAAGAATAATCTACACCAATCTTCTCATGCTTCTAATCAGAATAACCACAGAGAAACTGGACCTCAAAACCCCCTCCTGAAAAATCCAAGTTCTACTAAAACAAGTACCCCAACCACAGTAAACAGTCTGATCAACCCGACCGCCCTTCATGACACCGCAGCCAGCGAGGACAAGGTGACAAAGGGAAAACCCCTGCGCACGGGACTAATGATCAGAGCGAGCACACTGAGCCTAAACGCATCGGATGCTTGCTAACAGTCTTGCAAGGCGGAATTATTGACAGTGATTCCCAACCTGTAGAGGGAGGGAGACCCTCTACGCGGCGTACTGTTATATTGAACGGTTCTCAAACTTTTTGTTTATTTGATACGGGGCTTTCTTATGATTGCATTGTTGCCAGACACCTGGTTAAACCCGGTCAAGAGACAGGAGAGACCGTCGAACTTTGTGGAGTTTCTAAGAGTGATGCACCTACAGCGCTTCCCATCGCACTGGTGGAGATCCACTCTGATTTTGTCAGAGGCGTGATCAAAGCGGCTGTTATGGATGACCCCATCTACCCTGTCATACTTGGCGGTAGATACGTGTTTATTGGGAAACCCGAAGAGCCAATTGTGGCAGCAGTAACTACAAGAGGGCAAACCAAGAAGGAACGGGAGCCTGCGCCAAATTTGTTACCTATGGAACTTAAACAAGCACAACAAAAGGACCCTACTTTGGCACCCTGCTTTAGGAAACTGCCCATGGCTAAGGAACCCAGACAGCACGGGGACATTTTTTCTAAGGGAGGCGTAATTTATCGCAGAACGGGCAAGTCTGACCAAGGTTACAACCAGCTCCTAGTACCGAAACAGTACAGAAGCCAAATCCTAGAAATGGGGCACTCTCTTCCCTTCAGCGGACATATGGGGCAGAACGCCACAAACCAACGGATAACTACTCATTATTGGTTGCCAGGAGTAAATACTGATATTATCAGGTATGTCAAATCCTGTGCCCAGTGCCAACGTGCACCACCCAAGCAACGGACACCCCCAGTCCACATGGGTGAAATGCCAATAATGGGAACACCATTCGAACGGGTTGTGATCGACATTTTCTTCTTCTTCTTCGATCCTTAACCACCGACCGTCAAAGCAGTCAGTGGCCATCACGCCTAGTGGCGTCTTGTAGGGCAACAACAAATTGATTCCACTTTGCACGGTCGGTGGCCATCCTTCGTACAGTGCCCCAACTCTGGTTCATTCTTTGCATCTCAACCTCCACAGTCCTCCGCCAAGTTGTTTTTGGTCGGCCTCTCTTTCGCTTTCCTTCAGGGGTCCAAAGCATAGCTGTTCTTGTGATGGCATCGGGGTCTCTTCTGAGGACATGACCACCCCCGCTCCAGCGTCTGCCAGCTATGATGGTGTGCATGTCCTCTTGCTTGCTACGAGTAAGCAGATCTTGGTTGGTGATGGTATTCGGCCAAAAGATTCGGTGAATTTTTCTTAGGCATGTTGTGTGAAAAGAGGACAATTTTGACATTTCCTTCTCTGTGACTCTCCAGCATTCCGCACCATAGAGAAGCACAGAAAGCACGAACTCTGGTATAATCTTAATTTTGTGCTTGTGCTGTATTGGGAGGACTTCCAGATGTTATTTAGGCTAAAGAAGGCTGTTCTTGCCTTATTCATTCTGATGTTGATGTCTTTGCCTGCCCCACCGTCTGGTGTTACTATGCTTCCTAGGTATGTGAAGGTATCTGTCTGTACCAATTGCTGATTCCTTACTGATATCGGCTCAGGGTTGCTCACATTGAGCGTCATGACCTCAGACTTCTTTAAATTGATGTTCAAGCCCACCTGCTGGCTGAATTTATTAAGTCTATCCGTTTTTTCCTGGATGTGTTGATGTGAATGTGCCAGCAATGCAATGTCATCTGCATATTCCAGATCTTCCAATGTAGAAAATGTAGTCCATCTTATTCCTCTTGGACTGCCCTCTGTTGTCTGGCGCATCACCCAGTTTATGACTGTTAAAAAAAGAGTGGTTGATAAGGGGCATCCCTGTCGTACTCCTGTCTTCACCTCGAAGGTTAGGTTGCTCTGCCCAACACTACACGTAAAGTTGGCATAGAGGCTTTTTATGATTGTCACTATGCAGCTTGGAATTCCATAAGCCCTCAGTATTTTCCATAAACTGTCCCTATGTATGCTGTCAAAAGCCTTTTCAAAATAAACAAAATTTATGTAAAGCTGTCTTTGCCATTCTGAGCACTGCTCTATAATGTTCCTGAGAGTGAATATATGGTCTACACATCTTCTGTTCTTTCTAAATCCTGCTTGTTCTTTCCTCAGTTTGTAGTCTACTGCCTTTGAAATTCTCTGTATAATTATCCTGCCTAGTATTTTGCTGGGAACTGAGAGAATAGTGATTCCTCTCCAATTATTGCAGTCTGCAAGATCTCCCTTTTTGGGCAATTTGACAATTATTCCTTTGTTCCACTCTGATGGTGTTGTCCCCGTTTTCCACACTTGTGCAAATAGTGGTTCTAATAGTTCTGCTGCTAGCTCAGGGTCTGTCTTAAATAGCTCTGCATTTAAGTTATCATGGCCCGGAGCTTTACCGTTCTTTAACCCTTTGATTGCTGTGATGATTTCTTCTTTTCGTGGAATGTCTGTATTTACATCTAGATCGTTTTCAGCCTCAGGAACATTCAATTGTGTCTGGTGGTTCCTTGTTCAGAGTTTCTCTGAAGTGCTCTGCCCATCTTGTTTCCTGTCCCTCTGCTGTCTTGATGAGATTTCCTTGCTTATCTCTTACTAATGTAATATTGTTTGCACCTTGTTTTCCGCTGATGAATTTAGTTATTTTGTATACTGTGCTTTGTTCATTTCTCAGTGCTGCCTTCTCTGCCTGTTTTTCAAGATCGTCTAGAAAATTCCTTTTGTTGGCTCGGGTTTGGCGTTTAACTTCCCTGTCCAGCTGGCTGTACTGTTCGCTATATAGTTGCTTTAACCTGGGGGACTTCGCTTCTGTTTTCTTTCTTTTCATTTCCTTTCTCATCTTTATGGTGTTTAGTGTTTCTGGTGTTATCCAGTCTTGCTTCTTCCTTTCCTGGAATCCTAAGCATGATTTGCTACTTTCCTTATATACTGTTGAAATGGTGTTGAAATTCTGGTCTATATCATCAGTCAATGTCTTTTCCTGGCTTTTGGCAAATTGATATCGTTTCTTAATGTCGGCCGCAAAAGCTTTTCTGGTAAGGGGGTCCTTCAATTTGCTGATGTCAAACCTTTTCTGTGTAGTTACAGTTGGTCCAGCCCTTCTTAGTTTCACTTTCAGTTTTGCTACTACTAAATGGTGATCACTTCCCACATCTGCACCTCTTCTTACCTTCACATCTTGTAATGCATGTCTCCATCTACCGTTAACCATGATGTGGTCTATCTGGTTTCTGTCCCGACCATTTGGTGATTCCCATGTTAACTTGTGAATTTCCTTATGTGGGAAAAGTGTTCCTCCAATGACCAGGTTGTTAATGCTACAGAAACTTATTAGCTTATCCCCATTTTCGTTTGCTGTTCCGCTGCCGCATTTCCCCATTGTTCTTTCATTATATGTATTGTGTGTACCAACTTTCGCATTGAGGTCTCCCATTACTATAACAAGATCATATCTAGGTGTGTCTTCCATTTCTTTCTGCAGTTGTTGATAGAATTCATCCTTGACCTCCTCATCGCTATCATTCGTTGGTGCGTAGCATTGTATTATTGTAGTGTTGGTGAATCTCCCTCTCAATCTCAATCGTATCAGTCTGTTGTTGATGGGTTTCCATTCCAGTAATGTCCTTTCTATCCCTTTCTGTAGAATAATGGCTACGCCTTCACTGTGCTGTCCATCCTCTCTTCCAGAGTAAAGTACTGTTTCTCCTGTTGCTGTTTTAACTTTTCCTGCCCCTGTCCATCTGCTCTCACTTATCCCCAGGATGTGTAACCTATAGTTTCTCATTTCTGCCGTGACCTGTCTTAGTTTACCTGTCTCGTTCATTGTCCTGACATTCCAAAATCCTATTCTTGTATCATGTTTTGCGGTTAGGACATCCGTTTTCATGTCAGTGGCTTCCTTTCGGCTTTCACCACTGACAGTCATACGAGCCACAGACTCCGAATGTCCATCCCGCAGCAAAGTTTGTTAATTTGATGTTGTTTCCGTAACTTCATTATTTTTTTTACATAGACAGGGGTGTCAGCCCTATGCTAAAATACTAAAAGAAGGAACAGGTTTATCCTGACTTTAGTCGACACGTGCACGTTATGGGCAGAAGCTATCCCGCTAACATGCGCAGATGCCAAGCATGTCGCAGAAGCCCTAGTGCAGATTTTCCACACGGTTGGGATTCCCTCAGCAAGTGTTGACGGATAACGGATCTGCATACCGGAATCTGTTGATGGATGAGATCGTGAAGATCTTGAGGAACCAACACATCTACATAAAGCCTTATACTCCGGCCGGAAATTGGCTCGTGGAACGTGTTAATGGAAACCTCAACATGATGCTAAGTAAACTGGCACAAGTGAAACCTGAAGATTGGGATCTTTGTATTCCTGCAGCTTTATTTGGCTACAGAGAATCTCCTCATACTTCCACAGGATTTCCGCCAGCTACGCTTTTATTCGGCAGACCCATTAAGGGCCCGCTTGAAGCCTTACTTAGGTCACTGACAGACCAGAAGGCTGATGAGACAGTTATCTCAGCTAGTAAATATGCGTCGGATTTAAAGGACAGGTTGAAACTAGGATGGCAACGACCAACTTTAAGCGAGCACGCACAAAGCACGCTAACCGATACAGGAAAGTCGCGAAAGAAAGAGAATTGGAAGCAGGAGAGAAAGTTTTGGTGTTACTCCCCACCGGGAACAATAAACTGAGGATCGGATGGCAAGTGCCGTTTACCGTCCTTAAAAAGATTTCTAAAGCTAACTACCAGATCTCTATTCAAGGAAAGGAGAAGGTTTTCCATTTAAATCTGTTAAAGAGATACTTGGAAAGACCGGTGCCGACCTCCGAACATCTCCTGACGATCGCCAAAACTGACGAAGACGACGATAGTGGCAGAGAAATTCCACTGCAATCACACGGAATCTTTCAAAAATGTCAGAAGCGGCGACGCTCTTTCAAGCACGCATGGGAGACATTCCAGAGACAGGAAACTTTGGGAGTAGACTTGAGTAGGAATTGGAGAGAGACGGAGTGGGGAGATGAGAGGGAAGAGAACAGACATCCTGAAGCTACGGATATAGGAAATTTATTTCCATAACGTAGACATGGAGTGCTTCCATATCTTAAAGGGGGGACGTTCTGTCGCATAGAGATTTATGATCAATAAATTTTCTATATTCTTTTCTTTTCTACCCGTGTCCTCTACTTTATATTCGCTCTTTTATCCTTTTCCTGTGTTTTTCGCATTCGTTCGTTTGCGAAAAATAATATTTTTTCCCCTTCTGACTTTACCGTTCTGGTCTCATACTGGAAACGCATTTATTGAATAAAATGTCATGGTAACGAACTGTGAATATTCGTCCAGTCAGACATGATGGCAGACATATCGTCTGGTATTTCCATCTGACACGTAGCTTTTACGGCTAAGTTGCTCAGTGAGGTGTGGGAACTGCCATCTAATGAGACCTACCGTCTACATTTTTCACCGGACACAGTGGTTTTCGGCTGAGTTCTTGAGGTGTGAACGGCGCCCCATGCATTGCCCAGAAATGAGACCTAGGGTCTAGCATTTCCATCTGACACGGCACTCTACGGCCAGTTTCTTAGACGGAGGTGTCAAAGACGCGAAGTGGCAGTTTATGACAATCTCTTGGTTTACGTAAGTGTTAAAAGAGAGGGGAAAGACAGGGGGGGGGTGGGGGGGGGGGGGGGGGTGCGTTCGAAATAATGTGGGGATCCTTTGTCTATTTTCATATA
>JAMPIV010022400.1:255000-349242 GCA_024509875.1 Oreohelix idahoensis | reverse complement strand
ACTAAGGGAGTTAGAATTTCAAGTCCATGCTCCTGAAAAATGGTGCCAGCCCCTTTGCCCTCAGATGCCACTGCTAGTCAGGGAGCCTCAACCTCAGCTATGGGTTTTCATTTAGACCATTTTGTTGAGAAAGAAGATAACATTGAAGGGTATTTAAGTAGATTTGAACTTTTAGCTACTACATATGGGTTAGAGAGAGAGAGAGGTGGAGCCTCAAGTTATCACAAGGGCTTAGAGGAACGGCTTATGAAGTTTTTGCCAAGATGAGCAGAGATGACCAAGACAATTATGACATGCTAAAGCAGGCTCTTTTATTAAGATACGAAAAGAACGGAGAACTTTATAGAAAAAAATTTAGGAATGCCAAACTACTGTCGGGTGAGACTTATCACCAGTTCTCTGTACGGTTAGAGACCTACTTGAGAATGACGGCTCTGGTGGATAACCCAAGATCTTAAGGAGATATCCTGTATTGAGCACTAAGAGAGTCCATGGCTCCAGACCTGAGAAAGTTTCTCATGGAACATGTGCAGAGAGGCTGGGTGAGTTGCTAAATGTTGCTGAAAGGTATCAAGCAGCCCAGCCAGAGGTAGTTGGCAATAAAAAGAAACAGGTAGAAAAATTTTAAGGCACCCTCAAAAACTATTAATAAGTTTTGACTCATAGAGACCAAACAAAGGTAAGCAAATATTTTGATAGGGACCACGCAATGACTATAATAATAAACCTCGACAATTCAATGAAAGGAAATATGATGATACAAAAACCTTTTTTAATAAAGGATAGATCAGTATTGTAGTTGGTGTCGGATGGACAACCATAACACCGACGTGATGTAAAAAGAGACGTTGGAACTGTGTACATGGCCACGCTTCAGACCAGTATCACAGTCCAAACCGGAGGAGGGGATAATCTGATAAATACCCCTCTCCAGATGAGATGAGGAAGGCGCAGGCTGGGGAAGTAAGACCCTCAAAGCCTTGTTTTTTATGAAATTGTCTAAATGTCATACACCTCCAGGCAAGGGAGATTTCTATATGAAGAACAAACCTGATATATAGGAAGGCTGGAACTGGATCCAATTGTCAGGGACAGCTGGTACTCTCCTAAAAGGTATATGGGCAAGAGTGAATAAGGCTGCTTACATGTTGGAAAGATGGGGACCATGAGAAAATAGGTACCATCATCCAAACAGGATTGCTCAAAATTATTATTGGCGTTGAGGAAATGATTGACATTCCAGAATTTTGTAGAAGCATGTGGCTTTTACATGAGGGAATACCCACAAGTAGGAAAATTGATCAGGACCTAGACACGCCACGGGCAAACTTAGCCCTGACAATGGAAAGAAAAAAGAAAATTAATAATATAGACAAAGTGGAATGGAGCCCCCTTTTCACAGACAGTCTTCACTTGGATTTTTTACAATGGCCAAAATGCAACGATTACAAAGAAAATGTTTTACAAACCCAGGATAAAGGAGCCGAACAATCCCTCGGTCGGAATTCATATGAACTTTGGTGAAAATAAAAGAGAGAGAAAGATCTCTCACACGGAATTTAAAGTGGGAGAAAACCCCAAAGAAAAATTGGTAGCGGTCCGATGTGTGAATGGTGATTCGAGACAAGAAAACAGACCTCCCTATACACTGCGTCCAATGGAAAAGCCCATAACGGTGACTGGAAAAACCGTCAACAACATTTACAAGGCCCTATGTAGCAGTGTTTACGGACATGGACCGATGAACAAGGCAGAAGACAAATCTTCCCTCATCAGACCACTATTGAACGAGGCCTGACCACGTCGTCCCTTAAAACCTGGCTGGGAAACAATGCAATGAAAATTTTGAGACAAAGCCAGGAAACCGCATGCCTGCCTATTACATTAAGAAAGCGAACGATCGAGAATTAGCTGTGGGAGAGAAGGTGCTCCTTCTACTGCCCGGCAGCCAGAATAAATTGCAAATTGGATTACAAGGTCCATATACAGTTCTAGAGAAGGTGTCTAGAACAAATTATAAGATAGATAAGAAAGGGAAAGAGAAAATCTATCATGTGAATCTCCTGATGAAATATCTGGACAGAGAAAACCAGGAAGAGACACACCTACTGACATAAATAACACATAAGGAAGGGAAACCCGAGGCCTGTAAACAGTAAATTAATATTAGACCAACATAAAGGTATGTTTTCAGGCACTCGTAAGAAATAAAGAAGTAGAACAATTGGACAACAGAAAAACAACAGACGTGAGTGGCTTACCCAGGGTTCGAACCCCGTACCTTCCGTACGACAACTCCGCCTAGCTATCAAGCGAATCACACTGACCCCACGGCCAGCTAGGCATCCCCAAAAAAAGATGCTTTGCTGGCTATTTATCAGTACGAAACACACAAGATAACACCGGAAGTATACAGTGGGCAACTCAGCCCTTAAATACGCTATTCACTTCTGTTTGTATCTCCTATTAACAGTATGTGTCAGTCCAAACAAGACAAAGACCTTGATACTGGGTCCAGTAAAAAGTAGAAGACTTAAGGACATTAGTATAGAACAGAGGGTAGGTTTCTGGTATTGTATAAACATAAATAACACATAAGGAAGGGAAACCCGAGGCCTGTAAACAGTAAATTAATATTAGACAAACATAAAGGTATGTTTTCAGGCACTCGTAAGAAATAAAGAAGTAGAACACTTGGACAACAGAAAAACAACAGACGTGAGTGGCTTACCCAGGGTTCGAACCCCGTACCTTCCGTACGACAACTCCGCCTAGCTATCAAGCGAATCACACTGACCCCACGGCCAGCTAGGCATCCCCAAAAAAAAATGCTTTGCTGGCTATTTATCAGTACGAAACACACAAGATAACACCGGAAGTATACAGTGGGCAACTCAGCCCTTAAATGACGCAATCACTTCTGTTGTTCTCCTATTAACAGTATGTGTCAGTCCAAACAAGACAAAGACCTTGATACTGGGTCCAGTAAATAGTAGAAGACTTAAGGACATTAGTATAGAACAGAGGGTAGGTTTCTGGTATTGTATAAACATAAATAACACATAAGGAAGGGAAACCCGAGGCCTGTAAACAGTAAATTAATATTAGACAAACATAAAGGTATGTTTTCAGGCACTCGTAAGAAATAAAGAAGTAGAACACTTGGACAACAGAAAAACAACAGACGTGAGTGGCTTACCCAGGGTTCGAACCCCGTACCTTCCGTACGACAACTCCGCCTAGCTATCAAGCGAATCACACTGACCCCACGGCCAGCTAGGCATCCCCAAAAAAAGATGCTTTGCTGGCTATTTATCAGTACGAAACACACAAGATAACACCGGAAGTATACAGTGGGCAACTCAGCCCTTAAATGACGCAATCACTTCTGTTGTTCTCCTATTAACAGTATGTGTCAGTCCAAACAAGACAAAGACCTTGATACTGGGTCCAGTAAATAGTAGAAGACTTAAGGACATTAGTATAGAACAGAGGGGAGGTTTCTGGTATTGTATAAACATAAATAACACATAAGGAAGGGAAACCCGAGGCCTGTAAACAGTAAATTAATATTAGACAAACATAAAGGTATGTTTTCAGGCACTCGTAAGAAATAAAGAAGTAGAACACTTGGACAACAGAAAAACAACAGACGTGAGTGGCTTACCCAGGGTTCGAACCCCGTACCTTCCGTACGACAACTCCGCCTAGCTATCAAGCGAATCACACTGACCCCACGGCCAGCTAGGCATCCCCAAAAAAAGATGCTTTGCTGGCTATTTATCAGTACGAAACACACAAGATAACACCGGAAGTATACAGTGGGCAACTCAGCCCTTAAATGACGCAATCACTTCTGTTGTTCTCCTATTAACAGTATGTGTCAGTCCAAACAAGACAAAGACCTTGATACTGGGTCCAGTAAATAGTAGAAGACTTAAGGACATTAGTATAGAACAGAGGGTAGGTTTCTGGTATTGTATAAACATAAATAACACATAAGGAAGGGAAACCCGAGGCCTGTAAACAGTAAATTAATATTAGACAAACATAAAGGTATGTTTTCAGGCACTCGTAAGAAATAAAGAAGTAGAACACTTGGACAACAGAAAAACAACAGACGTGAGTGGCTTACCCAGGGTTCGAACCCCGTACCTTCCGTACGACAACTCCGCCTAGCTATCAAGCGAATCACACTGACCCCACGGCCAGCTAGGCATCCCCAAAAAAAGATGCTTTGCTGGCTATTTATCAGTACGAAACACACAAGATAACACCGGAAGTATACAGTGGGCAACTCAGCCCTTAAATGACGCAATCACTTCTGTTGTTCTCCTATTAACAGTATGTGTCAGTCCAAACAAGACAAAGACCTTGATACTGGGTCCAGTAAATAGTAGAAGACTTAAGGACATTAGTATAGAACAGAGGGTAGGTTTCTGGTATTGTATAAACATAAATAACACATAAGGAAGGGAAACCCGAGGCCTGTAAACAGTAAATTAATATTAGACAAACATAAAGGTATGTTTTCAGGCACTCGTAAGAAATAAAGAAGTAGAACACTTGGACAACAGAAAAACAACAGACGTGAGTGGCTTACCCAGGGTTCGAACCCCGTACCTTCCGTACGACAACTCCGCCTAGCTATCAAGCGAATCACACTGACCCCACGGCCAGCTAGGCATCCCCAAAAAAAGATGCTTTGCTGGCTATTTATCAGTACGAAACACACAAGATAACACCGGAAGTATACAGTGGGCAACTCAGCCCTTAAATGACGCAATCACTTCTGTTGTTCTCCTATTAACAGTATGTGTCAGTCCAAACAAGACAAAGACCTTGATACTGGGTCCAGTAAATAGTAGAAGACTTAAGGACATTAGTATAGAACAGAGGGTAGGTTTCTGGTATTGTATAAACATAAATAACACATAAGGAAGGGAAACCCGAGGCCTGTAAACAGTAAATTAATATTAGACAAACATAAAGGTATGTTTTCAGGCACTCGTAAGAAATAAAGAAGTAGAACACTTGGACAACAGAAAAACAACAGACGTGAGTGGCTTACCCAGGGTTCGAACCCCGTACCTTCCGTACGACAACTCCGCCTAGCTATCAAGCGAATCACACTGACCCCACGGCCAGCTAGGCATCCCCAAAAAAAGATGCTTTGCTGGCTATTTATCAGTACGAAACACACAAGATAACACCGGAAGTATACAGTGGGCAACTCAGCCCTTAAATGACGCAATCACTTCTGTTGTTCTCCTATTAATGTGTCAGTCCAAACAAGACAAAGACCTTGATACTGGGTCCAGTAAATAGTAGAAGACTTAAGGACATTAGTATAGAACAGAGGGTAGGTTTCTGGTATTGTATAAACATAAATAACACATAAGGAAGGGAAACCCGAGGCCTGTAAACAGTAAATTAATATTAGACAAACATAAAGGTATGTTTTTCAGGCACTCGTAAGAAATAAAGAAGTAGAACACTTGGACAACAGAAAAACAACAGACGTGAGTGGCTTACCCAGGGTTCGAACCCCGTACCTTCCGTACGACAACTCCGCCTAGCTATCAAGCGAATCACACTGACCCCACGGCCAGCTAGGCATCCCCAAAAAAAAGATGCTTTGCTGGCTATTTATCAGTACGAAACACACAAGATAACACCGGAAGTATACAGTGGGCAACTCAGCCCTTAAATGACGCAATCACTTCTGTTGTTCTCCTATTAACAGTATGTGTCAGTCCAAACAAGACAAAGACCTTGATACTGGGTCCAGTAAATAGTAGAAGACTTAAGGACATTAGTATAGAACAGAGGGTAGGTTTCTGGTATTGTATAAACATAAATAACACATAAGGAAGGGAAACCCGAGGCCTGTAAACAGTAAATTAATATTAGACAAACATAAAGGTATGTTTTCAGGCACTCGTAAGAAATAAAGAAGTAGAACACTTGGACAACAGAAAAACAACAGACGTGAGTGGCTTACCCAGGGTTCGAACCCCGTACCTTCCGTACGACAACTCCGCCTAGCTATCAAGCGAATCACACTGACCCCACGGCCAGCTAGGCATCCCCAAAAAAAGATGCTTTGCTGGCTATTTATCAGTACGAAACACACAAGATAACACCGGAAGTATACAGTGGGCAACTCAGCCCTTAAATGACGCAATCACTTCTGTTGTTCTCCTATTAACAGTATGTGTCAGTCCAAACAAGACAAAGACCTTGATACTGGGTCCAGTAAATAGTAGAAGACTTAAGGACATTAGTATAGAACAGAGGGTAGGTTTCTGGTATTGTATAAACATAAATAACACATAAGGAAGGGAAACCCGAGGCCTGTAAACAGTAAATTAATATTAGACAAACATAAAGGTATGTTTTCAGGCACTCGTAAGAAATAAAGAAGTAGAACACTTGGACAACAGAAAAACAACAGACGTGAGTGGCTTACCCAGGGTTCGAACCCCGTACCTTCCGTACGACAACTCCGCCTAGCTATCAAGCGAATCACACTGACCCCACGGCCAGCTAGGCATCCCCAAAAAAAAGATGCTTTGCTGGCTATTTATCAGTACGAAACACACAAAATATAACACCGGAAGTATACAGTGGGCAACTCAGCCCTTAAATGACGCAATCACTTCTGTTGTTCTCCTATTAACAGTATGTGTCAGTCCAAACAAGACAAAGACCTTGATACTGGGTCCAGTAAATAGTAGAAGACTTAAGGACATTAGTATAGAACAGAGGGTAGGTTTCTGGTATTGTATAAACATAAATAACACATAAGGAAGGGAAACCCGAGGCCTGTAAACAGTAAATTAATATTAGACAAACATAAAGGTATGTTTTCAGGCACTCGTAAGAAATAAAGAAGTAGAACACTTGGACAACAGAAAAACAACAGAAGTGAGTGGCTTACCCAGGGTTCGAACCCCGTACCTTCCGTACGACAACTCCGCCTAGCTATCAAGCGAATCACACTGACCCCACGGCCAGCTAGGCATCCCCAAAAAAAAATGCTTTGCTGGCTATTTATCAGTACGAAACACACAAGATAACACCGGAAGTATACAGTGGGCAACTCAGCCCTTAAATGACGCAATCACTTCTGTTGTTCTCCTATTAACAGTATGTGTCAGTCCAAACAAGACAAAGACCTTGATACTGGGTCCAGTAAATAGTAGAAGACTTAAGGACATTAGTATAGAACAGAGGGTAGGTTTCTGGTATTGTATAAACATAAATAACACATAAGGAAGGGAAACCCGAGGCCTGTAAACAGTAAATTAATATTAGACAAACATAAAGGTATGTTTTCAGGCACTCGTAAGAAATAAAGAAGTAGAACACTTGGACAACAGAAAAACAACAGACGTGAGTGGCTTACCCAGGGTTCGAACCCCGTACCTTCCGTACGACAACTCCGCCTAGCTATCAAGCGAATCACACTGACCCCACGGCCAGCTAGGCATCCCCAAAAAAAGATGCTTTGCTGGCTATTTATCAGTACGAAACACACAAGATAACACCGGAAGTATACAGTGGGCAACTCAGCCCTTAAATGACGCAATCACTTCTGTTGTTCTCCTATTAACAGTATGTGTCAGTCCAAACAAGACAAAGACCTTGATACTGGGTCCAGTAAATAGTAGAAGACTTAAGGACATTAGTATAGAACAGAGGGTAGGTTTCTGGTATTGTATAAACATAAATAACACATAAGGAAGGGAAACCCGAGGCCTGTAAACAGTAAATTAATATTAGACAAACATAAAGGTATGTTTTCAGGCACTCGTAAGAAATAAAGAAGTAGAACACTTGGACAACAGAAAAACAACAGACGTGAGTGGCTTACCCAGGGTTCGAACCCCGTACCTTCCGTACGACAACTCCGCCTAGCTATCAAGCGAATCACACTGACCCCACGGCCAGCTAGGCATCCCCAAAAAAAGATGCTTTGCTGGCTATTTATCAGTACGAAACACACAAGATAACACCGGAAGTATACAGTGGGCAACTCAGCCCTTAAATGACGCAATCACTTCTGTTGTTCTCCTATTAACAGTATGTGTCAGTCCAAACAAGACAAAGACCTTGATACTGGGTCCAGTAAATAGTAGAAGACTTAAGGACATTAGTATAGAACAGAGGGTAGGTTTCTGGTATTGTATAAACATAAATAACACATAAGGAAGGGAAACCCGAGGCCTGTAAACAGTAAATTAATATTAGACAAACATAAAGGTATGTTTTCAGGCACTCGTAAGAAATAAAGAAGTAGAACACTTGGACAACAGAAAAACAACAGACGTGAGTGGCTTACCCAGGGTTCGAACCCCGTACCTTCCGTACGACAACTCCGCCTAGCTATCAAGCGAATCACACTGACCCCACGGCCAGCTAGGCATCCCCAAAAAAAGATGCTTTGCTGGCTATTTATCAGTACGAAACACACAAGATAACACCGGAAGTATACAGTGGGCAACTCAGCCCTTAAATGACGCAATCACTTCTGTTGTTCTCCTATTAACAGTATGTGTCAGTCCAAACAAGACAAAGACCTTGATACTGGGTCCAGTAAATAGTAGAAGACTTAAGGACATTAGTATAGAACAGAGGGTAGGTTTCTGGTATTGTATAAACATAAATAACACATAAGGAAGGGAAACCCGAGGCCTGTAAACAGTAAATTAATATTAGACAAACATAAAGGTATGTTTTCAGGCACTCGTAAGAAATAAAGAAGTAGAACACTTGGACAACAGAAAAACAACAGACGTGAGTGGCTTACCCAGGGTTCGAACCCCGTACCTTCCGTACGACAACTCCGCCTAGCTATCAAGCGAATCACACTGACCCCACGGCCAGCTAGGCATCCCCAAAAAAAGATGCTTTGCTGGCTATTTATCAGTACGAAACACACAAGATAACACCGGAAGTATACAGTGGGCAACTCAGCCCTTAAATGACGCAATCACTTCTGTTGTTCTCCTATTAACAGTATGTGTCAGTCCAAACAAGACAAAGACCTTGATACTGGGTCCAGTAAATAGTAGAAGACTTAAGGACATTAGTATAGAACAGAGGGTAGGTTTCTGGTATTGTATAAACATAAATAACACATAAGGAAGGGAAACCCGAGGCCTGTAAACAGTAAATTAATATTAGACAACATAAAGGTATGTTTTCAGGCACTCGTAAGAAATAAAGAAGTAGAACACTTGGACAACAGAAAAACAACAGACGTGAGTGGCTTACCCAGGGTTCGAACCCCGTACCTTCCGTACGACAACTCCGCCTAGCTATCAAGCGAATCACACTGACCCCACGGCCAGCTAGGCATCCCCAAAAAAAAGATGCTTTGCTGGCTATTTATCAGTACGAAACACACACAAGATAACACCGGAAGTATACAGTGGGCAACTCAGCCCTTAAATGACGCAATCACTTCTGTTGTTCTCCTATTAACAGTATGTGTCAGTCCAAACAAGACAAAGACCTTGATACTGGGTCCAGTAAATAGTAGAAGACTTAAGGACATTAGTATAGAACAGAGGGTAGGTTTCTGGTATTGTATAAACATAAATAACACATAAGGAAGGGAAACCCGAGGCCTGTAAACAGTAAATTAATATTAGACAAACATAAAGGTATGTTTTCAGGCACTCGTAAGAAATAAAGAAGTAGAACACTTGGACAACAGAAAAACAACAGACGTGAGTGGCTTACCCAGGGTTCGAACCCCGTACCTTCCGTACGACAACTCCGCCTAGCTATCAAGCGAATCACACTGACCCCACGGCCAGCTAGGCATCCCCAAAAAAAGATGCTTTGCTGGCTATTTATCAGTACGAAACACACAAGATAACACCGGAAGTATACAGTGGGCAACTCAGCCCTTAAATGACGCAATCACTTCTGTTGTTCTCCTATTAACAGTATGTGTCAGTCCAAACAAGACAAAGACCTTGATACTGGGTCCAGTAAATAGTAGAAGACTTAAGGACATTAGTATAGAACAGAGGGTAGGTTTCTGGTATTGTATAAACATAAATAACACATAAGGAAGGGAAACCCGAGGCCTGTAAACAGTAAATTAATATTAGACAAACATAAAGGTATGTTTTCAGGCACTCGTAAGAAATAAAGAAGTAGAACACTTGGACAACAGAAAAACAACAGACGTGAGTGGCTTACCCAGGGTTCGAACCCCGTACCTTCCGTACGACAACTCCGCCTAGCTATCAAGCGAATCACACTGACCCCACGGCCAGCTAGGCATCCCCAAAAAAAGATGCTTTGCTGGCTATTTATCAGTACGAAACACACAAGATAACACCGGAAGTATACAGTGGGCAACTCAGCCCTTAAATGACGCAATCACTTCTGTTGTTCTCCTATTAACAGTATGTGTCAGTCCAAACAAGACAAAGACCTTGATACTGGGTCCAGTAAATAGTAGAAGACTTAAGGACATTAGTATAGAACAGAGGGTAGGTTTCTGGTATTGTATAAACATAAATAACACTTAAGGAAGGGAAACCCGAGGCCTGTAAACAGTAAATTAATATTAGACAAACATAAAGGTATGTTTTCAGGCACTCGTAAGAAATAAAGAAGTAGAACACTTGGACAACAGAAAAACAACAGACGTGAGTGGCTTACCCAGGGTTCGAACCCAGTACCTTCCGTACGACAACTCCGCCTAGCTATCAAGCGAATCACACTGACCCCACGGCCAGCTAGGCATCCCCAAAAAAAAGATGCTTTGCTGGCTATTTATCAGTACGAAACACACAAGATAACACCGGAAGTATACAGTGGGCAACTCAGCCCTTAAATGACGCAATCACTTCTGTTGTTCTCCTATTAACAGTATGTGTCAGTCCAAACAAGACAAAGACCTTGATACTGAGACCGGAAAATAGTAGAGGACGTAAGGACAGTAGTACAGAACAGAGGGTAGGTTTTTGGTATTGTATAAACATAAATAACACATAAGGAAGGGAAACCCGAGGCCTGTAAACAGTAAATTAATATTAGCAAATTAATATTAGACAAACATAAAGGTATGTTTTCAGGCACTCGTAAGAAATAAAGAAGTAGAACACTTGGACAACAGAAAAACAACAGACGTGAGTGGCTTACCCTGGGTTCGAACCCCGTACCTTCCGTACGACAACTCCGCCTAGCTATCAAGCGAATCACACTGACCCCACGGCCAGCTAGGCATCCCCAAAAAAAAGATGCTTTGCTGGCTATTTATCAGTACGAAACACACAAGATAACACCGGAAGTATACAGTGGGCAACTCAGCCCTTACATGACGCAATCACTTCTGTTGTTCTCCTATTAACAGTATGTGTCAGTCCAAACAAGACAAAGACCTTGATACTGGGTCCAGTGAATAGTAGAAGACTTAAGGACATTAGTATAGAACAGAGGGTAGGTTTCTGGTATTGTATAAACATAAATAACACATAAGGAAGGGAAACCCGAGGCCTGTAAACAGTAAATTAATATTAGACAAACATAAAGGTATGTTTTCAGTCACTCGTAAGAAATAAAGAAGTAGAACACTTGGACAACAGAAAAACAACAGACGTGAGTGGCTTACCCAGGGTTTGAACCCCGTACCTTCCGTACTTCAACTCCGCCTAGCTATCAAGCGAATCACACTGACCCCACGGCCAGCTAGGCATCCCCAAAAAAAGATGCTTTGCTGGCTATTTATCAGTACGAAACACACAAGATAACACCGGAAGTATACAGTGGGCAACTCAGCCCTTAAATGACGCAATCACTTCTGTTATTCTCCTATTAACAGTATGTGTCAGTCCAAACAAGACAAAGACCTTGATACTGGGTCCAGTAAATAGTAGAAGACTTAAGGACATTAGTATAGAACAGAGGGTAGGTTTCTGGTATTGTATAAACATAAATAACACATAAGGAAGGGAAACCCGAGGCCTGTAAACAGTAAATTAATATTAGACCAACATAAAGGTATGTTTTCAGGCACTCGTAAGAAATAAAGAAGTAGAACACTTGGACAACAGAAAAACAACAGACGTGAGTGGCTTACCCAGGGTTTGAACCCCGTACCTTCCGTACTTCAACTCCGCCTAGCTATCAAGCGAATCACACTGACCCCACGGCCAGCTAGGCATCCCCAAAAAAAGATGCTTTGCTGGCTATTTATCAGTACGAAACACACAAGATAACACCGGAAGTATACAGTGGGCAACTCAGCCCTTAAATGACGCAATCACTTCTGTTGTTCTCCTATTAACAGTATGTGTCAGTCCAAACAAGACAAAGACCTTGATACTGGGTCCAGTAAATAGTAGAAGACTTAAGGACATTAGTATAGAACAGAGGGTAGGTTTCTGGTATTGTATAAACATAAATAACACATAAGGAAGGGAAACCCGAGGCCTGTAAACAGTAAATTAATATTAGACCAACATAAAGGTATGTTTTCAGGCACTCGTAAGAAATAAAGAAGTAGAACACTTGGACAACAGAAAAACAACAGACGTGAGTGGCTTACCCAGGGTTCGAACCCCGTACCTTCCGTACGACAACTCCGCCTAGCTATCAAGCGAATCACACTGACCCCACGGCCAGCTAGGCATCCCCAAAAAAAGATGCTTTGCTGGCTATTTATCAGTACGAAACACACAAGATATCACCGGAAGTATACAGTGGGCAACTCAGCCCTTAAATGACGCAATCACTTCTGTTGTTCTCCTATTAACAGTATGTGTCAGTCCAAACAAGACAAAGACCTTGATACTGGGTCCAGTAAATAGTAGAAGACTTAAGGACATTAGTATAGAACAGAGGGTAGGTTTCTGGTATTGTATAAACATAAATAACACATAAGGAAGGGAAACCCGAGGCCTGTAAACAGTAAATTAATATTAGACCAACATAAAGGTATGTTTTCAGGCACTCGTAAGAAATAAAGAAGTAGAACACTTGGACAACAGAAAAACAACAGACGTGAGTGGCTTACCCAGGGTTTGAACCCCGTACCTTCCGTACGACAACTCCGCCTAGCTATCAAGCGAATCACACTGACCCCACGGCCAGCTAGGCATCCCCAAAAAAAAGATGCTTTGCTGGCTATTTATCAGTACGAAACACACAAGATAACACCGGAAGTATACAGTGGGCAACTCAGCCCTTAAATGACGCAATCACTTCTGTTGTTCTCCTATTAACAGTATGTGTCAGTCCAAACAAGACAAAGACCTTGATACTGGGTCCAGTAAATAGTAGAAGACTTAAGGACATTAGTATAGAACAGAGGGTAGGTTTCTGGTATTGTATAAACATAAATAACACATAAGGAAGGGAAACCCGAGGCCTGTAAACAGTAAATTAATATTAGACCAACATAAAGGTATGTTTTCAGGCACTCGTAAGAAATAAAGAAGTAGAACACTTGGACAACAGAAAAACAACAGACGTGAGTGGCTTACCCAGGGTTCGAACCCCGTACCTTCCGTACGACAACTCCGCCTAGCTATCAAGCGAATCACACTGACCCCACTACCCGCTAGGCATCCCCAAAAAAAGTTTGTTTGTTTGGACTGACACATACTGTTAATAGAACAACAGAAGTGATTGCGTCATTTAAGGGCTGAGTTGCCCACTGTATACTTCCGGTGTTATCTTGTGTGTTTCGTACTGATAAATAGCCAGCAAAGCATCTTTTTTTGGGGATGCCTAGCTGGCCGTGGGGTCAGTGTGATTCGCTTGATAGCTAGGCGGAGTTGTCGTACGGAAGGTACGGGGTTCGAACCCTGGGTAAGCCACTCACGTCTGTTGTTTTTCTGTTGTCCAAGTGTTCTACTTCTTTATTTCTTACGAGTGCCAGAAAACATACCTTTATGTTGGTCTAATATTAATTTACTGTTTACAGGCCTCGGGTTTCCCTTCCTTATGTGTTATTTATGTTTATACAATACCAGAAACCTACCCTCTGTTCTATACTAATGTCCTTAAGTCTTCTACTATTTACTGACCCAGTATCAAGGTCTTTGTCTTGTTTGGACTGACACATACTGTTAATAGGAGAACAACAGAAGTGATTGCGTCATTTAAGGGCTGAGTTGCCCACTGTATACTTCCGGTGTTATCTTGTGTGTTTCGTACTGATAAATAGCCAGCAAAGCATCTTTTTTTGGGGATGCCTAGCTGGCCGTGGGGTCAGTGTGATTCGCTTGATAGCTAGGCGGAGTTGTCGTACGGAAGGTACGGGGTTCGAACCCTGGGTAAGCCACTCACGTCTGTTGTTTTTCTGTTGTCCAAGTGTTCTACTTCTTTATTTCTTACGAGTGCCAGAAAACATACCTTTATGTTTGTCTAATATTAATTTACTGTTTACAGGCCTCGGGTTTCCCTTCCTTATGTGTTATTTATGTTTATACAATACCAGAAACCTACCCTCTGTTCTATACTAATGTCCTTAAGTCTTCTACTATTTACTGGACCCAGTATCAAGGTCTTTGTCTTGTTTGGACTGACACATACTGTTAATGGGAGAACAACAGAAGTGATTGCGTCATTTAAGGGCTGAGTTGCCCACTGTATACTTCCGGTGTTATCTTGTGTGTTTCGTACTGATAAATAGCCAGCAAAGCATTTTTTTTTGGGGATGTCTAGCTATCCGTGGGGTCAGTGTGATTCGCTTGATAGCTAGGCGGAGTTGTCGTACGGAAGGTACGGGGTTCGAACCCTGGGTAAGCCACTCACGTCTGTTGTTTTTCTGTTGTCCAAGTGTTCTACTTCTTTATTTCTTACGAGTGCCTGAAAACATACCTTTATGTTGGTCTAATATTAATTTACTGTTTACAGGCCTCGGGTTTCCCTTCCTTATGTGTTATTTATGTTTATACAATACCAGAAACCTACCCTCTGTTCTATACTAATGTCCTTAAGTCTTCTACTATTTACTGGACCCAGTATCAAGGTCTTTGTCTTGTTTGGACTGACACATACTGTTAATAGGAGAACAACAGAAGTGATTGCGTCATTTAAGGGCTGAGTTGCCCACTGTATACTTCCGGTGTTATCTTGTGTGTTTCGTACTGATAAATAGCCAGCAAAGCATCATTTTTTGGGGATGCCTAGCTGGCCGTGGGGTCAGTGTGATTCGCTTGATAGCTAGGCGGAGTTGTCGTACGGAAGGTACGGGGTTCGAACCCTGGGTAAGCCACTCACGTCTGTTGTTTTTCTGTTGTCCAAGTGTTCTACTTCTTTATTTCTTACGAGTGCCTGAAAACATACCTTTATGTTGGTCTAATATTAATTTACACACCTACTGACCTTGTCTGTTGCAATGGAGATGAAAAAGGAACCACTCACTTCTCATGAATATCCTTTACATCCCTGTGAAACCGCTGCACAGGTAAAAATCAGCACACACTTAACGGAAATTCAGAGGGAGAGGGTTCAACAGGTTCTGAATAATCATACAGATGTGTTAACAAATATTTCTCTAAAGTGGAAACAAAGGCTTTCAGATTCCAGTAAAGGAACACATTAACTCTCTGAATATGTTGTTTGATCGACTGAGAGAGACCAATTTGACAGCTAGACCGACGAAATGCTGTGTTGGATGTAAAGAGCTGGAATTCTTGGGCCACACAGTACATCAGGGAAACATGACCCCTGACCCCAAGAACCTGGAGAAGTTTAAAAAAAGCACCAAGATCACAAACAAAAAAAGATGTGCGATCTTTTGTCTCATTATGTGGTTTTTACCAAAAGTATATTAAAAACTTTAACTCCATATGTGCTCCATTGACTGATTTAACGCGCAAAGGAAATCCTGATAGAATTATTTGGACAGCGCAATGTGAATTAGCATATCAAGAATTGAAAGAAAAGCTCACAAGCAGGCCTATTTTGAAATTACCTGACTTGAATCAAGAATTCATTCTGAGAACGGATGCTAGTAATATCGGTTTGGGTGCAGCTCTATTACAACGGTCAAATTCACTTGATGGGGAATTAACCCCAGTAGCTTATGCTAGCCGTAAGTTGAACACAGCAGAACAAAAATATTCAACAAGCGAAAAAGAATGTCTGGCAGTTATATGGGGCATAAAAAAGTTCCAGATTTATCTTTATGGAAAATCATTTAGGATTCAGACAGATCATAAACCACTCGTGTGTCTGTCACAAGCAAGGCATGAAAATGCTAGATTATTACGCTGGTCTTTGCTTCTACAGCCATTCCAGTTTACCATAGAGTACATTCCCGGAAAAACTAATGTGGGAGCTGATTTTTTAAGCAGACATCCGTATGACGAACATCAGAGTAGTCGCCAGGCATAGATAGTAAATTCATCTATGTGTATTTGGAAATAGGAACTGACATATGATCGTCTGTTCTAAAGGGGGGACATGTGTAGTGAATTTCTAAATACAATATCTAAATTAATATATAACAATATAGGGCATAAAGGCAAAGATAAGAAAGTACAAAAGAATTTTCTGCTAGAACGGTTGTTGTCGCCTACGCCTTCAGATTATTATTTGCTAACGAATAGCCGAACAAAACGGTACCCTATTTTTCAAATTCGTCCTTGACATAAACACCCTTTTTTTCCTAGTTCTAAGAAACATTTCCCAAAAATGCATTGTGGAACGAGGAGGGGCAAGGATAGATGAAAATGCTAATTCGTTTCGCATTGATTTCAAACTAAAAGCCAACACTAGCACAGTGGCAAGCCTTGCCTTAGGGGTTTCCCCAAATACAATGAAAAAAAGTTAGAATTGTGGACACCTCGGTCATGTAAACATGTTAAGCTCTTATTGTGAATGACCTAAGCTCTCGTATTTAGCTTGATATTACATGGAAAAAGAGTGAACGAGAGGTAGTTTAAAAATAAACAACTAACATAGAAAAAATATAGAATTTTTAACCAACCCACATAACCCCTTAAAAATTGTATATTTGTGTACCTGAAGACTTGCTGACCAAGAATATGTTATTAGTTATATAAATAGTCCCTTAACTAATTAAATATTGATAAAACAATACATAGAGATCAGAGATACTGTCAGGTCAAGTCATATCTGCTTAGATTGGATCGCATATTTTTGGGGAAAAATGTAGGTGACAGATAGGCTAGGATGGTACAGTGAATCTGATTGTGTGGCATTTGAAGTGAGACTAAATATTATTGGCTGACCTTTGAATAAACATAAATAACCTAGAAACGTAGGAAAAGTTTGAATGATATTTTTGAAAAAAGACTGTTTACACTGTAAAATTAATAGCGATTGGCTAACTAAATCGATATTGTCAGAATAAGCGTTGGGGAGGACGCCATTTCTAAGAAACTTTTCAACAGTGATAGATGAGAGCAGGCTGTGCTTTAAACTACAAGTTATAAGCAGCCTGGGCAATAAAACAGATCGAAACTGTGTCAGTCATCGTCTCTGTGTGTATTTCATTGAACATTGTGGTAAGCTTGACATTTATTAACCTGTATTTTATATAAAAATTGAATGTGAAATAATAAAATATGTCTGGACATGAGTGGGTCTATAGCGAACATGAGGCAAAGCCTAAAGATTGATCCACCATGTGATAGACTGTCAGAGAGGTGTAAAACTACACGAATAGGTATGATTGTCATAAAGGAGCATAACACCTATCCTATTATATGGAAGAGATTACAGCTGGAATTGCAGTGGCGTTGTAACTATTAGGGAAAGGAATACTGGTGTACATTGTCACATCAAAAGAAAATGGTGGCATCGGTTTGTATAAGGATATGATCCTTTTGTTTGTGTGGTAAAGTGGGATGTTATAAATATTTATAGGGGACTTAGTGTACTGACTGAGATCAGCTGTAAAGGTATATGTATCTAATAAGTGTGGTGTATTACATATGACCTTACTTTGCTACCACATTTATACCTCAGTCAGACTTATTCTGGAATATTGTGATGACTACGTTGAATGTCTAGGGTTATGATAATGATGAAATGTATGTTCACAACAACCAACAGACAGATAAACAATTTAATTTAATTCACAATACTTTACAACACTGTGACACTCACATACATAGAACACTCTATAAGGCTATCTTAATAAGTCAAGTGTAACTTTTAAAAATATGTATTAATTCCTGTCAATAATAGATATCCTGATTCAACTACAAAGTGAACCAGGAATCACAATCAAAAGTAATCACAAGTTGTATAAACACAATTTATAGATAGAATCTTTGTATTGACATATATTATTATTGCAATTTGTGTGTAAGTTGTGCTGTAGTACTATGAGGTAATACTGGCTTTTCAAGCTAGGTGGTTGTTTGTCATCATGACTTCAAGTGTTTGTTTCTGGTGGAAATAATATTGGAAAGGTTCACAGTTTCTTTTTATTTGAAACAAATAAATGTCCCTCTTGATTTAAGGTAAAGTCACTTTTAGAGGTGGGGGGGAGGGGAGGGGGTATACACAAGATTGAGCTGCTCTGGCCACGAAATCTTAACTTATGTGTGGGCGGCAGGAAACAGTCTCCACTGCTCGCTTGCTTCACCGTGTTCTTGAGAAACAACACTGGTTGATATCTTGACCAAGGAGTATGCTACCAGCCTATGGATTCAGCAAAACTCAGACCAGGTGCTGCTTTACTACGTTAGTACCTCGGTCCCTGAAACAAGAAGGTTGTACCTCCTACTTCAGAACTAATTTATAATCTATTTCCACACTGAAGCACAATACATAACAAACACCGAGTTCAGCGCGGTAGGCCAACTGCTAGCTTCTCATTCGTGTATTTTTATTTTAATTTTTTTTATGGTTAGAACCGCCACCTGTCCTGCCTTTTCGACTGTTCTGTCAGTATAATGTCAGGATTTCAGACGTAAAACAGTATTGTGTCATGTTTCCTAATAAGCATTAAACATGTTTCCAAAACCTGACCCTCGTATTGGTAGTGTTTTTTGTCACTGTTTATTTTGAAAAAAAATCAAGCCTGCATGCCTTTCGCTTGGGGGTGGCATTAATTGTATATCGCGAGACGGCGTGTTAGAGTGGCATGCGTTCCTCCGTACATCTCTCTCTCTTTCTCTCTATCCTAAGTCCGTCTGTCCTTTTAGGTTAACGTAGTGTGTATAATTTAATTAATGCTAGTATTATATCTGGGTCATTAAGCATCTTGCGTATCTCAAGGTTTTCTAAGAAACACAGTACCAGTTTTATTTTTAGAAACGCGTGTATGATGCTGTAGGCTTTACTATCAACGTGAAAGCGCTACAATTATGCAGACGAAGTAGAAAAGGGGGATTTCTTGTTTAACTAGCATGACGTTCCATACACAGGCGTACGCTATAGTGACGGCACTGTTCTTTACCAGTCTTCTTTCCTTTTATTGAATTAATTCGTTAGGCTTTACATTTACTTTTTAATTTAAATATGTGGATTTAGAATGTTTCACGACAGTTTGTTTGTAATGTACATGTCCTTAACTGTGGACTATTAGTGTATGCTAGATATTACGAAGGATGTATATCTTCACATTTCAGAGGTCCTGGGTACTGACGTTAATGTGAGTAGTAGGGTATGGCGGACTTAGGTATTATTATGGAGGCGCCATGGAGGCGCGCATGGAGGCGCGTGACTTTTATATAGCAAAAACGCCTGGAGGTGCGTGACTTTTATATAGCAAAAAATGGCGGCGCGCTGGAGGCGCAAGATGGCGGACTTGAGATAACAAGAAGAGGGTATATGGGACAAGATGGTGGACATGAGATAACAAGAAGATGGTATATGGGACAAGATGGCGGACATGAGATAACAAGAAGAGGTTATTTTTAGAGGTATTTTTAGATAACAAGAAGACTTTTATATATAGTAATATGTTTTAGATAACAAGACGAGGTCAATAGTTAGAGATATATTTAGACAATAGGAAGACGGTAGTTAGGCGATATATTTAGATAACAAGAAGAGTTATTTTTAGACTTTTAGATAATAGGAAGACGATAGTTAGACGATATATACATATAATAGGGAGATATATTTAGACATATTTACATAACAAGAAGACGATATTTATACGAACAGTTAGACGTTATATTTAGATATATATATTTTACAACAGTTAGACGAACAGTTATTTTACAACAGTTAGACGAACAGTTAGACGAAATACAACGGACGATATAGGTAACAAAAAGGCGTTTTAGTTAATATAGTTTTTATTTTATATGCAATAGTGTTTTTGTAGTATCAAAACATATATGGTAATATATAGTATTTTTTAACATAATACATTGTGCAGTAATTTTTTATCAAATGAATGTACAATAATTATATAGGAAAGACAGTTTGTATATGATATCATTATCAAACATTGATATTTTCACATATGAATGTACTGTTATATATATTAGTTTTTTTTGTTACAAAATATACATTTTCACAGATTTATTTACAATATCACAGCTGCAGGCCAGACCTTGAGGGGGGTTGTCACGTCGTAAGAAATAGAGAGTTTGTGTATTGTGTGGTATGTGTACAGACAGTTTAAATGTTGAGGGGTGATGTGGTGACGTTGTCGGGATGCACCTGTCGTTTTATGTAAAAGTAAGATAGGGCGTTGCGGTGTTGTTCGTATGTGTAGATGGAGGATTTGTGTGCACGGAACCCGATATTTCTCCCACCCTGTGCTTGTTGTGTGTTGAGGACGTCTAAGAAAGTGTGTTTGTCTACTTTGTTGTGGTGTTTGTTCAAGCCTTTGATTGTGGTTTTGTCATAGTCGCCAAAACAGTGATACGTCTTGCTACAGAGGGAAACCATCCCTCTGCCTTCGTATTCTAATTTAAAAAGGCCCGGTGTCCGCTTGTCGAATAATATTTGTTCTCGGCATTTCTGACAAAGGGCGCGCGTTTTACCCTCGCTAGCTACAAAGTCGGGTCTATGGTCGGGACATACCTCGGTGGGGAACCACTGGTGGTAGGAGCTATAAAATTCTCGTCGCATAGCGGGCTTGACAACGTCCGCTAAGTTATTCGCTAAGGGCCAAGTAAAGGCTGTCGGTGTCTGTCTCGCACAACTGAAAGTCTGACCTATCTACAAATTTATCTAGACAGTCGTAATAAAATTCTAACATGCGTAATTTGGCGTATTGGTAGACGGAAAATCCTATCTGGACGGGGAGGTCCCAACATATAGTCTGTTTAAGTTTTTCTACTTCGAATATGTCGTCCGTCACTAACGTCATTTTCCTAAAGCGGGGTGAGTTTATTTGGTCAGAGGTACCCTCGCCCATCGTGTACTAGACATCCACATGCTTCGCCTTATTGGTTAATGTCTTGCCATAAGCCGCGTTACTTAGCAGTTTCATGGTCTCGCTGGTAATGGCGTAGGCAGGATCAGTATCACCCTGTCGACGCGCGTTCGAAACAGTGTCCCCAAACTGCGTGAAACACGTCACGGGTGTATACTCAAGCACCTGGTAGATACAGGTGACTTCTAAGCCTTTGATTAAGTACCAGCGAAGCAGAGGTGTTGTCAACAGAATTTTCTTGCCCACATAACTCCCGATCAATGTCCGCCAGGGGGTAGTCAGGAGTTTATGTTTTTCGGCGTATTCCCGCATGAAAGGTCCAATATCTTCCCTCGTGGCGTCGACATTCTTAAAAATGGGCATCATTTCAGAGAAATGTTCTTTTAAAGAGTCGGGGACAGGTATGTCACACTCGACTAGGCCAAACAAGGTCTCGTCTAACACCGAGGCGAGAATATTTTCTTTTGTCAGGGGGTACCGACATTTGGTGTAAGACGGTTTCTGGGTAGGGAAGGTGGCGTTCAGAAAACGACGGATTGATGGATCGGTTTTCTTCAATGCCTGCCACTCGCATTCCCACATTTCTACCAATTCGACGTTGCAATCGTCCCGTAAATAAGAACTTATTTCCACCGTCTTTGCGTACAACTCAGACAAAGGTTTGTTGTTGACTGGGTTAACGTCACGACCGGCGGTTAGTGGGCAGTTAGGGTGGCCGTGGAATAGGCACCCGTGGAACTGGTAGGCGGTACGAGAGTATTTGTCCCAACCGTCTACCCTAATGCATATATAACCCAACGCCTTCTCACACCCGTTAAACTGGGTTTTTAAGGTCACTTTTTTTTTGTGGGAGACCCAAGCCAAATAGTCGCGGCACTGCACGGTATATTTGTGAAGTTTGTGGTGCTTGAAACCGTCATCACTGTACCGTCTAACGGGAAAGTCAGTGGGCATTTTCTGCATTATCGCCCACAAATAAAGGGCGTTGGCATCAAAACCTTTAATGGCTTGAACCGCTTTGCCACCTCTAATGCGGGTTTTACCTTGCTCGTGGAACCTGTGAAAAATAATTGAGGGTCCCCCGACGATGTTTTGGCGCAAGGTGTTATGCAAATCTGCCTCCTGCTTCGAGCATAAAGAAAACATGACGTTGGACGGGAGTGTTTTGAAGAGGTACTTTAACGTGACACCGGGCACGGAGATCGCGTCTTTAAACATGTCTACACCTAGGTGCGCGTAAAAACTAACTTGTCGGTCTAACGCTGCCAGGAAGGGGACCACGTCTTTATTGTTGTACCACGTCAGAAAATCGCGCAACGTGGTCATGTGGTTCTCGGCCCACACCTTCTGGCTCTCGGCGTACTCGTCGACGGAAATGTTAGTATTTTTGAGGGCGGAAAATAATGCCGAGTGGGGTGGTAACGCCGTCTCGTCTAACTTTGCTAAATCTGTTATGTACTCGTAACAAAAATATCCTTTAGTTTTTTTAACGTTGTACGCCGCGAGATATTTGCTATAACTAAAACCGGGGGCTAAGTAGTTTACTATATCTAAAAACTTTAACTCGCTAGTGGCAATACACATAAAATTATTGTTTCGCTTGACTAAAAATTTGAAGTCTTCCCCCATGAAATATTTGATGAGGTAGGGTTTGATTACGTTCACGTCATACTTGCCCGAATTGAAACCTAATACGGGTAGCTGCCCCAAATAACTCTCTAATCTAGCAAGGAGCCCGTCTGAATTACCGATCGTCTCTAAAGCCTCGAGTTGCATGCAAACACCGTCAAAATACGCACGCAGAATCTCATAAGAGGCCGCGGCAATTTTGAGCAGGTGGTCAGCCATCCTATTGACCAACTCCTGTGGATCACCCTTTGTGATAAAACACACGGGGGCTTCAAAACCGGGGACGTTAGAAGCCATCGAATACGACAGGGGCACGTGTTAGGCCGTGTAGGTAGTGGCATTACCACTTGACTCTACACTGTTCTCAAAAAAACACTCATAGTCAAACGTGGCTCTATAAGGGAAGACGAATTTTGTGTCTACATCTATACCCTCCTCCTCAATTAAGTCCCAAATGGTCTCTGGGGGATTATACACACCACCTCTAAATGTTTCTCTTCGCTTAGAGCCAGTACAGCGCTTTTCATGGCGCACCAGTCGGTAATACTCCTTCCACAACTTATCGCAATCGGGACACGAAAAAGAGTTACTGGCCCTATCGATATCTGCTATGTACATAAAATGATTCTTAAACATTAACAGACGCAACGTATCTTTAAAAGTGTCACTACCTCTAAGTTTGGGGGTCAGGGTCTGCGCGTCGTCGAACTCGAAAATGTCAATATTTACGTTGAAACATTTTTCTAATTGGGGCATATCGATTAAACTAACCCCGGGGAAATCGATGAGGGACGTAAGTCCCTGCTGTGTTTGCCACTGTTCGACTAGCCGGCGCGTCGGTTTTCTAACGTTCTTAACACCACCCCTAAAAACGGCAAGACATCTAAAAAAGCAAAAGTAATCACTGTATGGTTTGGAGTTTGAATCGTGTTGTAATGTATGGATGTGGTTATTGTCCGTGATAAAGGAGGGGATGTCTTGCAAGCAGCAGCCAATAGGAAAGTCTTGGATATGATATAGATAGAAAGAAGTTGCTGGGATGACTTCGACAAAATATTTTGTGTTTGGTCTGTTTTACTGTGCTTGTGTGACAATATCGCTGTCGTGTAACTGTGAGAGAAAAGCTTTGAAATCTGTAATGTTGTTGACTAGGTGGGGTTGAACTAAGACGTCTGCATTGTTATTGGAAGAGTGAAATAATCTTAATTCGTTTGTTTCTCTGTGGCGTAAGATGATGTGGAAACTGTAGTTTATTTTGAAGCGTTTTGTCTGTTGTGTGAAGACAGGGAGCAAGAGACGGTCCCAGTCCATATTTTGTGTTGGTCTGTGGAAAAAAGTGAATGTTGATAAATATTTATGTTTATTGGAGTGTGTTTTGATTGCGTCCCAGTTGTCAGTGTAGATTTGTCTTATGTCAGCCTGTAAGTCTTGTAAACTGTCTTCTTCAGTGGGCAGACGTGGTTTTTTATACGGGACTGGTGGGTACTGTTCATGGGACGTTTTTTGGTCTGGCCTGTTTTTGGTGGGTGAGATGGGATGGGACTTGAAGTGGGTCCTGTATGTGGGGTGGAAGTTGTTGCTGTTCTCATCGAGTCTGTGGTCCCTGCTGCAGCAGATGATGTCTTTGTGCCTGATACTGAGTCTGTTGTGGCACCTGATGTTAGTGTCTGTTGGTGCGCCGATCTCGAGGTTGATGATGAGTCTGTTGTGGCACCTGATGTTAGTGTCTGTTGGTGCGCCGATCTCGAGGTTGATGATGAGTCTGTTGTGGCACCTGCTGTTAATGTCTGTTGGTGCCCCGATGATGATGCTTGGTGGGTTGATGATTCGATGCCTGGTGTGGCACCTGATGTTGGTGCTGAGGGATATGAGGTCGAAAGTTGGTTAGGGGTTGGGTGTATTTGTGTTATATGGATCTGTAAACTATCACCCCGGGTGAATTGTTTACCACAAATGTTACAAGAAAACAGAGGGGTTGAGTGCACTGTCTTGCTGTGACGTGCTAAATTGTCAAGGCGGGTAAATGTTTTACCACAGCGGGCACACGTGAGTCTGGTCCCCCTGAGGGGTTTGTAGCGCCCGCCGGTGCAGTGGTGGTCCCCCCTGAGGGGTTTGTAGCGCCCGCCGATGCAGTGGTGCTCCCCACTGGAGTGTCTATAGCGGCCCCCGCTGCAGTGGTTTGTGTAACTGTCTCTGGTCGTTGTGCACCGGGTACATGAACACTCTCAATATGTTGTTGGAGTGCCTCAGGACTGGTAAATATTTGAGGACAGACACGACAGGGATGTGTCGGTTCAGCGTGGACTGTCCGCATATGTCTCGTTAGATCACGATTCCTCGTAAAAGATTTATTGCATTGTCCACAAACGTAGCCTTGAATTGAAGACATCTGTTGATTAGAAACAAGAAAACGTTACTCACACATAAAATTAAATATATGTATCAATCAGTTAAATAGAGAGAGAGAGAGAGAGAGAGAGAGACAGACAGACAGAGACAGAGAGACAGAGAGACAGAGAGAGAGAAAGAAAGAGAGAGAAAGAAAGAGAGAGAAAGAAAGAAAGAAAGATAGAAAAAGAGAGAAAGAGAAAGAAAGAAAGCGAGAAAGAGAGAGAAAGAGAGAGAAAAGCGAGAAAGAGAGGGAGAGAGAGAGAGAGAGAGAGAGAGAGAGAGAATAAAACACAGTGTTATTTCTTATACTGTTAACGGATCAAAAAAATGCCTCGCGTGCGCTGTCAGAAAGATATCGATTAAAAAACCCAGCCTGTGCGTGACCCAACGACCTGCTCTGTCGTTTAACATAATGAAGATATAAATATGAACTTGTTTCAATCAGGGTGACTTAATGTAATATGTTGATTTATTATCTCTATATTTTTACATGTATAGTACTGTTAAAAAATATGCTATGTTCTAAATATTCTCTTTAATTTTCTTTATTTCTTTATCATGTTAACACACAAAAATATTCCTCACGTGCGAGTTTAGTTTGTAGAAAGTATTGCACCATCAGTTGAAATCCAGGCTGAGTAATCTCACATAAATGACCAACAGGGGGTGAAACACGGATAAGTGTTAATCTTTTTTCCTAGTACATAATTGGTTAAGTCTTATCAAAAAAATATACACACATGTCCGGATTTACCATAAAACAGATAAAAATAACAATTTAGTATCTGAGTTAACATCTTAACATATAATAATAACAAGTGACGATCTGCGTTAACACACAGATATTAACAGTTAGACTAATCTGAAACAGCCTTTAGCAACACTGGCTAGTGCACAGACATATCTTTTAAATAGAAAACAGATATTTTTAAAGTTATTTATGGTATCCTAACGAAAACAGCTATATAAAAATATATAGCGTGTAAAATACTGCCTATTATAGGGGGGAAAAAACGAATACACATATTTAGAACTTTCCGTAGCCCTCACAGTGTCTGAAAACACTCCTATCAAACAACAAAGACGCGATCTTATATTTTTTCCGCAGAATACGCTTAAACACTCACAGATATATATCTTTTAAATACAGAAAACAGATATTTAATACAACACACGAATACACAATCAACTAAAAAACTTATATATCCTCTAAATAGAAATAATTATTTTAACTTCCTAACATAACATACGAATAAAACAGAATAACTTACTTTTAGTTGTCTTGTTTTCGGAATTTCTTGGTCTCAACGTCTGATTTTTTTCAAAACGAGTGATCCGACCTGAACGGTGGCTGGTTACAGAATGAGATATCTAAAACATTTCTCTCTTATATCAAAAGATTTTGAGACAAACGCGCGTGTGAATACAGAAAGATTCGCTTGTGTATTCAGCCGCGCGCCAGGTTTTCGGAGTGATTCGGTTCGAACGTCGGAAGTACGTCTTTTGAAAAGAATCTAATTTACCATTGTTCACTCGTTGTTTAATTACGGGACATCTGTGTTTGTCTCTCCTGCTCGGGAAATACAATTAATAAACCCACTTTCTTTTATAAAGATCCGATGACAAATGTGTTTCTGCGAAAAAAGAACTAACGGGTTTGTTCGACGCTGAAAACAGTTATGAAGCATTACGCCAATGTTTAATTACTGTGCAGGTGTTATTGTCACCTGTTATGAAACAGCTTGTTTCACATGGTAATACAATACTTAGACAAACAGTGCTGTTGGTCATTCGTCTTTCGTTTGGCACGTACGAGTATTGATCCACAGCGAAAACTTGTTAGTAATTGTTTACCTAGCCACAGCTGTGAATAACTTGAATTACCCTGTGGATCTTCCACATTAGCGAACATTTATTTGTGACATGAGACAAATGTATCGAGAAAGAAAAGGCCTTAGCCATATTTTAACATCGGTTTACAAAACACTAGAATAATGTCCCTCTGTATATAAAAATATATATTGTTTCAAAATACCGGTGTTGAATAATACTAATATATAAAAATATATCCAGAACTTAATAAGATACAAATGATATCTTTAAAAAGCAAGCTTTAAAGTATATGATAACTAAAAAAGAAATGTACCAAACAAAGAGAGAGAGAGAGAGAGAGACAGACAGAGACAGAGAGAGAGAGAGAGAGAGAGAGAGAGAGAGAGAGAAAGAAAGGCATATGATTTTTCTTTCCGAGTACGTTTTAACAAATGTTTTACAAAAAATAGAGAAACACAGACAAGTTGAGAAAGAGAGAGAGAGAAAGAAAGAGAGAGAGAGACAGAGAGAGAGAGAGAGAGAAAGAAAGAGAGAGAGAGAGAGAGAGAGAAAAAGAAAGAAAGGTATATGATTTTTCTTTCCGAGTACGTTTTAACAAGTGTTTTACAAAAATAATATATTCTTTAGACTTTTCGTAGCGAAAGACACACATTTTTTTTATTCTCACAATGTTTTACACAGTGATTCTCAAATTCTTGAACAGTGATTCTCAATAAATGTTGGTTGAGTTCTCACATTTTTTAAATTCTCACAGTGTTTTACACAGTGATTCTCAATACATGTTGGTATCAGTGATTGTCACAATTTTTTTTTACTCCAAAGGTTCTCACAATGTTTGCACGTTGTGTCTTTGATATAAAATAACTGGTTGTAAGTGAAAATTATCATTATTAAATATGGACCCGAGATTTGCACATCCCTTTACCTGTTTAATTTCAGGCCCTAGTTCTAGTGGAAAGACTGCTTTTGTCCAGCGTTTCCTAACACATATCAAGGATATGGTAACAGCTATCTCTGATGAGATTATTTGGTGTTACAGCGAGTGGCAACCTCTATACAATTCAATGACTGGAGTTCAGTTTATTGAAGGACTGCCCGATATTGAGCAGTGGACAGGTGATAAGAGACGGTTGGTAATTATCGATGACCTCATGAACGAAACAGATGAACGTGTAACTAAATTATTCACACAAAAAAGTCATCATAAAAATGTAAGCGTATTTTATCTCGTGCAAAATTTATTTGGCAAGAACAAAGAACACAGAACCATTAGTTTGAATTCTCATTACATAGTACTTTTCAAAAATCCACGCGATGGATCTCAGATTGTTAATCTAGCCAAACAGATGTACCCAGGTCAAACTACCTATGTCCATGAGAGTTTTAAAGACGCAACATCGGTTCCATACGGGTATTTGCTAATTGATCTTTGTCAAGACACACCAGACAATTTAAGGCTTCGTTCGCGCATATTCCCAGAGGAGCTACAAATTGTTTACTTACCCAAGTAATGAGATGGGAGAAAAAGTAAAAAGACATGCTAAGATGTTAAAATGTCTACGTACAGCCAAACCACCAGTCATCAAGGCTGTTATGAAAACAGCATCACCCGAGCTGGTAGGAACACTCTGTGAATGTTGTCACAACGTTTTAAAAGGTAACGTTACACTGACACCTCCTCAGAAGAGACGTATGCGTCGTTACAAAAACATCCTGCGAGCGGTTACCAAGAAGAAATTATCGCTCAAAAGACGAAAACAATTTTTGCAAACTGGAGGATTCTTATCTGCGTTGTTAACTCCAATACTAACTGTACTAAAAGGGCTCTTTTAGATATCTAAAAAAATGATTTTGATGGATCCTCGTTTGTTAGAAAAACCTTATAGACCACCCGATGCGCTAAGAGATAACTTGGGAGAATTGGACAGTCAAATGCAACTAGTCTTGGATCGACAATATTTACCACTCGGTGACAAGGCTAGACTTTATCAACAAACATTACAGCATTATTTGACTCGACTAGAACAGTACAGACACGTACCTCTGGGTCTCGTGGATATTAAGTCTCCAACACAAACCAACGAACAACCCACTGTACTTAAAGAGGAGGTCGTCGACAAAAAGCCTCAGTCCCCACCCGTCACACCCACTAATCGAAAAAAGGTGGTGGCCAGTAAATTGCGAGAATCATCGTCGTATTCGCTCAGAAGAAGGAAAAAGACACCAAAGTGGGAACCATGGCCAAAGAAGTGAATAAGATTTTAAAACAACATTACTACGACCCAAAACGACCTGGATCTTATGGAGGAATCGCCCCCTTACAACGTACCACCAAACTTAGTCGTAAAAAAATTGAAGAGTGGTTAGGTCATCAGGACACCTACACCCTACACAAGCCGGTGCGCAGAAAATTTAAACGACGTACGACCATTGCAGGTGGTATCGATCAACAGTTCCAGGCTGATTTAATTGACTTGCGAGGTTTAAAGAAATTCAACGATGGGTATTCCTATCTAGTAACGTGTATTGACGTGTTTAGTAAATTCGCTTGGGCTGTTCCGTTGAAAAACAAGACTGAGACAGCGTTAGTAGCAGCGGTAAAGACAATTTTTAACAGTCGCAAACCGATAAATTTTCAAACAGACAAAGGCAGTGAGTTTGTCAACAAAACATTCTTAAAGTTTCTTAAAAACGAAGGGGTCCATTTCTTCACTACGGAGAATGAGGATACCAAAGCAGCTATTGTCGAACGGTTTAATCGAACCCTCAAAGAAAAAACGTGGCGTTACTTTACCAAAACCAACAGTCTTCGCTACGTCGACGTGATACAACAACTGGTCCACAACTACAACAATTCGTATCATCGGAGTATTAAGATGGCGCCGGTGGAAGTTACCCCGAGCAATCAAGAAGAAGTGTGGCGTACGTTGTATTCGACCCCTGACGTCGTCGGGAGAAAAGTCTATTTTAAAGCTGGTGATCGCGTGCTGATCGCTCAAGCCAGACAAACTTTTAAAAAGGGTTATACGCCGGCGTGGACAGAAGAGTTGTTTACGATCAGCCGACTAAACCAAACAAGACCGGTCACGTACGTCCTTAAAGATGATTCGGGTGAGGAACTGAAAGGTTCTTTTTACCAAGAAGAGCTACAGCGGGTCGGCGACAAGATAGTTTATCGAATCGAGTCCATTTTGGAGGAACGCCGAGGTGTTAGGGGTGTAAAAGAATATTTAGTCAAATGGTTCGGTTATAACTCGTCATTCACCAGCTGGATTTCGTCCAAACAACTAGCGAGATATCGAGACTGATGGATATTGAAGAAGACGTGAGCACCCCAGTTTTGCGGCCACCCCCTCCCAAGACCGCTAGAACCTCGTTCTGGCCTTTTTTGGGGAAACTAGTTCTGCGACTAGAGATCGTTTTCTTCTGTCAGATGATCGTTATATATGACGTCATCGGTGTCTCGTTATTCAATCTGAGTCGGAGCAACACAGAGGGACCAGGCGGCAAGTTTTGGATCGCTTTAATGAGCAGTTGTCTGGGTTACATGTTACCTAACCCCAAGATAGGATGAGTTTTTACGTGACTTTACCCAGCAATGCCTCGATGAAAATATACCCAAACAATGACGCCGGTCACTTTTTCGTCAAATTGCCACAGACTATAGACTTGAGTTCGCGTTACGAGGTTGGTTTGGTTGAGATTCAATTTCCCAAAAGTTATTTTAACGCATTAGAGGATGATGTATGGATACATTACTTTCCCAACAAAGAAGATGAGTCTATGGTACTCACGTTACCCGCTGGTCTATACACGTCACCCGACACGCTGATCGACGAGTTGAATCGTTTGCTTTTAGCCACGGATGTGGATGAAAAAGCCCGAGTTAGATTCCATTTTAACAATAATAAGGCCACCTTGAATCTGTATGATCCGGAGGTTGAAGTTAGAATTAGCGAGACGTTGAAACACATGTTAGGTTTTCCTGCCTCACTCGCCACAGACATCGACCCAATACTACGAGGTGAGACTGAAGTACAAATGGATAGCGACATGAAAAATGTATACGTGTACTGCGATCTCGTAGCGGCGAGACCGGTTGGAGATGCCTCTGTCCCTTTGTTACGGATTGTTCCTATTTTGGATAGGACTAATGCTTCTGTTTTCAGGATTTACGACAAACCACACTACGTACCCCTGAGCCGTTTTTCGTTTGACGCGGTGGAAATCCTTTTAACTAACGATCAGGGTAAGACTATCCCATTCACTAGCGGAGCTTCGGTGTTGACACTACACTTCCGAACTCACAGACGGTTTGATTTTGACTAGAAAAATGGTCAGACACGTACCCATCTGACGAAACCCCAAGATGTATGAGGAGTTTTACTGCAACCAAGCTGGCAATGGGATGCCAGTGTTTATCGGAGGCAGAAGTCAGAGGACATGGTTTGGGTAGTTTTTTCGGTGGGCTCGGTCGTATGGTTCTACCGTGGTTAAAAACTGGAGGCAAAGCTTTACTCGGAGAAGGGCTTGGGACCGGTCTACAGGTCGCGAGCGATGCGTTAGCCGACAGAAATGTTGGCGAGGCCTTTCGCGAACGAGCCAAGGAGTCGGGTCAACGTTTATTACAGGGAGCCGTTGAACACCTCACCACTAACCAATCGGGTAGCGGGCTTAGAAGAAAAAGAAAAACGAGAGCTGCCCCACCTTTCGAGCCGAAACGCATAAGACGCACTAACCGAACTCGGCCTTCTCATTCTCACCAGAAGAAGCGAAGGTACTCTGATATATTTGAATGATGGCGCTTATTCACCCCAGCTCGTGCGAGTGTCTTCATAGTGGTCTAGATTTGTTTAGCGTACCACCAACGCACACAGCCGTAGAAGAGGGACAATTTGTGGAGATACATCCGTTGGCCGCCTTAGCCCCCGGAGCCCCGGTGGAATTTGTAATTTCGGGAAACGGTGAAGAATATCTAGATTTGTTCAATATTTTTCTGCACGTGCGCGCCAAAGTTACGTTAGCTAATGGCGGCGCATTACCCGCTGACGCAGAGGTGGCCCCGATCAACTATTACCTGCACAGTTTATTCTCCAAGTCGACGTTTCACTGAACGACACGCTGATTACACCCAGCGAGAACTCCTACCCTTATAGAGCTTACATCGAAGCCAAGTTGAATTACGGGGAGGAACCCAAACGAGGTCATCTGACATCGGCTCTGTTTTACAAAGACACCCCAAATTTTATTACGGAAACAATTGGTGACAATAACAACGGGTTAAGACTGCGTCGACATATAGCGGCTGGTTCTCAGGAGGTTGATATGATGGGTCGTTTACATTCAGATATCTTTGCTCAAGATCGTTACCTGTTAAATGGTGTGACAGTTAAAGTAAAACTCACCCCGTCTAAAGATGCCTTCAACGTGCTGGGACACGACCCCACCGCTGGTTATAAATCTATTATAACTTATGCGGCCTTGGTTGTCCGAAAAGCTAAATTAAATCCCGCCGTCTCTCTAGCCCACGAGAAAGCCTTGGTGCGAGGTAATGCCAAGTACCCCTTGAAACAAGTTGTGCTAAAAACTTTCTCTATCCCTAGAGGTATGCTATCGCACATGCAGGATAATCTGTTTCTCAGTCAAACACCTACCCGGATCGTGATTGGACTAGTCACTTCGTCCGCTTTTAACGGGTCGTACACGGCTAATCCGTTCAATTTCGCTATCTTTGGTCTGATATATTTGAATGTCAGCGCGGACGGCAGAACAGTCAGTGGCAAGCCTGTGTCCATGGATTATGAACACAACCAGTACGTGAGAGCCTTCTTCGCGACGAATCTAGCTATGGGACTGGTTGGTAAAGACGCCGGCAACGACCTCGAGTATAGACATTTTAAGCACGGTTACGCCTTATACGCCTTTGACCTCACCCCCAGTCTACTAGACGGTGACCAGTCTGAGATGGCCAAGTCGGGCCCAGTCTTAGTAGAACTTAAATTCGCCGAGGTCACACCCGAACCATTACAGGTTCTCGTCTACACCGAGCAAGACTCGATCTTGGAGATCTCGAAATCGCGCCAAGTTTTGACAGACTACACCACTTAGACAATAAATACAGACGAGATACGCACCATCCTCCTGTCGGACATATTTGTTAAACGAACTGGGCTCGTTAAAGTGTTAGCTCGTGACCAATTACCTCTACGCATCGATTCGACCAAGACGGCTGCTTTCGTCATCAACACTGATCATAGCTATCGCCCGGGTGACCACTGGGTCGCTCTATATTATAACGGACTTTGTACTTTTGAATATTTTGATTCTTTTGGCCTACCACCTACACACTCGGACCTGATTAATTTTATAACCAGAAACTCTACTCGACCTGTTAACTACAACGCCAGACATTTACAAGATGTAGTCACCAACGTTTGTGGGCTCTACGCCATTTATTTCATCTTGATCAAAACACGAGGTGGTACTATGCAGCGGGTCCTACTACCCTTTTCGGCTAGACAACACGCCAACGATCGGTTAATTTTTCGATTAGTCAGACCCTGGCTAGCGAAACTCAACCCCACTTTCATAAACAAGGGACGAAATCAATAGACAGGTGTGTGTATTTTTTGGTATCGGGTTTCTCCCCAATACGGCCATGTGTCATTGTTCCCACGCAATACATCGACGAATCACGTCCTGCCTAACACACGATCGATGTTCGACGAATCAAATCCTAGCTAAGGCACGCCTAAAAAAACCAGATTGAACTGGTATTCCTGCATATAAACGGAAGACACTTTATTCAAGCGTTGATAATCTACACCTCGTTGAAAATGACTGCTCCCACCAACTGGGTCTACATCAAAAGAAGTGATGAAATGCTTAAACCTTTGGCTAGTGGTCTGAAGGCTGCGTCTGTAAGTGTTTACCGAGGCCAACCTTTACTGCACGTGCGAAGATATTTTGGTGAATCCTACCTCAAATTTCCTACCAAACACGGCATTACGTTAACTCGATCCGAGTTTGACCATTTATTGACATTACAGAGCGAAATCCTCGCCGAGTTTGACCGATTACAGCCACCAAGCACGGATACCTATCCTACTACTGGCACCACGTTTGATCAGAACATCAACTCCAGCTGTTACCAACCAACAGAACCGAGTTTGTTTCCTACCACAGACCTGACCGATTGTTATATACGTTAATGTTTGGTGGTTGCGTGAGTGTTCCGGTACGCCACCCACTCACGCAACCACCAAACATTAACGTATATAACATTTATATAACGTATATAATAAAGTACTTCTCACATCTCAGAATCATGCAGATACTACAATATCCATGGCCTCCTTAAAGATACTCCTCAACTCAACGCTATCCACCTGTCCTCACATTAGCGCTATAATATTCTAATCATGGATCCTCTAGCCAACGGGCATCATCGCCGTGCTAGCGTAAATATGGCCTCCTCACAGATAGCAAACGGCTCACATCATCGCCGTGCTACTGCATACATATGGTATCCTCCAGATACTCCTCCTGCGCTATATTAATTATAGCTACATATTACTTAGAAATAAAAATACTATTTTTATTTAACCTAACGTTAAGAAACATTTTTTGTATTGTAATTTTTTGAAAAAATGTGTTTTGGACATTGTGATATTAATTTTTTTTCTGCGCCAGCGCTAGATTGTATGTTAAGGTTACTATTATGTAGTGACATTAATTCTTTGAAAATGTTGTGATGTTTGGATGAATTTTTTGGTATTTAGCGCTTGACTATGCGTCAATGCGAAACTTGTGTTAGCGTTAATATTTTTTGTTTGGATGATATTTGATGTAATTTATTTTTAGTTATGTATAACCTTTTAATTTAGTTAAATTACTTATTATGCTATGCTTGTCATAAGCTTTCTTTTTTGTGTTAGTATATAAATATACTTTAGCATTTTTGTATTTTACAATACGTTGTAACATTTGGATAGTTATTGTTAGGTGTTGTTACCAACTTTCTTTACATTTGCATCTTTATTGTCATCTCTCTTTGTTGACTATTCGTCATTTCTTTACATCTTTTCTGTTGTCTTTTCAATATTGTCTGATATTTTGTTTATGCTTCCGTGTTTCATCTTTGATGTAATTCATACTTCTAGTATACTTTTTTCGTGTTACGCTATTTATACTTTCATTCTTTGTAGTGTTAAATTAATTATATGACTTTAGATAATGTAATTGGTTCTTATAGTTCTATTTGTTTTACATGTATGGAATTGTTGTCTTCATTGTCATCTTATCATTCTATTTGATGCTTATCATATTCCCATTTCATATTTTATCTTTTCTCTTACGATAGGTTATTTTCTGTTTAGTTTGTACTATGTATACTTAGTTTGGTTTTGTATTAGATTATTTTTGGTATGCTTGAATGAGTATGTTGGATGATTTAGTCGTTATCTTACATTTATTGATGATATTTTTGTAGATGTGTTCTCTTGTCATAGGTATATTTTTGTAGGTAATTGATAGAACTTCATTAATTTTTTAAATTTTCGGGAATTAATTAAAGAGATATTTGATATAACTTCATTGACCGTTAAATTTTTGGGAGTTAATTTTTGTACGTATTTGACATAATTTCATTAACCTTTAAATTTTTGGATCTTAAATTTTCTAAAAAATGATAAATCATTTTTTCCCGGACGGTGTGGCAAACTGTTGCCAGTAATTTTAATGGAAGGGGACGTGATCTGGAAAATATTAGGTGAGCGGATTAGATTATGGGTTGTCGTTGCTTGAAGACGTGATTGTCTTTAATGTTAGGTTAAATTGTAATAGTAGAAGTAAAGTTACAAAGCGTGTGAACGCTAGTCAGTTCAATTGTGGAGGTTTATTCACTCCGAACTGTTTTGAGCTACGGGTGTTTAGCTATTTGTGGCTAGCCCGTGCAAGTAGTGAGACTGAACGGTGTTTTTGAACAGCCGGGTCTCGTAGCTGTTTTGGGCGGCAGATGTGTATTCCCGTGGGCAGTGAGTTTTGGGCATCGATCTGGAGAGGTCGCCCCATAGTGTGTGTTCTTGATGGTAAGCCTGTACAGTGCTGAATATAAGAGGCCATGATTTGTGTAAGGCCATTATTTCCTGAGAGAGGATAATTGTGTTATGTGAAGACATGTTGATAGGTGAGATTAGTGCAGACTGCTGGGTGAGCAGTATTGTGTGCATTTTGAGATGTTTGGATCCATTGACTTATATTGTGATATAATAGCGCTAAGATGAGTAAAGGCGAGATTATTGCAGACTGCCGGAGATGGAGTCTTGTGAGAAATTGCTGGTAGGACTCATTAGATTATGATAGCGCTTATGTGAGTGTAGCACGGCGAGGTTGGCCGTTTGCTATCTCTGAGAAGGATCCATTATTATTAATACAGCCCTGATGCGAGGAGTATCTGGAGGATACCATATTTATGTTAGCACGGCGGGATGTCCGGTTGCTAACGGATCCATTATTATTATGTGAGGAGTATCTGGAGGATACCATATTTATGCAGTAGCACGGCGATGATGTGAGCCGTTTGCTATCTGTGAGGAGGCCATATTTACGGATCCATTATTATATCTTATAGCGCAGGAAGAGTATCTGGAGGATACCATATTTATGCAGTAGCACGGCGATGATGTGGTCCGTTTGCTATCTGTGAGGAGGCCATATTTACGGATCCATTATTATATCTTATAGCGCAGGAGGAGTATCTGGAGGATACCATATGTATGCAGTAGCACGGCGATGATGTGAGCCGTTTGCTATATGTGAGGAGGCCATATTTACGCTAGCACGGCGATGATGCCCGTTGGCTAGAGGATCCATGATTAGAATATTATAGCGCTAATGTGAGGACAGGTGGATAGCGCTGAGTTGAGGAGTATCTTTAAGGAGGCCATGGATATTGTAGTATCTGCATGATTCTGAGATGTGAGAAGTACTTTATTATTGTATTGCTATAACTTGTAGTTTGACTATAACTGTGTATTCTGTATTAACGTAACGTGTTGTGGTGTATTAAACGTCCATTAACAGTACACCTGCCGTTATAACCATCTATGACTTCTACGTGCGTACCTGTGTTGTGAGTGATTGTTCCAACACGCACGCACTCAATCAACCACAGAGAAATTTACTTATAACACCGATGTCACCAATCTACCCCCGAAGAAACCTACCACCTTCACTAGCCTGTTTGACGAATAGATGAAGTCTAGCTGTCCAGTATCCCCAGACCCGAGTTGGTTTCCCACCACAGACCTGACCGATGTCCCTAATCTACCACAGAAGAAGAAGAAACCTACCAAGCGATTGAGAGTTGTCCTTTAGTATTTGAAAAAATAAAAACTATATTAACTAAAACGCTTTTTGTTACCTATATCGTCCGTTGTATGTCTAAATATATCGTCTAACTGTTGTAAAATAACTGTTTGTATAACTGTTCGTCTAACTGTTCGTAAATATATGTCTAAATATAACGTATAACTGTTATGTAAATATATGTCTAAATATATATCTTCCTATTGTCTAAAAGTCTAAATATATATCCTCTTCTTGTTATCGTCTTCTTGTTATCTAAAAATACCTCTAAAAATAACCTCTTCTTGTTATCTTATGTCCGCCATCTTGTTCCATATACCATCTTCTTGTTATCTCATGTCCACCATCTTGGCCCATATACCCTCTTCTTGTTATCTAAAGTCCGCCATCTTGCGCCTCCAGCGCGCCGCCATTTTTTGCTATATAAAAGTCACGCGCCTCCAGGCGTTTTTACTATATAAAAGTCACGCGCCTCCAGTCGCTCCTCCATGGCGCCTCCATAATACTACCTGTTTGGTACATTCCCTACTACTAATGTGGTACTAAACGCTTGAAAATTGATTGATTCAAGACTCTGCCTGTTTACTGAGAGCCCATGCTAGTGGCCATTGCCTATCAAACAGGGAACAGATTGTCAAGCGAGCAGAGGAAAGTTTCAACCTACATTCTACGGCCAAGATAAGGTCTCGTTCGGCACCTGAGAGCTCAACTACAGAACTTTAAAAGAACGATCTTATTATAGTGAATAAAACTGGGACAAATATTTAATAGTTCCACAAGTGACAAAATAGAAACAAACATTTCCAAAAGGACATGATTTAAAACAACAAACTAGTAGTACTACCAGTATTACCTTAAAGTAGGAGAACACTAAAGACTTATAGTGGAAAAATATTATATATATATGGACAAAGGATCTATTGTGCTATCTGACTGATGTGATTGATTATTATGATTTCACTTTTAAATTGTCAGTCCTGATTACAAATAAATTTAACCAGGATAATAAAACTGTAAAAATCTTATTTACACAAAATTCAACCACAGTCTTAAATAAGATAGCCTTTTAGAGTGTCGTTTGTATGTTATTGTGGTAGTACTGTGTGCTGTTGTGAATAATAAACTATCTGTTTGTATGTTTGTTGATTATTGTACATTACACTCTACATCCATAACCCTAGACACAACACGAAGTCAATTAACATACTAATATAAATACATTTTGAATGAGATAAAAAGGTGGTAATAGAAAGGTACCCTGAAAAGTTCACAATATTATTGGGTAAATTCAGGGACCTTTATAGCTAATCTCATTTAATACAAATATAATAATACCTACAACAATTAATAACATGAAATCCACCACACCAAGCTGTCACGGGATTTATCCCCTTCTCTGCAGTGATGGTCCAACAGTGGCCAAACTTCAGAGTATCTACTGAGGGTCTTCAAATGTCTACCTTTAGCTCAAGATTAATCTTGGCAGAGATGTGAATTGAAGAATGGTGCTTTAATTCTAGGGAGCCTCATAGGAATTTAAGAAATCAAGTACTACGGCTGACAGGATCCAGGCCTATCTTCCCAGACCTTCTACGAATTCTAATAATTTTGCTCGTTTTGATGAGCCTCCAGCTGATTTAAATCAGTAAAAATATTACTTCAATAGTTCTGTTTACGTGTATTTTAAAATGACTGAAACCTACAGGCGCAGTTCACTCAAGAACAAAATGATTAAATCAACAATAAATTTGTATATTTACAGATAACAAATTTAATATTCAAATATACTTAACAGCGTAAAAATGAATAAATGTTTTGATGAAAAAACTGTTAGCTTTTAAAGATTCATCGCAGGTGATGGCATGATTTGAAAAGTTCGTTATAAGAGATGTCGTATTTTGAATCTGTCTAACAACACGGTCATATTTACCGCGCTCACTATAGGATAAATGGACCGATAGAATAGCCAATCAGGACAATCCTTTTCTAGTATGTATAAAGAAACCTTTTTATGTTTGACAGAAAGTGCCTATTCTGTGTATTTAATAGGAAGGAGTTATTTTATTTCTTAAAGAATAACGATATATACAGGGAAATATAAAACTATTATAACATCTGGGATATTACTTAATAAGTAGGTACAAAGACGGCCTCAAAAAAGTAATTTATTTAAAGAGAAAAATTGGTTTTAGTGATATTTCTACATCAGGATAAGTCCCGATTTAGCTAATTAAAGACTGCATAGATTTAATTGCCTTGTAATAACTAAACAACAAAGATACAGAAAGACAGAGATAAATTGGCAGTTCAAATATCACTTTAAATAACTAAAAACGGCCCAGTAATAAGTTAGATATAGAATATTTAAACTTAGTCACATTATACGGGCCAGCTGAAAAACGTTTAGGTTTTGATTCTTAAACACACATTTGGACCGTGCTTCCGATTGGGCGGACACGGCGCTATATATAGAACTGGGACTTAGGGGAGTCCGCCACAAAATTTAAATACCGAGTTGCATGAATCGAGCGCAAACTGTTACTGTAGGGTCTTTTGCCGCTGTGATCTGGAAGCAGACTTAAAATTCCCATTGAAAACCTGTTTTCAGCTTGTGTATTATTACCTGATGGTAAGAAAGATAAATATATATTTGTATATATTGTTGATTATTTGCCTGTGCATACCCGCTTATGTGTTCGGTGATGTGTAGAAAGTGAAACTACAGGACTAGTGTGTTGTTGCATTGAGGGCATACCTGTGTAATTTTGAAACGAAAGCCAGCGTCAGAACATGTGTATAATATTTGTAAGTAGGGCAAAAATTACGACTGTAAGTTTGAATAGAGTATATGAATGAGTATTTCATCCTGGAATTACACACTGTTTACGATCATAAGATAGGAGTACAGGAATTGTTAACATGATGTAATCAAGTTGTCACTTGCTACTCTGTACTTAACCAAATCATTGTATGGAAGCCAATCATAGGCTAAGGAGTCTATCATAGGATGTTTACAGGAAATGAATAATCACATGGAACTGGCTGTAAGAGAAATTAAGTTATATGTCCAGTGCAAATTGTTAGCACAATTTCTGAAAAATGTTTATATGTGATGTTGTGTGTGTGTGTGGAGTGGTGCTAGAGCCTACATGGAATGCGGTTATCTTTCATTCCAGGTTCTGTCTCGATATTACAAAGTACGAAACATCCACTGAGAGGAAGTTTGTTGGTGTCTACAGCTCCTTATATATCTGGAGCAATACCACGATTCCCAGCCTGGAGTTGCAGTTTGTGTAAACCCGGCCTGATGGATGCAGATCATCATCTAATAAGATAGGTGGAATCTGGTTCCACTGTACAGCACATCCCGTCAAAAACTACAGTATAAAAACCACACATAATAAAAGTAAAACAAACATTTAATGATGATATATGAAGGACATTGGTTAAATAAAGTGAATTCTGCAGTCCAGAGACAGTGATTATAGATTAGTAAAGAAAGTAATTGACATTATCTCGTTACCTTTATCATATTATTCTTTATGGAAAAGTACATTCGATATTATTTATTTAATGTTGTAAATACCATTTTTCTTCTTCTTCTTTCCTCGTTCGCCCTGAAAAGGACGGTGGTTGCGTTGTGTCTGTTTACGCCTAAGCTGTGATATCTGCACCTTTCGGTCGACACATCCGACTTCAGCACGGCATGTTTTAGGGACCGGATTTGCCTTCCCATTGCGATCCGCACTCGCTCAGCCAGACTGCACTGCTGCAGACTGTTTCCAGGACCACCACGTGGAGGTGGAGTGCGGTCTTGACCAGCTCTGGTTCGCTGGTCCTGTTGCAAGCAGTACAGCTATGGGTAGCTGACTGCATTCACTATTGCTGCATCTTGCGGTGACAAATACCATTTGATTTCTTTTTAGAATTCCTGGCCGAAAAAAATAAATTGGTAGAGGACAAATAAATTGTAAACAATTTCAGTCAGTCTTGCTTAATAATTTTTATTAAGTTAATGTTCTGTATTGAGATTTATTACATATAATTAATTCAATTTTCCCCTAGATAGTTAGCCAGTAAAACAAAAGTATATTCAGTAATCAATGTGAGATCTAGAGAGGTAGCAGATGGACCTTCAGTACCCCACACTATCATCATACTTGAAGGTTTACATAGCTTGACCCCACTATTGATGTCGATACACCCTTGCTCTTTTCAGAGAAGGGGGTATTTCTTATAAGACTAGTCTCTTATCTGGCACTATCCTGGTATCATCTGATACACCTTTGTGTCCAAGAAAGTCTTTATTTTAATAACATCCAAACCTCTCGCGACATTTGGGTCCTGTCCGAGATTTTTCATTCATACCTTGGAGCCTTCACTTGAGATAGTTAGAGTAAAAGTAGGAATAAGGTAATAATATAATAAGATAAAGAAAGTCAATAAATAAAATAAACCAAATTGTGGTGACTGGATGAGCTGTCAGTGGTTATAGTTAATTAAGTTTATATTTTAATTTAGTGATACCCTATTTAGTTTATAATTTGTATAAGATTGCAAGAGAATGGCAGACTTGGCCAAATTTAGGTCTGCTGCAGTGCAGGCGGCAAAAGAACTTGGCATGAGTGGGGATTCTCTGATTCAATATGTTACTACTGAATGTGATAAGTTCATAGACAGAGAAGAAAAGAGATTAGAAACAGAGAGAAGACTACAGTTAGAGGCTGATAGGGAGGCTAAACAGATAGAAGCGGATAAAGAAGTTAAAAGGATACAGTTAGAGGCTGATAGGGAGGCTAAACAGGTAGAAGCGGATAAAGAAGTTAAAAGGTTACAGTTATAATCTGATAGGGCAGCTGAAGCAAAAAGGTTACAAATAGAATCTGATAGGGAGGCTACGCAAATGGAGGCTGAGGAAAAGAGATTGCAAATGGAGGCTGATAAAGAGGAAAAACGACTGCAAAGAGAACATGAGTTGAGGCTGAAAGAGCTGGAACTCCAAGGACATGTTACAGGCAATGGAAGCAGCCCAACTACCTCTGAAACTAGTGCAAGCCAAGGCGCTTCAAATTCAGCCATGAATTTCCACCTAGACCCATTTGTGGAGAAGGGAGATGATTTTGAATCATTTTTAGTAGGTATGAAAGATTAGCTACTAACTATGGCCTAGAGAAAGAAAAGTGGAGCCTAAAATTATCACAAGGGCTGAGAGGAACTTCTTATGAAGTTTTTTCTAAATTAAGTATGGAAGACCAAGAAGATTATGAACTATTAAAACATGCATTGTTAGTCAGATATGAGAAGAATGCTGAATTTTATAGGAAGAAATTTAGAACTACCAAGCTTCTGTCTGGAGAGACTTACCACCAATTCTCTGCAAGATTGGAGACCTACTTGGAGAAGTGGACTACTCTTGGGAATACTCAAGACCTAAAAGAAATGGTCATGATGGAGCAAGTAAGAGAGTCTATGCCTCCAGACATGAGAAAATTTCTCATGGAACAAGGTGCAGAGAGGTTGGGGGAGATTCTCACAGTTGCTGAGAGATATCAAGCAGCTCAGTCAGAAGTGGCTGGAGTTAAGAAGAAACAAGGACATAGTAATAAAACCCCACAAAACCAGAATAAGTTCGACAATAGGGATCAACCACATAGATTCAAACAAAGTAATGACAGGCCTAGATATGATCAAAGAGACAGAAACCCTCAGGTACAACAAAAGAAACCCCACAGACAAGAAGGGAATTTGTGTAAATTTGCAAGATGAATAATCACCATACTAAAGGCTGTAGGAAAAAGAACCCTCCATATTTCGCTGCATGCCTCAAAACAGGAAACAAGGGAAAGAAGGAACTGTCTACAGGGCAGCAAGAACCTCATCATCCCCCTGTATGTGAAGAAGTAGTATGTAATGGGGCCAGTATCAAGTGCCTTTATGATACTGAATTGGATTTCGACTCAGTTGTGTGTTCTAACCTGGTGCACCCAGATCAATATACCACAGAAACAGTGGAGATTCAAGGGGCAACTAAGGATGTAGCAACCATGACTCTTCCCATTGCAAGAATAAATGTAAAAACTCGCTATGTGGAAGGAGTGATTAGAGCAGCAGTGATAAATGAACCAATCTACACTCTGATATTGGGGTGTAGATATGTGTTTTTGGGAAGTCCCAAAAGACCAGTGATTATGGCAGCAGTACAGACCAGGTCACAGTCAAGGAAGGAGGAAGATAACCCAATAAATACCCATCCAGAGGAGATGAGGAAGGCACAGGCTGAAGATAATTCATTAAAGTCTTGCTTTAGAAAACTACCAAAAAGCCATACCCCTCCTAATAAAGGAGAATTTTATATGAAGAATACGTGGCTTTATAGAAAAGCTGGAACAGGATCCAATGGTCATGAACAACTAGTTCTACCAACTTCATATAGGGAAAAGGTTATGAAAAGATCACATGTTGTATCAGACGGTGGACATGAGAAAATTGGTACCACCTGTCAAAGAGCATCTGTGAAATTTTATTGGCCAGGCGTAGCTGCAGACATTGCACAATTTGTGGAGGCCTGTGACCAATGTAACAAGGGAAAGCCCACACGTTGGGAAAATCATCAGGACCTACGAAAGCACTACGGTGAAAACAGGCCTGACAATAAAAGGAAAAATAAATATGATAAGGTAGACATCGTGGATAGGAAAACCCCTTGTCACGCCCAGTCTTCCAATAAACGATTTAACATGGCCACTATGGGTATTGTACAAAATGTGACCTCAACCCAGTCGCACCCGACAATCCCTTGGTCGGAATTCGTGGAACTGGATAAAAATAGAAGAGAGGGAAATCCTCTCACTCTGAAACTGCGGGGAAACCACAAAAAAATTGGTAGCGGACGATTGGACGGGAGAAAAGTCATACCACAATACTTCCAATTACATGAGCATTACCGGAATGGCACCGGCAACATGGATGATGGGTCGACCACATCAAAGGTCCATTAGAAGCCTTATTGAGGACATGGACAGATGAGAAAACAGAAGAGACTGTAACCTCATCATATCAGTATGTGAACGAGTTGACCTCTCGGTTAAAAACTGGCTGGAAACTAGCAAATGATAGTCTGAGGAAAGCCAGAAAGAAACATGCTGAGTACTATAATAGGAATGCGAAAGATAGAGAGCTAGCTGTGGGGGAGAAAGTGCTTCTTCTATTACCCGGCAGCAGCAATAAACTTCAGATACGCTGGCAGGGCCCATACATTGTTCTAGAAAAGGTATCTAGAACTAACTATAAGATAGACAAAAAGGGAAAGGAAAATGTTTATCATGTGAACCTACTCAAGAAATATCATGATAGGAAAGTGTTGGAAGATGCACATTTGATGACAAAGGCCATAGTCACGGAAATGAGAAATGAACCTCTCCCCTCTTATGAATACCCCTTGAAACCATGCGAAACTCCTGCACAGGTAAAAGTCAGTAATCACTTGACAAAAGGGCAGAAGGGAGAAGATTCAGAAGGTTCTGGAGAATCATACAGACGTGTTAACGGACAAACCGGGGCACAGCAACTTGTTGGAATATGATATGAAATTGCTAAACCCAACACCCATCTGTATGAGAGCCTATTCTATCCCATTCGCTAAGGAACAAGCTTTAAAAGGAGAGATAGAATATTTATTGCAAGAAGGTATTTTCTCCCGCAGTGAATCTCCTTACAGCTCCAGTGTAGTATTGTTGAGGAAACCCTCTGGGGAACATAGACTGTGTATAGATTACAGGAAACTGAATGCTGCCACAGAGAGTCAGGTGAATCCATTACCTGATACCAATCAACTGTTTGCCAGGTTGAATAAGGCAAAATATTTTTCTAAGATTAGATCTCAGTAAGGGATATTATCAGATTCCAGTGAAGCCTGAGATCAGACCTTATCTGGTCTTTAGCACCTTGGAAGGGCACTATGAGTTTAATATGTTGCCTTTTGGATTGAAGAATGCTCCGAGTGTGTTTTCCAGAATGATGCGAAAACTATTGGATCCCCTGAAAAATCCATGTATTACCAATTTTATGGATGACATCCTCATCGCCACTGAAACATTTGAGGAACATTTAGCTTCTCTAAATATGTTATTTGACAGACTCAGAGAGACAAATTTAACTGCTAGACCCACTAAATGTTGTATTGGCTGCAACAAACTGGAGTTCTTGACTCACACTGTATATCAGGTTAGTATGACCCCTGATCCTAAGAATTTAGAAAAACTACAGAGAGCACCCAGACCACAAACTAAGAAAGATGTGAGATCCTTTGTCTCAGTACGTGGATTCTACCAAAAATATATCAAGAATTTTAACTCTGTGTGTGCTCCTCTGACGGATTTGACTAAGAAATGCAAGCCAGACAGAATAGAGTGGTCAGCAGAATGTGAGCTGGCATATACTGAACTAAAGCACAAACTCACCAGTAAGCCTATATTGAAACTACCAGATTTGAGTCAGGAATTCGTGGTGAGAACGGATGCTTGTAATGTGGGTTTGGGAGCAACATTTTTACAAAGATCTCCATTACCAGCTGGAGAAGTGAACCCCGTTGCTTATGCCAGCCGCAAATTGAACAAAGCGGAGAAAAATTATTCCACAGTAGAAAAAGAATGTTTAGCCTTAGTTTGGGCCATCAAGAAATTCCAAATATATCTGTATGGTAGGAATTTCGTGGTCCAAAGCGATCATCAGCCACTGGTTTTTCTTGCTCAGGCAAAACAGGGTAATGCACGATTGCTAAGGTGGTCTCTTCTCATACAACCTTACTCGTTTACCATTGAGTACATTCCTGGATCGCAGAACGTTGGGGCAGATTTCATAAGTAGGCACCCACCTGCAGGAAACCAGGATAAAACTAAAGCAGAGTGAAATTCAATTTGGCGTAATATGACGTGATTGTAATACAGACATAAAAGCTTCACTAGTGGTTCACGCTTTTTTAACGGGGGAGCTATGTTATATTTTGAATCAGTCTAACAACACTGTCATATTTACCGCGCTCACTATAGGATAAATGGACCGATAGAATAGCCAATCAGGACGCTCCTTTTCTAGTATGTATAAAGAAACCTTTTAATGTTTGACAGAAAGGGCCTATTCTGTGTATTTGATAGGACGGAGTTATTTTATTTCTTAAAGAATAACGATATATACAGGGAAATACAAAACTATTATAACATCTGAGATATTACTTAATAAGTAGGTACAAAGACGGCCTCATAAAAGTAATTTATTTAAAGAGAAAAATTGGTTTTAGTGATATTTCTAAATATTTAGCTAATTAAAGACTGCATAGATTTAAATGCCTTGTAATAACTAAACAACAAAGATACAGAAAGATAGAGATAAATTGGCAGTTCAAATATCACTTTAAATAACTAAAAACGGTCCAGTAATAAGTTAGATATAGAATATTTAAACTTAGTCACATTATACGGGCCAGCTGAAACACGTTTAGGTTTTGATTCTTGAACACACATTTGGATTGTGCTTCCGATTGGGCGGACACGGCGCTATATATAGAACTGGGACTTAGGGAAGTCCGCCACAAAATTTAAATACCGAGCTGCATGAATCGAGCGCAAACTGTTACTGCAGGGTCTTTTGCCGCTGTGATCTGGAAGAAGACTTAAAATTCCCATTGAAAGCCTGTATTCAGCTTGTTTATTATTGCCTGACGGTAAGAATGATATATATATATATATATATATATTTGTATATATTGTTGATTATTTGCCTGTGTATACCCGCTTATGTGTTCGGTGATGTGTAGAAAGTGAAACTACAGGACTAGTGTGTTGTTGCATTGAGGGCATACCTGTGTGATTTTGAAACGAAAGCCAGCGTTAGAACATGTATATAATATTTGTAAGTAGGGCAAAAATTACGACTGTAAGTTTGAATAGGGTATATGAATGAGTATTTCATCCTGGAATTACACACTGTTTACGATCATAAGATAGGAGTACAGGAATTGTTAACATGATGTAATCAAGTTGTCACTTGCTACTCTGTACTTAACCAAATCATTGAATGGAAGCCAAACATGTGCTAAGGAATCTATCATAGGATGTTTACTTCTTTTTTGATCCTTAGCCGCTGACCGTCAAAGCAGTCAGTGGCCATCACGCCTAGTGGCGTCTTGTAGGGCAACAACAAATTGATTCCACTTTGCTCGGTCGGTGGCCATCCTTCGTACAGTGCCCCAACTCTGGTTCATTCTTTGCATCTCAGCCTCCACAGTCCTCCACCAGGTTGTTTTTGGTCGGCCTGTTTTTCGTTTTCCTTTAGGGGTCCAAAGCATAGCTGTTCTTATGATGGCATCGGGGTCTCTTCTGAGGACATGGCCAACCCAGCTCCAGCGTCTGCCAGCTATGATGGTGTGCATGTCCTCTTGCTTGCTCCGAGTAAGCAGATCTTGGTTGGTGATGGTATTCGGCCAAAAGATTCGGTGAATTTTTCTTAGGCATGTTGTGTGAGAAGAGGACAATTTCGACATTTCCTTCTCTGTAACTCTCCAGCATTCTGCACCATAGAGAAGCAAAGAAAGCACACAGCTCTGATATAATCTTAATTTTGTGCTTGTGCTGTATTGAGAGGACTTCCAGATGTTGTTTAGGCTTAAAAAAGGCTGTTCTTGCCTTATTCATTCTGATGTTGATGTCTTTGCCTGCCCCGCTGTCTGGTGTTACTATGCATCCTAGGTATGTGAAGGTGTCTGTCTGTACCAGTTGCTGATTCCTTACTGATATGGGCTCAGGGTTGCTCACATTGAGCGCCATGAACTCTGACTTCTTTAGACTGATGTTCAAGCCCACCTGCTGGCTAAACTTATTAAGTCTGTCCGTTTTTTCCTGGATGTGTTGATGTGAATGTGCTAGTAGTGCAATACCATCTGCATATTCCAGATCTTCTAATGTAGAAAATGTAGTCCATCTTATTCCTCTTGGACTGCCCTCTGTTGTCTGTCGCATCACCCAGTCTATGACAGTTAAAAATAGAGTGGTTGATAAGGGGCATCCCTGTCGTACTCCTGTCTTCACCTCAAAGGTTTGGTTGCTCTGCCCAACACTACACGTAAAGTTGGCATAGAGGCTTTTTATGATTGACACTATGCAGCTTGGAATTCCGTAAGCCCTCAGTATTTTCCATAAACTGTCCCTATGTATGCTGTCAAAAGCCTTTTCAAAATCAACGAAATTAATGTACAGCTGTCTTTGCCATTCTGAGCACTGCTCTATAATGTTCCATCTTCTGTTCTTTCTAAATCCTGCTTGTTCTTTCCTCAGTTTGTGGTCTAATGCTTTTGAAATTCTCTGTATAATTATCCTGCCTAGTATTTTGCTGGGAACTGAGAGAAGAGTGATTCCTCTCCAATTATTGCAGTCTGCAAGATCTCCCTTCTTGGGCAATTTGACAATTATTCCTTTGTTCCACTCTGATGGTGTTGTCCCCGTTTTCCAGACTTGTGCAAATAGTGGTTCTAATAGTTCTGCTGCTAGCTCAGGTTCTGTCTTAAATAGCTCTGCATTTAAGTTATCATGGCCAGGAGCTTTTCCGTTCTTTAACTCTTTTATTGCTGTGATGATTTCTTCTTTTCGTGGAATGTCTTTATTTACATCTAGATCGTTTTCAGCCTCAGGAACATTCAATTGTGTCTCTGGTGGTTCCATGTTCAGAGTTTCTCTGAAGTGCTCTGCCCATCTTGTTTCCTGTCCCTCTGCTGTCGTGATGAGATTTCCTTGCTTATCTCTTACTAATGTAATATTGTTTGCACCTTGTTTTCCGCTGATGAATTTAGTTATTTTGTATACTGTGCTTTGTTCATTTCTCAGTGCTGCCTCTTCTGCCTGTCTTGCAAGATCGTCTAGGAAATTCCTTTTGTTGGCTCGGGTTTGGCGTTTAACTTCCTTGTCCAGCTGACTGTACTGTTCGCTATATAGTTGGACTTCGCTTCTGTTTTCTTTCTTTTCATTTCCTTTCTCAGTGTTATGGTGTTTAGTGTTTCTGGTGTTATCCAGTCTTGCTTCTTCCTTTCCTGGAATCCCAAGCATGATTTGCTGCTTTCCTTATATATTGTTGAAATGGTGTTGAATTTCTGGTCTATATCATCAGTCAATGTTTTTTCCTGACTTTTAGCAAATTGATATCGTTTCTTTATGTCAGCCGCAAAAGCTTTTCTGGTAAGGGGGTCCTTCAATTTGCTGATGTCAAACCTTTTCTGTGTAGTTACAGTTGGTGCAGGTGATTCCCTTTTTAGTTCGTTGGTGCGTTGCATTGTATTATTGTAGTATTGGTGAATCTACCTCTCAGTCTTAATCTTATCAGTCAGTTGTTGATGGGTTTCCATTCCAGTAATGTCCTTTCTATTTCTTTCTGTAAAATAATGGCTACGCCTTCATTGTGCTGTCCATCCTCTCTTCCAGAGAAAAGTACTGTTTCTCCTGTTGCTGTTTTAACTTTTCCTGCCCCTGTCCATCTGCTCTCGCTTATTCGCTTATCCCTAGAATGTGTAACCCATAGTTTCTCATTTCTGCCGTGACCTGTTTTAGTTTACCCGTCTCATTCATTGCCCTGACATTCCAAAATTCTATTCTTGTATCATGTTTTGCGGTCAGGACGTCCGTTCTCATGTCAGTGGCTTCCTTTCGGCTTTCACCACTGACAGTAATACGAACCTCAGACTCAGGATGTCCGTCCCGAAGCAAAGTTTGTTTATTCGTTGTTGTTTCCGTAACTTCAATTTTTTTTACAGAGACAGGGGTGTCAGCCCAATGCTAAAACCCCCAACCTGGAGGACCAGGGTGTCTGCTTTCGTCTGACCCCTGCCCGCACAAACCTGTCCAGCTTGGTAGAACCTTCCAGGAGTAAAACTCCCGCTGGCATAGCTTTGGGGGTAATCAGGGTACGCAAGCCGCCATACCTCGACAAGGTATTGACACCGGTAATGATAGGAAGCCAATCATGGCTAAGGAATCTATCATAGGATGTTTACAGGAAATGAATAATCACATGGAACTGGCTGTAAGAGAAATGAAGTTATATGTCCAGTGCAAACTGTTAGCACAATTTCTGAAAAATGTTTATATGTGATGTTGTGTGTGTGTGTGAAGTGGTGCTAGAGCCTACATGGAATGCGGTTATCTTTCATTCCAGGTTCTGTCTCGATATTACAAAGTACGAAACATCACTGAGAGGAAGTTTGTTGGTGTCTACAGCTCCTTATATATCTGGAGCAATACCACGATTCCCAGCCTGGAGTTGCAGTTTGTGTAAACCCAGCCTGATGGATGCAGATCATCATCTAATAAGATAGGCGGAATCTAGTTCCACTGTACAGTACATCCCGTCAAAAAGTACAGTATAAAAACCACACATAATAAAAAAAAAAACATTTAATGATGATATATGAAGGACACTGGTTAAAAAAAGTGAATTCTGCAGTCCAGGGACAGTGATTATAGATTAGTAAAGAAAGTAATTGACATTATCTCGTTACCTTTATCATATTATTTTTTATGGAAAAGTACATTCTATATTATTTATTTAATGTTGTAAATACCATTTGATTTCTTTTTAGAATTCCTGACCGAAAAAATAAATCGGTAGAGGACAAATAAATTGTAAATAATTTCAGTCAGTCTCGCTTAATAATTTTTTATTAAGTTAATGTTCTGTATTGAGATTTCATTCATTCATTCATAACCCTCCACTCCCAAAGGAGCATAGGCCTTCAACAAACACATGCCAAGTCCTCCTGTCCCGTGCCATCATCTCAAGTTCTTTCCATGTTCTCCTCATCATTTTCACCTCTGTTTCCAACTCTCTTCTCCATGTACTTCTTGGTCTTCCTCTGCCTCTCTTGCCCTGGGGGTTCCAGAACAAGGACTGCCTTGTAATGCTATCAACAGGTTTCCTCAGTGTGTGTCCTATCCATCGCCATCGTCTTCTTCTCATCTCTTGTTCCACTGGCACTTGTCTAGTTCTTGTCATCAGTTCCACGTTGGTAACCTTGTCATACCATTTTAATCCCTCTATTCTACGCAAGCACCCATTTATGAAAGTCTGTAGCTTTTTGGTTGTTGTCTTTGTTGTTCTCCATGTCTCCGAGCCATACAATAGGACTGACTTCACATTTGAGTTGAAGATTCTTATTTTCGTGTTGGATCCGATTTCTCTTGATCTCCATATATTTCCCAATGCAATGAAAGCTCCTCTTGCCTTTTGTATTCTTATTTTGATATCGCTGTCTGTCCCTCCAACTTTGTCTATATTGCTGCCAAGATATGTGTATGATTCTACATCTTGAATTGGTGTTTCTTCAAGTTCAACCCTGTTATCATTACCTGCATTTATTCTCATTATTTTTGTCTTTTCCCTGTGTATTTTCAGACCCAACTGCTGTGACCTCTCCTCGAGTGTTTTCAATTTGTCCTGCATCTGATTACGGTTATGGGACAGAAGAGCCAAGTCATCAGCAAAATCCAGATCATCCAACTGCTTAGTCAGAGTCCACTGGATTCCATTTCTGTTGTGTGTTGTCGATGATCTCATAACCCAATCTATTGCCAGCAAGAAAAGAAATGGAGACAAGAGGCATCCCTGTCGCACTCCTGTTCTTATCCCAAACGGTTCTGTTAGCTGTCCTTCGTGAAGAACTCTGCATGTCATGTCTTCATATGTTTTCTTTATTAAATTAATGATCTTCAGGGGAACTCCATAATGCCTCATCAATTTCCAAAGTGATTCTCTGTCTACACTGTCAAATGCCTTTTCGTAGTCCACAAATCCGATGTATAGTGGTGAATTCCATTCCAGACTTTGTTCAACTATTATTCTCAAAGTGGCTATCTGGTCTGTACATGATCTGTTTTGTCGAAAACCTGCTTGTTCATCTCTCAGTTTCTTGTCTATGGACTCTTTTAATCTCTCAAGGATAATCCTGTTTAATACTTTTCCTGGCACTGATAGTAACATTATTCCTCTATAATTTGTGCACTCTTGTAAATTTCCCTTCTTAGGCAACTTAACCAGATATCCTTCCTTCCATTCTGCTGGTATCTCTTCCTTTTCCCAGACTTTACCAAGTAATTTATATAACATCTCTGTAGCCGTGTCGATATCTGCTTTGATGGCCTCTGCTGGAATGCCATCAGGTCCAGACGCTTTTCCCTCTCTTAGAAGCTTTATGGCTTTCTTTATTTCTTCCTTCGTTGGTCTTTCACCGTTAATTTGTAGCTCTTCTTCTGCTGGCTGGATGTCCGGCGGGTTTTGTGGAGCTGGTCTATTGAGAAGGTCCCCAAAATATTCTGTCCACCTCTTCATTTGCTCTTGTATATTGCTGAGCAGTTTCCCATTCTTGTCTTTTATGAGGCAACTTGTTTGCTTGTATTTCCCTGTTAGCTTCTTTGTACTGCTATACAGTTCTCTCATATTTCCTTTGGCTGCAGCATCTTCTGCCTCTCTTGCCAACTCCTCAATATACTTCCTCTTGTCTCTTTTGATACTTCTTTTTACTTCTTTGTTTGCTTCTGTGTACACTTCTTGAGCCTTGGCTTTGGAGCTTCTAGTTTTGCTTGTGTTTAACTCTGCTTTCTTGTTTTTTTTCTGTCTTTTATCTTATTGATGGTTTCTGTTGTTATCCATGCTTTTTGTTGTCTTTCCCTTTTCCCCAGTATTTCTTCACATGTCTCCTTCCATACTGTTTTGACCTGCTGCCAATAGTCTTCTGTATTCTCTACATCTTCCAGCTGTTGGAGCACTTGGAATTTGTTGGATACTGTGACCGCAAATTTGTCTCTTGTTTCTTGATTTCTTAGCTGTCCTACATTAAACTGTTGTCTATAATTTTGCATAGTTGCATATCTCTTGAGTTTCATTTTTACTTTGGCTATCAGAAGATGGTGATCTGATGCCACATCTGCTCCTCTATATACCTTTACATCCTGCAATGATGATCTAAACTTCTTGTTTATGCATATATGATCAATCTGATTTTCTGTTCTATGGTCTGGTGATATCCATGTTGCCTTGTGTATTCTCTTATGTGGAAACATGCTTCCTCCTATAGCCAGTTGATATGAAGCACAGAAGTTTGCGAATAGCTCTCCATTTTCATTCATTACTCCTAGCCCATGTTTTCCCATGACTTCTTCAAATCCAGTGTTGACTGTACCTATCTTTGCATTCATGTCACCCATCAAAATTGTGATGTCTCTTCTTTTTACTTTATCCATAATTTCTTGTAGTTTAGTATAAAATGCTTCTTTCACAGACTCTTCTTTGTCATTAGTTGGTGCATAACATTGGATGACATTTACATGAATTTTCTTTTTAGCTGTTTTGAAAGAAGCTGTTATTATTCTGGGTCCAACAGCTTCCCATTCAATTAGTGCTTTCTGTGCTTCTTTAGATAACATAAGAGCTACCCCTTCACTGTGGTGTGAACTTTCATCTTCATGTCCTGAGGACAGCACCAATTCACCTGTGATGAGTTTCTTCCTGTCTACCCCCTTCCACTTTGTTTCACACATTCCCAGAACCTCGATTTTGTATTCCCTCATTTCTGCTGCTACTTGCGCCACTTTCCCTTGTTCGTTTAATGTCCGAACATTCCAGGTGCCAAATCTGGAAGTTCTCCTAGAAGAAAGAAGGTTAGTCAGCAACACAGACTCCTTTCGGCTTTCTCTGTGTTGCATCATACGCCTCCCCGCGAGAGGACCTTCCCCTGTCTTGGATGGCTGTGTTTTATTTTCTTTATTTGACTTGTCCATATTTGTTGAAGTTTTTTGTGGTTTAAATTTTTTTTACAGGATGGTGTAACCGGCCCCATGCCCAACCCTCCTTAGTCGCTTTTTACGACATGCTTGGTAGGGGACAGTGTTACTATTCTTTGCTCCCCTTTCGGGCCCCGGTAACACACGGGTGATTGAGATTTATTACATATAATTAATTCAATTTTCCCCTAGATAATTAGCCAGTAAAACAAAAGTATATTCATTAATCAATGTGGGATCTAGAGAGGTAGCAAATAGACCGTCAGTACCCCACACTATCATCATACTTGAAGGTTTACATAGCTTGACCCCACTATTGATGTCGATACACCTTTGCTCTTTTCAGAGAAGGGGGTATTTCTTATAAGACCAGTCTCTTATCTGGCACTATCCTGGTATCATCTGATACACCTTTGGGTCCAGGAAAGTCTTTATTTTAATAACATCCAAACCTCTCGCGACAAGAGAGTTCACTTGGGAGCTCTGAATTGGTACTTAACTGCCAGTAAGATGTCGATTGGTTTCTGCTCCAGCCGATGCTTGTTCCTTGCGGGCTGTGTGTTCACTCTCGTCACTGGTATAGTATGGTGGCCGCAACACGTCCCTCGTAGTAACGTAGGGTAATTACGAAGATGGTCCAGCGTCTTCAAGACGAGTCTGATGTAGATGTCTAGCTTTGACTGAAGGCCATTTGTGCCACACATTTGTTCCACAGACTAGTGCCAACGATTGGTACTACGACGCAAATATCTTTTTGAGCTATACAGACTTCTGGCTCAGAGAAATAGTTTCGGCAACTTGGTTAAGATGCCTCTTACACGTGGTTTGGGTTATTACTTTGCACTAGAATCCCACTATGACTTCGTGTTCACTAGGATTGCGGGCTTTCCGTATTAATAAAGGTAGAGTTTTCTTGTGATGTAAGTCCACAAGATGCTCAAACACGTTGTCTGGTCCTTTAAAGTAGAATCCTGATTCTATTCCTTTTTCTGGCTTGTCTGACTGTCTTCTTGACAAGTTGAATTTATCAGTGACATAGACTCCTAAAGTGCTAGATTATAAGCGACGTTCGTACCACGCATCCACATTGCTACTATATGACAAGGCTCCAACCATAAATGTTGTATTTTAACATCTCAAATGCCAAACCAACAGCATGTAACTTGCATATGTTGGTAGAGGTATATTCCCTCTACCCTCTCATGGAAAATTCCTGCTTGAAACATAAAATGTGCTTTTCACAAGTCACTTCCCATATAAGGTATTTCATCTTCCGTTGGTTTCCATCAAATTTACAGATAATCTCTGTCAAGGTGGATAACGTATCGTAACCATTGCCTACAACAAGTGTGCCCGGAAATGATTATATCATTTACCTGGTCCAGCAAACAACTTTCATGCAACAACCCAGCGAGACAGAAAATATTATCAGTGTTAAAACAAACGACTGTAGCCATCTCAAGGTTGTTTACGTATTAATCGGACGCTCCCATTCCTTTCTGATTGGAAGTGTATTACGCATTCGTAAACAACATTTCTCTCTACAGATCCTGGTATCAATATGGGTTCAAACGAACGTTATATCAGTAAGGATGTTCAATGAAACCCCGACATGGCAAGAATTGAAGAAAGGAAGTGTAAACAATGAATCGAAAATACCAAATACTGTCAAAGGTGGGAAACAAGGGAGTGAAAAGCACAGAATGCATTACAAGATGGCACAGGAAAATAATCCATGTTATTTTGTCACACACCCCCTGAACTTTGAGAATATTTATCAGATATTCAGAGACTCGATCGTTCGTTTCTCCTGTGTCTGTGCTTTCCTCTAGTGCTGTTGCTAGAAATAGCATTTTCCTCTTCCCTCTCGACTGATGTTTTCAGCCGGCAGTGGGTACAATTTTGGACGTACTGCCTCATGTCAACTCCTCGACCTGGCCAAAAGTGATGTGCATTTATATTGCGCAATGTCGCTCCTACTGACATGTGTACCATTGAAGGCAATTCGTTTCATGCTTTCATAATATGAGATCTTAAGGGGAGAGGCACTACAAGTTCGTCGATAGAGTACTCCATCTTCTTTGTAACAATGTTCCAACCGAAGTGTGGGACTATGTTCCATGGCACTGTTCAGAGCAGGGTGCCAAGGTTACATCATCAGTCTGCGCTTTTCTCAGCTCTGCTATGCTAAGAAGGAGTGGTGAATAGAGATTAGAGCTCTTCACTGGTAGGTGTTGTGTGCTCTGCTCCATCTTCTTCTTCGTAATTGTTTGATGGTTTTCACTATTCTAGTTGTCCAGGCTATTGCAGTCCGAGCAATCTTGCACATACCGTCGAACATTTCGTTGCATGCCTGGCCAGAAATATCGAGTGAAACATGCCTCAATAAGGCGTGTGCACTTCTTTGAGGTTCTGACTGGACCTTATGCATTTGTTGCATCGGGAGGGCTATAGGAGACTGGGACAACTAACAGCCTATTGATTCCTATCCGTCTGTATACTAAATCCTTCTCCCTATAATATGCTCCTTGTAGAGTATGTAGTAAAATCTGTGAGATAATCGCTAATTTCAGTAAGATTTTAGTCCTATGCTAATAAATAACCCAGCCCGCAAGTGTCTGACTATAAGCGTCTCACACGCCAGCCTCGCGCTGAATTTTGTGCCATGGTAATGCTTAGAAACGATCCCGCCGTATAAACCTACTCGCTTTCCTTGTGACGTACAATAAACATTTTTAACATTTTGCCCCATCTGATAGAGATTGCGGCAAGACTTATAATTAACGATCTTCCAGAAATGTGCCGCCAAGTTACTGTCTGAATTAACGTAATACTTTAACTTTAACGCCTTTAATTGTAGTTATTCGGACATTTTTTGGTAGTGTAACACGAGACAACAGTAATAATTAACGCAAATTCTAACACCCGCCGCGCAAAACCCTGCTTCGCTTGACACGCTGTGGGATTGGCCCGATGATATATACACACAGACAGTTTAAATTCTCGCCGAGTAATGTATTTCTGACGTCACTCAAACAAGTTAGTTATTTGAATAAAATGCTAGAGCGAGATGAGAGGGGGGAGATGGCCGACTTGTGTAAAATTTATATTTGACGATTGACAGTGATAAAATTGAAAATCTAAACCATAATGAAACTGACCATAAAAATCACGTATTATATAGCTTAGTATCTCCTGAGCCCAAATTTGTTTTAAAATATATGGTAGTCCAATTATTAGCCAAGTTATTGAGATAATACTAACTGACTAAGAACACTAGAACGGACAGACTGTGGTTCCTGCTTGTTTTTTTCATAACGTTAGTGGGGACGCCATCTTAGAAAGAGGCATTGGAGTAAATTCAAATCCGATTGGGTAATAAGAGTATAGGAGTAAAAGGGGAGCGGTAGGAAAATGTTAACCAAAACTAAACATCTTTTTGTATTGGCATAACTAACGCAGACTGGCCAATCGACTACCAGACACAGAGTTTGTTTGGAAATTTTTTTTTTCAAAAACTACATTTGAATTCTGGTAGTCGCAAGCTTTCCATTGGCCAGTACTAATAGATATTAGCAAAAAGCTTTCAATGCTCATCGCCAGTTGACAAAAACTTTTTCTATCAAATACGCTGAGATCAGCTGTGTTAATTTGTAAAATAAATAATTAATTCGCAGTCTGGGCAGGGCAGAGAAAAACTGAGGCCATTCTTTGCAAGTCAGCGTTATTTGTTACACATTTCTTTGAAATTGTGGTAAGAAGGCTTTATGTATTAATATGTTTATTACAACTGCCAAAGTTAGATACTGCTATTGGGAAAAGTGAAGGACATGCCGGGAGCAGACATTATTGAGTCCTCACATTGAACTGTATTTAACTGTTGTATATTGTCATGATTTTGTTTTAATATTATTGTATTAGAATATGTTAGTGGGCCTCCGTGTTCCATGAACACTGTTCCACATGCCTGGAGCGTTTATAATTTAAAAAAGAAGTGCAAATCATACAAAAGGAGATGTGGTTACTCCACGTTATTGTATTGAGGAAAACTATGTAAAAGTACAGTGGCGTATCTGCCATAGGAACCTGAGGTGTGAGTCATATAAAATTAGGGGCGAGTGCACTTGTATGCACCCGAGGCTGACCCCATACCACCGTATGTAAATAATAATAATAAAGTGTGATCAGATATAAAAAGGCCAGGGTGTCTTTTTATTGCAGAGGTTTTAGTTCCTGTTACCAGCCGGTGACAGGAAACCTGATGAGTGAGTGTAACGCCAACAAGTCTCCGGTAAAACGTTTACGCTGTCAGCAGATAGCTGGAGGAGCTTGGCTGTGCTGATATATCTACATTTTCTGCAACGACACACTGAATTATTCTTCTACAAAGAATCCCAGGTGATGTGTTAGCATCTGGGTATATCTGACACTTCAATTATAATAAACTTTGGTATTTTCAATCATACCCAGGATGTTATGGGGCGTGATGAAACTACAGCCCCTCCTAACAAATGACAAACACTATTAGATAATAAAGTTGTAATCTGTGAATACACCAACAGGAGAGATAGAGTGACATTATACTTATTGGACAAAGTGTCCACACATTTTAGTTAATCCTTTTATGTAAACTATCTTTTCCTCATTTTCAAAGATCTGTCCAAAAGAGATGGCGGGACAGGCAGATTAAATTGTAAAAAGAAAATATTCAATTTTAAAGAGAAAACTTTAACCACTGCCTTATTTATTTATTTAGTTATAGTGAGTTAAAGAGTATTGTGTTGATGTACCATCATTTTCATTTCTCCCCTAGACACTAGGCACATCATACACCAGACACTAGAGCCAAAATATTGACCGTGTGAGATCTAGAGAGGTAGCGTTAGGTTCCCTGCAAATATTTCATCATCATCTATTATAGTCAGGGGCCTACATGTGCTTGACCTCACACGGTTAACACAGACACAGCTTTCTTTCCTTTTAGGTATACCATAATAACCTCCCCAGCAAATTAAACTTGCTACAGAGTATAGGAGCAGCTGTCATACAACCTTGTGAAACACGGCTTTAAGGTTTTATCATCTCTATATGCCGTCCTCAGCTCCGATATGTTCAGGCTGATTAGAGATGAGAGCTCAGGGGCCGCTTGGGCTTGTCCTGGGTTCTCTCTCTCTTGTGTCGACCTGGGGTCACGCGAGGGATCCCCGAGGAAGACATATTTCTTCCCTATAATTAAAGGATATACTAAATCATCTAACACTGCGGCATTCATTTTTCTCTGGACAAAACGGGTTGAAACATCCGCAACCGTAAGAATTATAGGCTCTATATTTTTCCTAGGCCCCTGTATTTCTACAGTTTAACCAGTGTACTGATGGGCCTTCACCAAATATGGCGAAACTAGAGCTTCGTATTCTAAACCCGAGTCAAATAAGCAGTATACGGTTTGGTTACCAACAGTTACATGTTCTTGGGTTGGGGAGGGGAGAGGGGGGTGATGGGTGAGGTTTTGTTGGCATGTCGGGAGGTCATGTTTCCCTGTCGACCTCGTTAGAAGGCATGCAACGTTATAAGTGCCTGTTTTCGGCCAGTTACGGTACGATGTTAAATGTGTGTCATTTTTGCATGATCTACACCATTGTCTTCCAGTTCCCTGTGCTTGATTGCTCTGTTTCATCCTGGTGCTGTCCTGTGGTTGTTGAACCTTTTTGTGTGTTGTGTTGTTCGTTGCTTGCACAGCCGTGGATGGACGATCTGTTTGCTGGGAGAGATTATTGTGGCTACGCTTCCTGGCAGGGTTAGTTTCTGCCTGGGCGCTTTGGCGAAGGTTACCATCTGCTATAGAGTTTCGGCACCGTGCTCCGCCAAGAACCGTCTCAGGTCAGGGATGAGCGAGTCCTTGAACTGCTCCACGATTATCATTTCCTGTAACCCTTCATCAAAGGTGCTGATAGATCCCCTTAACCTCAGGTACGCTTCTAACCTGGTAGCAAACTGCCTAAACGACTCGTCTTTCTGCCTCTTAGCCTCACGGTACTTGCTACGAAAAGACTATGCGTTCAACTAAAAACGCTGGAGCGAATCTTTCTTCAATATTTCATAGTTGTTTTGCTCCTCTGTGGGCATCTTCAGAAATACATCATAAGCAGATCACCTAAGACTCTGGGATAACTTCATGTTTTATTTCTCGAGAAACGGTTGCTGTAGCAATTAACGTAGAGGAAGCTTATAACAGTGTGAACTTTGACACATTAATGAACTGTGTAATGGTTTGCAGTGTTAACCCTTGTCTAACAAGACAGTAGCAGCTGCCTTAACTGAGAGATCATAGGGGATTTCCCTTGGTAACATGGACATCAGACCCAATGAGCATTTGTCTGGGACTAACCAAGGGTTCTCCATTATCTATATATCAATATCTATACAGCAAAAGCAGCCACCATTCAGCAACTGGGTTGGGACGAACACTGACATTTTCTGATGACATACTCATTTACAGAACTGGTTCTGACCGACAGGTAATGATTAAAAGCACTCATGTGACACTACAGGAGGTGTTTCAATGGTGCAAGGAAACTAGCTCCAAAGTCAGTCCCAACAAGGCCTGCGTGATGTGGTGCTCCTTAAACAACTCCAATGTGAGAACAAAAACCTTACAGGTATTACTCTCAATAGACAGTAAATTGAAAGGCAAGAATAGTTGAAATACCTTGGAGTTACATTCGATCACGAGCTATCGTATATGTACCTTGTTGATAACATCATACAGAAATGCAGAGAGGTCTGGCAGCTCTGAAAATAATGACCGCAGCGCATCTGGAGCAGAGATTATTATTTCTTCTTTATCATCAAGTCAATATCATATTGGTCAATACGTATGGGTTGAGATACTCACGCTGTCAGTAACATAATGTGAACGACTAGAGCGCATTCAAAATGAAGGAATGGGTATAGTCTTGGGCTGTACGCGAGATAACCCCATTGTCACAATGAGATACATTCTTGGAGTGCTGTCAATTAGATCCAGATATGCGATGGCCCAAGCAAAAGCCTGTATTCGAGTAACCACAGACAAATGACACCCCTTGCATGGAAACATAGCTGACATTAAGGGAGCAAGAATAAAGAGGGATAGTCATGGATGGCACAGGCAGAGACAACGTTCAAGCAGGTGACCACAGTTTAAAATATATTCAAATGGGAAGAGTGTAGTAAGTCACATGAGAACTGGATTAACTACCAGCAAGTCATCATCACTCTTGGCAGAGAGTGTAGAACTTGAGGCAATGAGAAAGCAGAACTGGAAAATAATCAACATGATCATGCCGGGGATAATGATGCCATTGTTTATACAGATGGGTCCGTGATCCGTGGTGAGAAATCAGGTTGGGGCTTCTCTGCTAGAGTAACGAGCAGAATCGTCGCCTCAAAGCGGGGCTTGTAAGTTAACAACTTCCAGCATGAGAATGGAGGTAGAGGCAGATACTGTAGCCATACGGTGGCTGAAGGAAACTTTATTAACAAAGGCAGTCATTGTGTCAGACTTATGGTCCATGCTTCGAAAGGTTCAAAATGGTTGGCTACGGCATGAATGGAAAACATTCATTAGAAGCTTAAAATCGACAGTCGCTGGTGTGGATCTACTGTCCTGGTCATGCAGGGGTACGCGTTAATGAGAGAGCTGACAGACTAGCATATAGAGCACCCACACTGTCGGTATTTTTTTTTAGCGTAAAGCTCAGAGTAGTGTTCGACCCACCTTTCCATCTGTTTACCCTTATCGGTTAGCTTCTTGTGCCGTCTTACCTTTTAGGAGACCAAGGGCTTTCTTTATACCACCGTACATTTGTTTAGTGTTGCCTGTTTGAGCTGGTGTCTGGATGCTCTCACTCAGCTGGACCAATAATCATTTGCACAACGTCGAGCAGTTTGTTGGACTTTGCTTCTCGTAGATTTCAGGATCTGTAGCTTTCTAGCACTTAATGAACGTTTGTATTCAATCGCTGCACTGCGTTTAGCTTCAGTGACAGGTTTTATAACGTCTGATGAAGCACCAAACCAGTCATTTGACTTTGCTCTCTTCTTACCAAAGGTGGCAAGCGCAGTACTTTGAATGGTGTACAGCTGGTGCTCCCAGTTCTCCGTAACAGCATCACCATGCTGTGGTCTACTGAGCACTTTCTTGAAGATCGTTGTAAACTGAGCGATCAAGACAGGGTCTGACATCTTCCAGGAATAGATGCTTGGTTTCTGTTCATGTCTGACACGTGGAGTGTTCACGTTCTTATTTTATTCATTTATTTGTTGCCGGGGTTGATTAAAGATCACGGATTTTACGGATGGGTCTAGACTCAAAAATATGTAGGGACCCCTCGTTTAGGGGGTATTGACTTTGGCGACTAGATCGGCTAACGAATCAATACATATTTGGGCGAACTGGAACATTTATCTCCCTCAAATACTTTTTAACCAAACAAACTTAGTAACTGTGATCATTTATTAACTACCGCAATTTTTATTGTATATTCTATTCCGTATTGTGCAAAACAACCTGGCTGCAAATTGTAATGCACTCTATTCAATATCTACTGTTATGTAAAATCTAAGATAGTGATACTTTTTCATACATACCGACGAAAAAATTCCGAAATTTTCACAAATGCGCGCCTTTTCCAAAAAACAACCTAGATCAATCAGTATTAAAATATGTACATAATATTCAACAGCCAAGCAAACCTGTTTTTTTCTGTCGGCTTCCGTTGGTATCTCTTCATTAATCTGTTATTATGTTTGGACATTCATCTCATCTCATAATCGGAACCTCATCTACCCTGTAGTAAAATCTGCGAGAATAATCGCTCATTTCAGTAATATTTTAGTCATAAAATGATAATAAATAAACCCGCCCTATGGTGTCTGACGGTGATACTCTCACACGCCAGCATAGCGCTGAATTTTGTGCAGTTCTAAAGCCTATAGAACGATCCCACAGTAAAAATCTAACACGCGTTTTAGTTTCGGTTTCGAAAACGTAATACTAATATTTAACATTTTGCCCGATCTGCTGCATACACAATGCAGCCTAGCCTTATAATTGACGATTTGTTGGAAATGTAACGCCAAACTGCTGTCTGAAGTAACGCGATCTGTCAACAGTAACACAAAATTTGGTAGTCTTTTGGACTTTTTCTAAGTAGCAATAACGAGACGACTGTAATACATTAACGCAAAATGCTACCAACGCATGCCAAACCCGCGTCGTTCTGCACGCGAGACTAATAGTATATACACGATGTGGCAAAGCCAACTGAGGCAAACACGCAGACAATTTTATCTCATCCTTGCGGTAGTATTTCTGACGTCACTAAAACAAGTAGTTATTTGAAAAATACATGCTAGCGAGAGGTGAAGAGGGGAAAAGATGGCCGTCTTGTGTAAAATTTTTATTTGAAGATTAATAATAATAATAAATTCTTTAAGCACCAAACACGGCGCATAAGGCAGAAACCAGTGCTCTCCAGGTTGTTCGTTGTGACGCCACTCCTCTTAGCTCTTGCACATTATTTAGGCCCAACGTTCTTCCTTCTCTTATTATTGTTCTTCTGAGTGTTTCTTTTGGTCCTTCTTTTTTCCTCTTACCCTCAGGAACCCAAGTGAGCGCCTGTAGTGGTATTCTGTTGTTTTGCATTCGTAGGACATGACCGATTTATGACCATCGTCTTTTCCTTATATAGTCTGAGACATATTTCTGCCTAGAGTCTTCTCTTATTTTTCGATTAGTCTTGAATACTTTCCAACTGATGTTCATGAGTTTTCTAAGACATTTGTTCTCGAATGTATTCAGCTTGTTCATTTGACGATTGCGGGTGACAAAATTGAAAATCTAAACCATAATGAAACTGACCCTAAAAATCATATGGTAGTATAGCTTAAAGTCCACTGAGCAAGAATATGTTTTAAATAATATGATAGTATAAGTATTAACCAAGTTATTGAGAAAATACTAAATGTCTACGGACGCGCGACCAGACAGACTGTTGTTCCTGCTTGTTTTTCATAACGTTAGTGGGGACGCCAGCTTAGAGAGAGGCATTGAGGTAAATTCAAATTCGCATGGGTAACAAGAGTATAGGAGGGAAAGGGGAGCGGTAGGAAAATTGTTACCAAAAACTAACATCTCTTTGTATTGGCATAACTAAAGCAGGCTGGCCAATCGACTACCAGACACCGAGTTTGTTTGGAATTATTTTTGTTTTTCAAAAACTACATTTGAATTCTGGTAGTCGCAAGCTTTCGATTGGCCAGTGCTAATAAATATTAGCAAAATTCTTTCACTATTCATTGCCAGTTGAACAAAACTTTTCATTTCAAATACGCTGAGATCAGCTGTGTTAATTGTAAAATTAAATAAAGAAGTATTCACAGCCTGGGCAGTGCAGAGGAAACTGAGGCCATTTCTTTGCAAGTCAGCGTCATTTGTTTATATTTCTTGATATTTGTGGTAAGAATGCTTTATGAATTATTCTGTTTAATCCCACTGCCAAAGTTAGATACTGCTACTGGGAAAAGTGAAGGACGTGCCGGGAGCAGACATTGTTCAGTCCTCACATTGAAATGTATCTAACTGATGTATGTTGTCATGATTATGTTGTCATATTATTGCATTAGAATATATTAGTAAGCCTCCGTGTTCCATGAACACTGTTCAACATGCCTGAAGCATTTATATTTAAAAAAGAACAGAAGAGAAAATCATACAAAAGGAAATGTGGTTACTCCACATTATTTTATTGAGGAAAACTATGTAAACGTACAGTGGCGTATCTGCCATAGGGACCTGAGGTGTGGTCACAGAAAGGTGGGAGTCATGTAAAATTAGGGGCGAGTGCACCTGTAATGCACGCGAGGCTGACCCCATATCACCGTAGGAAAATAATAAATAGAAAAAGTGATCAGATATAAAAGGCCAGGGTGTCCTTTTGTTGCAGAGGTTTTATTTCCTGTTGCCAGCTGGTAACAGGAAACCTGCTGAGTGAGAATAAAGCCATCAAGTCTCCGGCCATTCGTTTATGCTGTCAAAAGATAACGGGAGGAGCTTGGGCATTTGGAGAGATCGAGATTTTCTGCAACTTCATACTGTATTATTATCCTACAAGGAATCCCAGGTGATGAGTTAAGCCTCTGGGTATATCTGACATTTTCGCTTAATAAACACTAGTAATTCAAATCATACTCAGGAAGTTTATGGGGTATGATGAAACTACAGCCCCTCATACACAGTGACTCTCCCTTTTAGATGAATAAAGTGTTAGCTGTGAACATTCCAACAGGACAGATATATATTGACTTTGTAGTTTAGTGGACAAAGAGTCCAGATATTTTAGTTGATCTTTTCTGTAAACTATCTTGTCCTCATTTTCAAAGACCTGTCCAAAAGATATGGCTGGACAGGCAGATTAAATTGTACATAAAAAATATTCCTTTTAAAGAAAAACTTAACCACTGGTTTTATTCACTTCTTCATAGAAACTTAAAGTGTTTTTGTGTTGTGTACCATCATTTCATTTCTCCCCTAGACACTAGGTACATCATACACCAGACACTAGAGCCAAAATAGTGACCGTGTGAGATCTAGGGAGGTAGAGTTAGGTTCCCTGCACATAATTCATCATCATCATTTATAGAGTCAGGGGCCTACATGTGCTTGACCTCACACGGTTAACACAGACACGGATTTCATTCTTTTAGGATACCATCATAACCTCCCCAGCAAATCAAACGTTGCTACATAAATTGGTAGGCTTGTCCGGGGATAAGAATTTCTCCTAGTACTACATACATTGGGGTCTGGGTCTTAGCATAAACAACATTCTATTTTTCCCAGGAAATCCCCATATATTATTACCCAAGATTTGGGAAGTGAAGAAAGTGTCAGAACCCAGAATTAATGAAATAAATTTATACTTAGTTAGAAACTTAGTTAGTACATTTTGTATTTATCAGAATGGCAGATCTGGCCAAGTTTCGCTCTGCGGCTGTGCAGACTGCCAGGGAAATGAATATGGAGGGTCAAATTTTGATTGACTATGTCACCTGAGAATGTGATAAATTTATTGCTAGGGAAGAACATAGGTTAGCTGAGGAAAGGAAAATACAGGTAGAAGAGGCTAGGGAGATTAAGAGATTAGAGTTAGATAGAGAGGCTGAGATTAAAAGGTTACAGATTGAGGCTGAGAAGAAGGCCAGGGCCTTAGAGGCAGAAGAAATACGACTGCAAAGGGAGGCAGAAGCAGAAGACAAAAGATTACAGAGGGAGCATGAGTTGCGACTAAAGGAGTTAGAGTTGCAAGGCCTTGCTCCGGACAATGGTCACAGCCCCTGATAATGCTACTGCTAGTCAGGGGGCCTCCAACTCAGCCATGGGGTTCCATTTAGACTATTTCGTATAAAAGGATAATGACATTGAGTCATATTTAAGCAGATATGAAGTATTAGCCACTACTTATAGGTTAGAAAGAGAAAGATGGCGGGTAAAGATGTCTCAGGGTCTTCGGGGAACAGCTTATGAAGTGTTTTCTAAAATGAGCAAGGACGACCAAGACAACTATGACATGTTGAAGCAAGCTCTTCTGTTAAGATACGAAAAGAACGGAGAGTTTTATAGAAAGAAATTTAGGAATGCCAGGCTACTGTCGGGTGAGACCTATCACCAGCTCTCCGCCCGGTTAGAAACGTATATGGAGAAATGGGCTTCTTTGGGGAAAACCCAAGATCTCAAAGAGATGATACTAATAGAATAGATAAGAGAGTCCATGGCTCCAGACATGAGAAAGTTTCTCATGGAACAGGGCGCGGAGAGGCTGGGTGAGATAATTAATGTCGCTGAGAGGTATCAGGCAGCCCAGGCAGAGGTAGCTGGCATCAAGAAAAAACCAGTAGATCAGTATAAGGCTCCTCAAACCCATAATAAATTTGACAACAGAGGTAAGCAGAACTTTGATAGGGCTCGAAATGATCTTAAAAATAAAACCTCAATTTCAATTACAGAAAGAATGATGAAAGAAAATCTTTTCATCAAGGTAGATTGTTTTGTCGGTATTGTAAGAAGGAGGGACATGACATAAAGTTTTGTAAAAGAAAACCTGCTGAATTGGCTGCTATGAGAAGGGGGAACCAGGAAGTAAAGAACAAACCTCCTGGACAGCAGGAACCTTATCACCCCCCAGTTTGTGAGGATGTTGTATGCAATGATGTCACCATAAGATGCCTCTATGATACAGGTTTAGATTTTGATGCTGTCGTGAGCTCGCACTTGGTGAACCCAGATCAGTATACCACAGAAACAGTGGAGATACAAGGGGCGACCAAGGACCTACCACTCATGAAACTTCCCATCGCAAGGATGACAGTGAAAACTCGCTATGTGGAAGGGATAATCAGAGCAGCAGTGATAGACGCACCCATCTACCCTTTGATATTGGGGTGTCGTTATGTCTACTTGGGGAATCCCAAGAGACCTGTGGTCTTAGCAGCAGTCCAGACCCGATCACAATCCAGAAAGGAAGAAGATGAACCTATAAATACTCATCCAGAGGAGATGAGGAAGGCACAGGCTGAAGATAGGTAACTGAAGCCGTGTTATAAGAAACTCCCAAAGAGCCATACTCCTCCTAATAAAGGAGAATTCTATATGAAGAATAAATTGTTATATAGGAAGGCCGGCACTGGTTCAGCTGGTCACGGACAGCTGGTCCTTCCCAGTTCATACAGAGAAAAGGTAATGGAGTTAGGTCATGCTATCCCCTTCAGTGGTCACATGGGGATTAGCGCAACAGGACAGCGTATAGCTTGTCATTATTTCTGGCCAGGGATAACGGAAGACACAAAGAGATATGTAAAATCCTGTCCCGAATGCCAGAGAGTAGCTCCAAAGCATTGGACTGCTCCAGCAACTCTTGGGGAAATGCCCATAATGGGAACCCCTTTTGAGAGAGTTGCAGTGGATATTGTGGGACCTCTCACTCGGACCAAGAGGAGGAACAGTTACATCCTTACTCGGGTAGACACTTGTTCTATGTGGGGAGAGGCGGTAGCCCTGTCATCAATCGATTCAAAACATGTGGCAGAGGCATTACTTACGATATTCACAAGGTTAGGATTCCCGCATCAAATCTTGACTGATAATGGCTCACAGTTCAAGGGGAAACTAACAGAAGAGGTTTTTAGGTTGTTTCAAGCCAAGCACTTTCATTGTAGTCCGTATCACCCCAAAGGGAACGGCCAGGTAGAGAGGTTCAATGGGACACTCATTTCTATCCTGAGAAAGTTGGCACATGAGAAACTGATACGTGAGACCAATACTTGCCCGCCGCGTTGTTTGCGTACCGGGAAGTACCACATATTTCAACCGGAATGGCACCCGTAACACTGTTATTTGGGAGGCCTATAAAAGGTCCGTTAGAAGCTTTGTTAAGGACCTGGACAGATGAGAAGGCAGAGGAGACTGTTACCTCATCTTATCAATATGTGAACGAACTGACCACTCGTTTTAAAACTAGTTGGAAACTGGCAAATGATAATTTGAGACAAGCCAGGAAAAAGCATGCTGCTTATTATAATAAGAAAGCTAATGATAGGGAACTTGCTGTAGGGGAGAAGGTACTTCTTCTATTGCCAGGCAGCAACAATAAACTTCAGATCGGATGACAAGGGCCATACACAGTTTTGGAAAAGGTATCCAGAACAAATTATAAGATAGACAAAAAGGGAAAGAAAAAAGTCTATCATGTGAACCTTTTGAAGAAATATCTGGACAGACAAATCCAGGAAGGAACACACCTATTGGCCTTGTCTATCGCAACCGAAATGAAAAATGACCCTCTCTCCTCATTTGAATATCCACTGAAAACCAGTGAAACGTTTGCACAGGTGAAGATCAGTAATCACCTGACAAAAGAACAGAAGGAGAAGGTTCAACAGGTCCTTGAAAAACATACAGATGTGTTAACGGATAAACCGGGGCACACCAATTTGTTGGAATATGATATGAAACTACTAGACCCAGCACCTATCTGTATGAGGCCCTATTCCATTCCTTTCGCTAAGGAAAAAGCTTTGAAAGAGGAGATAGATTATTTGTTACAAGAAGGGATTATTTCTCACAGTGAGTCTCCTTATAGTTCCTGTGTGGTTTTGTTGCGGAAACCATCGGGAGAACATAGACTGTGCATAGATTACAGGAAACTGAATGCTGTCACAGAAGGTCAGGTGGATCCATTACCTGATACTACTCAACTATTTGCCAAGCTGAACAAGGCAAAATATTTTTCTAAGGTGGATCTTGGCAAAAGCTGTTATCAAATTCCAGTAAAGCCTGAGGTTCGACCTTATTTAGCCTTTAGCACCTCGGAAGGTCATTATGAGTTCAACATGTTACCGTTTGGGTTGAAAAATGCCCCGAGTGTGTTTTCTAGGATGATGCGAAAATTGCTGGATCCCCTGAAAAATCCATGTATTTCGAGTTTTATGGACGATATCCTCATTGCTACGGAAACATTTGAGGAACACGTTACCTCTTTGAATATGCTGTTTGATAGACTCAGAGAGGCTAACTTAACCGCTAGGCCAACAAAATGTTGTATTGGTTGTAAAGAGTTGGAATTCTTAGGACATACTGTACATCAGGGTAGCATGACCCCTGATCCCAAGAATCTGGAAAAATTGAAAAGAGCACCTAGGCCACAAACAAAGAAAGATGTGCGATCTTTCGTGTCGTTGTGTGGTTTCTACCAAAAGTACATTGAACATTTTAACTCTATATGTGCTCCTCTGACGGATTTAACTCGCAAATGTCAACCTGATACTATAATTTGTTCCGCACAGTGTGAATTGGCTTACCAGGAGTTATAAGAGAAACTCACAAGCTCGCCAGTATTGCAATTGCCTGACTTGAATCATGAATTTATCGTGAGAAGTGACGCAAGCAATGTGGGCCTAGGCGCTACATTGTTGCAAAGGTCCTCCTCACAAGATGGGAAATTGAGCCCAGTCACTTATGCAAGCCGCAAATTAAACAAGGCGGAAAAAAATTATTCAACAAGTGAAAAGGAATGTCTAGCTTTGATATGGGCTATAAAAAAATTCCAGATTTATTTATATGGCAGGACATTTGTGGTCCAAACGGATCATTCACCACTCGTATTCCTGTCACAAGCCAAGCATGAAAATTCCAGATTATTGAGATGGTCTTTATTATTGCAGCCATACTCATTTCTGATTGAATATATTCCCGGCCCTCAGAACGTAAGCGCAGACTTTTTGAGTAAGACATCCTTGTGATGAAGATCAGAAAAACGCGTAAGACTTCATTGAGCTAAGTTATCTCGCAGATTATAACCTGCAAATGAATGCATGTTTTAGGACGGGAGGTGTGTAGTAAAATCTGCGAGAATAATCGCTCATTTCAGTAATATTTTAGTCATAAAATGATAATAAATAAACCCGCCCTATGGTGTCTGACGGTAATACTCTCACACGCCAGCATAGCGCTGAATTTTGTGCAGAGCTAAAGCCTATAGAACGATCCCACGGTAAAAATCTAACACGCGTTTTAGTTTCGGTTTCGAAAACGTAATACTAAGATTTAACATTTTGCCCGATCTGCTGCATACACAATGCAGCCTAGCCTTAAAATTGACGATTTGTTGGAAAAGTAACGCCAAACTGCTGTCTGAAGTAACGTGATCTTTTAACAGTAACACAAAATATGGTAGTCTTTTGGACTTTTTCTAAGTAGCTATAACGAGACGACTGTAATACATTAACGCAAAATGCTACCAACGTATACGAAAACCCGCGTCGTTCTGCACGCGAGACTAATAGTATATACACGATGTGGCAAAGCCAACAGAGGCAAACACGCAGACAATTTTATCTCATCCTCGCGGTAGTATTTCTGACGTCACTAAAACAAGTAGTTATTTGAAAAATACATGCTAGCGAGAGGTGAAGAGGGGAAAAGATGGCCGTCTTGTGTAAAATTTTTATTTGACGATTGCCGGTGACAAAATTGAAAATCTAAACCATAATGAAACTGACCCTAAAAATCATATGGTAGTATAGCTTAAAGTCCACTGAGCAAGAATATGTTTTAAATAATATGATAGTATAAGTATTAACCAAGTTATTGAGAAAATACTAAATGTCTACGGACGCGCGACCAGACAGACTGTTGTTCCTGCTTGTTTTTCATAACGTTAGTGGGGACGCCAGCTTAGAGAGAGGCATTGAGGTAAATTCAAATTCGCTTGGGTAACAAGAGTATAGGAGGGAAAGGGGAGCGGTAGGAAAATTGTTACCAAAAACTAACATCTTTTTGTATTGGCATAACTAAACCAGGCTGGCCAATCGACTACCAGACACCGAGTTTGTTTGGAATTATTTTTGTTTTTCAAAAACTATATTTGAATTCTTTTAGTCGCAAGCTTTCGATTGGCCAGTGCTAATAAATATTAGCAAAAGGCTTTCACTATTCATTGCCAGTTGAACAAAACTTTTCATTTCAAATACGCTGAGATCAGCTGTGTTAATTGTAAAATTAAATAAAGAAGTATTCACAGCCTGGGCAGTGCAGAGGAAACTGAGGCCATTTCTTTGCAAGTCAGCGTCATTTGTTTATATTTCTTGATATTTGTGGTAAGAATGCTTTATGAATTATTCTGTTTAATCCCACTGCCAAAGTTAGATACTGCTATTGGGAAAAGTGAAGGACGTGCCGGGAGCAGACATTGTTCAGTCCTCACATTGAAATGTATCTAACTGATGTATGTTGTCATGATTATGTTGTCATATTATTGCATTAGAATATATTAGTAAGCCTCCGTGTTCCATGAACACTGTTCAACATGCCTGAAGCATTTATATTTAAAAAAGAAAAGAAGAGAAAATCATACAAAAGGAAATGTGGTTACTTCACATTATTTTATTGAGGAAAACTATGTAAACGTACAGTTGCATATCTGCCATAGGGACCTGAGGTGTGGTCACAGCAAGGTGGGAGTCAAATAAAATTAGGGGCGAGTGCACCTGTAATGCACGCGAGGCTGACCCCATATCACCGTAGGAAAATAATAAATAGAAAAAGTGATCAGATATAAAAGGCCAGGGTGTCCTTTTGTTGCAGAGGTTTTATTTCCTGTTGCCAGCTGGTAACAGGAAATCTGCTGAGAGAGAATAAAGCCATCAAGTCTCCGACCATTCGTTTATGCTGTCAAAAGATAACGGGAGGAGCTTGGGCATTTGGAGAGATCGAGATTTTCTGCAACTTCATACTGTATTATTATCCTACAAGGAATCCCAGGTGATGAGTTAAGCCTCTGGGTATATCTGACATTTTCGCTTAATAAACACTAGTAATTCAAATCATACTCAGGAAGTTTATGGGGTATGATGAAACTACAGCCCCTCATACACAGTGACTCTCCCTTTTAGATGAATAAAGTGTTAGCTGTGAACATTCCAACAGGACAGATATATATTGACTTTGTAGTTTAGTGGACAAAGAGTCCAGATATTTTAGTTGATCTTTTCTGTAAACTATCTTGTCCTCATTTTCAAAGACCTGTCCAAAAGATATGGCTGGACAGGCAGATTAAATTGTACATAAAAAATATTCCTTTTAAAGAAAAACTTAACCACTGGTTTTATTCACTTCTTCATAGAAACTTAAAGTGTTTTTGTGTTGTGTACCATCATTTCATTTCTCCCCTAGACACTAGGTACATCATACACCAGACACTAGAGCCAAAATAGTGACCGTGTGAGATCTAGGGAGGTAGCGTTAGGTTCCCTGCACATAATTCATCATCATCATTTATAGAGTAAGGGGCCTACATGTGCTTGACCTCACACGGTTAATACAGACACGGATTTCATTCTTTTAGGATACCATCATAACCTCCCCAGCAAATCAAACTTTGCTACATACCCGTAAAACGAGGTGTAGAGATGACCCAAAGAGCACAACGCTCCTGGGCAAAACATGTAATCAAAATGTTTGGCAAACAGGTGATTAGCCCATTGTGCCCGAACTTGCCCTCATGTGTACTCTTTATCGCTATGAAACCATTAAGCCTTCCAGGTTTTATTCCAGCCAAAATGGACAGAGCCTCTTATACCGGAAGGTGTCGAGGGTTGCCCCTTCCTCATCTGCCCGAAGGCATACCATTAAGCCTTCCAGGTTTTATTTCTGCCAAAATGGACAGAGCCTCTTATACCCGAAGGTGTCGAGGGTTACCCCTTCCTCATCTGCTCGAAGGCATTTATAGAGGAACATTCAGGACCCGAAATGCATGGCTTATTCTTTGAAACAAGCATATGACTACTGGCAGGATCAACCAGATAACTATCCGAACAGACGTGCGTCTTCTTCGACCATTTCGTCTCTCGCGCGGAGAGGGAGACAGCGCTCTGTGCAGAGCGGATCCCGGCGGCCCCGGCGATTTTATTCTTGCGAGAACCACTGGCCGCCTGCCGACAAGATGTTCCTCTAGTCGGACAGGATGGGCCGAAAGCGACACCAGCTTACTGACTGCCGGCCCACGACTCATTGCGAGAGCGGGGCCGTTTTTGAGACTGTTGTGGAGCCACGATACGAAGATGCGACGGCTTGCTAACATCACGACCGGGGGCTGCGATTTACGGACACAGGAGCCAAACTACTGCCTCGCTAACCGATGAACTAGGAGGGCCCGGTCGTAACGGGATCACCACACGCAGTCTCTCGAGACAGCGACCGCCAGCGCTCTCGAGGAGGGAAACGAAACGAAAATTTCTTTGACGCTTGCCCCCATTGTTTGGACATTCATCATGTACGAGTATATTTTCTTTTAATATGTGGCTCGTTTGTTTGTTCCAGTATTCGTTCATTGTCTTTATTACTGCATGTTTAGTGACATTTTTTTTTTTAATTGTGAGAGTGTTGCCTTGTGTTTTGTGTAATGACAGTTGACATGTGTGGGTGCGTGTCTGTGTGTACTAAGTGATCAGATTATACTGTCGCAAGAGACTGTAAACATAATTTAATCGGGTGGATTCTTTAGAAATCTGTTCTGGAAAAAAGATATCTACTTTGTCTCTGTTAGTTTTACCCGTGTCATCATAATTTTAATTGGGGATTTTACTTTTTAAAGTTACTAGCACAGTTATCAGGAGTTACCTGGAGTGAAAAGTTAGATAAAGAAAACTTGCTTTTACTCTGGTTAAAAAATACACATTACAGTTGGCTAAATAGTTCTGTATTCTTTATCTATGCATAGTTAGACATTCTCAGAAAGAAACATGTATACGATTAGGAATAATTAACATTGTTACTGAACACTCAGTGTACATAGTGTTGCACTGCTTTCCAGTAGGGTCATAAACAAAGCGATCATGTGGACTTCCAACTCTTCAACATTCTACATTCAGTTATCCATGGAAAAAGCGAAACTTATCCTGTTGTAAGCCAGCAACAGTTAATATTTACACTTGTACACATATTTTATTGATTTAACCTACTTGCAAAAATTGATTTTAATGTGAGCATTAAGTGTCTTTGACGTCAACTGGCAGTATGCTACTATCCATTTGTTGTCTATTTCATGTTGTCCAACCTTTCTATGAAAACCACCATCTTCAGGTATTCATTATCTGTAACAAGGATATCCTCGCCTGTTTGGGTCTGATTAAGGAACAGTCTGAAGTAACGTTTGGTGCGTTTGTTGTCTTTCACACAAGGCGGATTGTAGTTTTGGGAAGCGCATGGGTTCGGCACTATTTGTGCCGTGACTGTTTCGAAAAATCCTTTGTCTCTTTTTGTAGGATTTGCATGCTCTGCCGATATCATGTAATCAATCTGAGAATGTTTGTAGAGAGCCAAATTAAAATATGGGCATGTGGCAATCCTCTTTTATTTGCTATTCTGTACTGTACATTTGGCACCTCACATGCCCAACTATTTTAGAATTTGTTATGAGGTTCGTTAATCTTGCCACTTTCAGAAATGACACCCTGGCAATGAGATAATGTCTGTGGATGTATGTTTGACTAAGAAGAAGCTCATCTTGAATTTAATTCTACTTTGCATTGCAAGCGAATGTAATAGAATGATAAGGGCGACTGTAGTTGCGTACATAGATCGTGACATCTTGTGCCCTTGTATGCGCGTAGTCAGAACCGTTTCCATCAATTCGCTGTAGATATGTATGCCAAGAAAGAGCCCAAGAAATTGTGCTATATAATGACCCATTAAGAAGAGCTTCGAGCTGACTCTTATATATCTGACTCATATACACAGTTGCGAGATGTTATTGACTATGATGTTGATGGAGGAGAGCTTGGGCAACTTTTTATACCTCAACATTCCACGGGCAGCCCACGCTACATGCATAAATGGTTGCGAAATGATAAGCATAAAAGTCCATGCAAGAGATTGTTTTTCTAAGTTTGCACTTTCCTCGGGAATTCTATTGACGTTACTACCACACCATTTTAAGACAACGTCCCTTATACCATGTTACTCACCACTCTTGATTACAGCAACCGCCTTGCATTCCTGAGCACTAAAACGGCGTGCATGCTTTCCAGATGGTCTCTTGTCAGCATCACTGATGACCTAAAACTCCGATGTAGGTGAAAACTCAAACCAAACTTGAAATTGTTGACGTGGCTATTCGTTGAATGTAACATTTCTTGCAGCTTTAGGAGGAGGTTAAGTCTTGTTTCTTGATAGTTGTTACATCTACTCCGTGCCTGAATATCTCAAATATTAGAGCTGCAACTATGCAGGCTCTTCATTTTGTAGCGGAGGGTGGGGTCTGTGCGGTATTGCCTCCCCTGCTTTGCAGTAGTGGTCCGACAGTGGCCAAAACTCAAGAGTATCTATTATAGGCTTCAATGGAGTCTATCGTTACACAAGATTACTCTTGGCGTAAATGTAGATAGAAGAGTATTAAAGCTTCTTTCACATGGGAGTCTTCACAAGATATTCAGAAAAGCGAAAAATATGCTGGCTGTTATTGAGCACGTTAATTCTGTAATCTGCTGACAACTTTTGTGAAGGATTTAAGCACTTCTTAAGTTCAGCTCGTTTAAGCCCCCACACTTGATTTACTCAGTGGAAATCTATTACTCTAGTATAGCTCTGTTTAGAGTGTGTGTAGTAATTTGACTGAGACAAACATGCAGTAACTTTAAAATGATTAAATCGAAGTTAAATTTGTAACATTACAAATACAAAATTTAATAATCACTTTAGGTTTTAACAGTTGGAAATAATTTGAATAGTTATGGATCAAGAAAAGTTATCTTCACAGTCTTTATGGAATGTGAGATATTAAAAAAAGTTTAAGTGGCAGCATATATTTGAACTTAGCTGCCAATGACGGTTCTGCTCCTTCTTATGGGTTGGTTCTTTTCGCTCTGCTCCCGCTCGTCTCTGATCAAGGTTGTCGGGGGTAGCTCGTTTCCCAGACACGTAAACGAGAGTCTACCACGTGCGTCCTTCGTCTTAAAGCTTAGGCCACGGTTCCCTTCTTGTTCCAGAGATAGTACTTTCTGCTGGTACCACCAATAATTATGGTAAAGAATAGAACGAAACGCTCTTCCGAGTATGGCGTTTTCCACCCCATAGTTATGGGTTCCTATCTTCCCATACCACCATCTCAATAACTCAGACTTTACCCTCTTTGAGAATTAAATTTAATCCCTCGGGATAAAACTTTCTTTACATTTAAATAGAATAGCTTTCACAGTTACTTTATATTTAAATGAAAAGGTTAATAATACAGATAGAGTCTGTTTACATATACATCTCCACCGATTGAAAAGTGTTCACAATATAAATTACATATATTTTCTTTTATGTTTACACTGATTTAAGCTTGAAAACTTACATTAATTTTAAAGTCACTATGTTCATAGGGACATTTACACCGCTTTGAAAATGTAATTATTATACTTAGAATGTACATCATTTATTTCACCTTTCCCTCCCTGCTTCATAGGGAACCTGGAACTACTTTATGATTTTAGTTCTCTTTACGAAACTATCAATAAAGCAATCACTAGCCCATGCAGTGTTGGTTCATGAATGATCATTCTAGATACTGAGGTTGCCAGCCTCAAATGACTTGAGCGTCCTGTAGCAATTTTCACACATTAAAATTCCAAGTATATATATATATATATATATATATTTATATATATATATATATATATATATATATATATATATATATATATATATATATATATATATATATATATATATATATATGTTAGTTCACATGTTTGTAATGAAACATATAATTATATAAGCACTACATACGCCAATCTTGGCTACAGACTTGTTGCTCAGATGAATAAATTAGACGAGTCGGTCTCTTACACGCTTCTGGGGTGTCTTTAATTTGACAATAGATTCCCTCTCTGACTCCGTGTGTTTCTTCAGTTTCCTAGTCCCGGTGATCCTTATTAAAATGTAGAGATTTCCTGTGCTTTGTAAGTCTTATTAGGTTGTCCAATAAAAGGTCCGGTTAAAAAAAGAAAGTATGAATCTAGTCTTCACTCTGGCGAGGTCTGGTGTTGTCTTGGCGAGCGTGAAATTAAGAATGAAATAAAACTGCGAAATGGTCAGACTATATTCCTATCTTCCCACGCCTTCCTTTGCTATGGAGTTAAATAAACGCTCCAATCATATTCAAACAGCTCGGATGTGGTACTTTCAAAATACTTCCGACATGAAAAAATTTTGCAAAGGTCACGTCTCCCATATATGGCAATAAGATGTCCGATGCCCTTGTGTACAAACTTACAGGCATATCGGTAGACACACATGACAACATGGGTAAGCTGTAATACTTATTACTCTATTAGAAAGTAATGTTGCCATAACAAGTCGGCCCGAAAGCGATTATGTCATACTTGTCTGCCCACATGTGTCACACAGACAGAAATCTCGTTATCTGTCGTATGAGTACGCAAAACTCCGTATTTGCCCATCTGGGTTACTAAACGATTCGTCTTATCAGCGGTTCAATCTAAATACGTCGGCGACTATCTTATCTCAGTTGCTCACAGCAAACCAGGATGACCGGGGAACAAACAGGTGACATCACAGAGAGGTGTGTCGAATTATTTGATAAAATCAAATATCTGCTATTTTGCAGAAAAAATAACGAAGAAAGAAAGAAAGAAAATTGCGATAATTGACAGCGCATAATATAAATTAGTAACACAAATGTACTGATACTGCCGGAGAGAAACAAAGTTCGATAGGGGCCGACCCGTTTTGTCACATACCCCCTCTCCTATGAGATTTGTAGAATATCTAGCAATGGGGCTGTCACTTCTCGATGGGTTCTACTGTCTACCCGGTTCTCTCTCTCTCGTAGAGTTTTCCTCTCTTCCTTTATCGCGGTGGCGAGTGAGTGAGTTTCTCGCTTGGCATTGTGTGCAGCTTTAAACGAGCTGACGCACATCTGCCCCCGGTCTAGGCCAAAAATAAACCTTCTTAAGTTTATTCATCGTCGTTCCTATTGAAACATGTTCTCCTGATGATGAAATGTGAGCCGCTTTCATGACGGAGGGTCTTAAGGGGAGAGGCACCACGAGTTGCTTCCCTTGCCTCGTCCGTTGAAAAATAATCCCATCCTCGTTGTGGAACGTTCCAGTTGAAGCATGGTTTATTTTGAGCTGACTCTGTTCAGAGTATGGTTCCATCTGCGCTCGTCGTAACTCTGCTTTACTACATAGAAATGTCGAGGTGCGAGTTATCCAACTTTGGTTGTTGGTTACTCTGCTCAAACTCGTTCTTCGTAGTTTCATCCTTCTGGTTGTCCGGGCTATGGCTAACAGAGCAATCTCGCACAAACTGTCGAACATCATGTCGCAAACCTGGCCAGAAGTAATTCAAGGAGACCTGTTTTACCAGGGCATATGAACCTTTAATGGGATGGGGCATGGTTAAATGCATTTCCTGCATGAGGCGTGTGCGATAGGGTAATGGGACTAGCTGTCTCTTATTCCCCACCTGTCTATATAACCTTTCTCCCTGTAATATGCTCGCTGGGGAGTATGGACGTAATTGCCATACAACTTGGAAAAGAGGCTTTAGAGATTGATCTGCCCTGTGTGCCTGCTTCAGCTCTGATATATTCAGGCTGTTTAAAAATGACAACTCAGGGGCCGCTGCGGCGTGTCCTGGGTTCACTATCTTTTGTGTCGGCCTGGAGCCACCTGAGGGATCTCCAAGTAACACATATTTCCTCCCTAAAATGAGAGGATAGACTAAATCGTCTACCACTGCGGCATTGATTTTCCCCGGACATATCGGGTTGAGACATCAATTTCCGCGACCGGCAGTAGCACAGGCTTTATACTCTTCCGAGGCCCCTGTATTTCTACAGTTTCCCCAGTATATTGGTGGGCCTTCACCAAAGATGGGGAAACTAGAGCCGAGCATTCGAGGCCCGAATTATACAAGCACCGTATGGTTTGGTTGCCAACGGTTACTTGCTCAGTAATAGAAGGGTAACCAGGATTTTGTTCATATGCCTGGGGGTCATGTTTCCCTGTCGGCCCCCTGATCAGGCAAGCGACACTATAAGGGCCAGATTTCGGCCTCTTACAGTCCAATGTAAAATGCGTGTCAGTTTTGCACGATTTATAATATCGTCTTCCAGTTCCCTGGGATGAATTGCTCTGTTTCTGCCTCTGGTGATCTTGTGGTTCTTGTTGCTGTTGGTGGGCTGTTTTGTGTGTTGTGTTGTCCGCACTTTTGGAGTTATCATCTGGGTGATCCTTCTGTTTGGGGTGACTATTGTGGTGGCGCCTTTTTGACGGATTCACTTCCGACTGGGTGTTCTGGTACCTATCGGCAAACAGTACCACCTGTCGTAGATTTTTGATAGGTATTTATGATCGACTTTGGTCCCGTCTGAATAGAACTAGAACAGGTGATAACTCAGTGAGAGATAAGGTACAGAAAATAGATTTCACGAGTGAAATGGTGAAAGGTAGAGTCTGTCCCTGGATTTGAGAAGATACTCTAGTCCAGCCTATCAGCCTATCTCTACAACAGAAATTTGTTGATCAGACAGTCTACTTTCTAGATATATTAGAGAGGCGACAGGCGATGTATACTATAAGGGGTGTCAGGAAGAATTTCAGCAGCGAGCGCGCAGTGTCACGTCTCGTCCGCTTCGCGCAGGTGACTCAGTGTGTGTCTGTAGTTGTGATGTGCTACGGAGCGAACGGAATAATTTGTCTTCTCTTTGTTACTTTCACAATTGCCTCCACGGCTGGCGGAGTTGTGGATTAAAGTTGCTACCATAAGTGAAATGGGTTCATTTTCGATACAAGACAACAGGAGGCTGAGACGTTTGGGAGTCATGACCCAAGTGGGCCCGCCCCCCTTAGAGTGTAAAGGAGTATGTAGGGCCGAAAAACTTGTCGGACGGGGGACTTCTTCTGATGATCAGATTGCTTCCTGTTGTATCGCTCTGTAAAGAGTTTCCTATCATAGTTACATGGTCAAACCAGTGACGATCGGGAAAAGACCGATTGACTTCTGGAAAGACAGATGACACTGGGAAAGACTAGAAACCGACTGACCGGGTTAGCACCCCGTAAGCTGTATTCAATTGCTACAGGACCCAAAAATGATAGATGCCCCCAGGATTCACCGAAAGGGGGGGAGAATGATGAATCCACAGGCGCCTCATTGGAATTGACCAGACCCGTTACACGGACTTCGAGCTCTGAACAACGGCTGGAATTTCCATGTGCCTGTGGTAGGGAATTCTCTACTCAGAGCGGAATGAAAATCCACCGAACGAAAAAGGCGTGTGGGAGGTCATCTGGGGGAGATCAACAGCGCTCTGTCTCGACGGGTAAGACGTTAGAAGAACGCAGCCAGGAGTCAATCCACAGTGCTGAATACATTCAAGTTGATCTGCCTGATGATGATCTCACACACTTCTTGGACGGGAAGAGAGATGCAATCAAGTTTCCACCTGCCAGTGCAAAAGGGCTTTGGGAACAGCTGGACGAAGCCTTGGCAAAAGAGTTGGATAAAAACCTGAAGCAGATAACTTTGGAGAAGAAGCTGGAAATCTTCGGCGACATAATATATCTGCACTGTCGCAAAGTGTTCGGAGTGAGGGAGGCAAGGGAAAGTAACCCACCACGAAAAAGTAGAAGACAAATTAAAATAGAAGAAATCAGGAAACAGAAGAAGCATGCCCGAAAACTTTTCAAGAACGCAGTTGCCACAGAGAAGGAAGGGTTACGACAGGTTTGGGAGCACCTGAAAGGCCAACATAATGCCCTTTGTAGAGCAGAAAGGTTGTGCAGGAAGAGAACGAAGACTCGAAGGGATAGGGAAAGATTCTTCAGGGAGCCCTTCAAGTTTGCCAAAGAACTGTTTGAGCAGCCACGGTCGGGTACGCTAAACATCAAGAAAGAAGACCTGGAAGAACACCTTAGAATGACATATTCAGATGGTCGCAGAGATGAGCCGCTCAACAGCATGGCAGGCCTTAAATGGCCGAGTAAGCCAGGAGCTGAATTTAACACCAAACCCCCAACGGTGCAAGAGGTAGAAAGCATTGTCCAGAAAGCTCGGTGCAAGTCAGCTCCAGGTCCTAATGGTGTTCCATATGTGGTGTATAAGAGATGCCCTGAAGTGCTCAAACGACTGCTCCATTTACTGAAGAATGCGTGGAAAACCCAGCTTGTAAGCAAGGAATGGAGAAAGGCGAACGGAGTCTACATCCCGAAGGAGCAAAACTCCACAGACATCAGTCAGTTCAGGCCAATCTCACTACTCAATGTGGAAGGGAAGATATTCTTCTCAGTGATGGCGAAAAGACTCACTACATACCTCCTCGCAAATGGGTACATTGACACTACCATTCAGAAAGGAGGTATCCCAGGTACACCAGGATGTCTAGAGCATGCCACAATGATCTGGGAAGCAATCCAAAAGGCAAAGTCTGACAGAACAAACCTCCATGTAATCTGGTTGGTTCTAGCGAATGCTTATGGATCCGTTCCACACCAGATGTTGTGGCAGGCCCTAGAAATGTATCATGTTCCACAAGAGATTGCAGCAATGCTGAAGCTGTATTTCGCAGGGTTTGCCATCAGATTTTCAACCAGAGAGTACACAACGAAGTGGATTGGCCTTGAAGTTGGAATTGCGATGGGGTGTACCATCTCTCCGATACTATTCGTGATGGCTATGCAGGTAATCCTCAATGCGGCTGAAGAAATGGCTATAGGTCCAAAGCTCGGTGGAATGTGTCACATGCCACCGCTCAAAGCATTCATGGATGACACAACAATTCTGACATCAGATGAACATCAGGCCCGGAGGATGTTAGAACGCCTGGATGAACTAGTCAGCTGGTGCAGAATGAGCTTCAAACCCAAGAAGTCGAGAAGCCTATCAGTCAGGAAATGGAAGATAGCAGAGGACATATTCATGGTTTCCAACCAAAGAATCCCTACTGTCATTGAGGAACCTGTTAAAAGTCTTGGCAGGGTGTACGATGCCTCATTTAAAGACTCGAAGGCAGTGCAACAGACAATAGAAATGGCAGACAGAGGGCTACAGATTATAGACCAAAGCAGACTCCTGGGAAAGTTCAAACTGTGGTGCCTCCAGTTCATGTTGATACCGAAGTTGCTGTGGCCACTGCTTATATATGAAATAAGCACAAGTACAGTGGAGGCTATAGAGCAGAAGGTCAACAAGTTCATGAGAAAGTGGCTAGGGGTACCACCAGGTCTGTCAGATGTAGCACTGTACTGCAAAAAGTCAAAACTTCTGCTTCCTTTCAAGTCAGTTGTTGAAGAGTACAAAGTTAGAAAGGCAAGGCTTGCAATGATGCTACGCGAGTCAGCTGATGACGTGGTTAAGTCCATTCAGCCCACACTGAAAACAGGAAGGAAGTGGAGAGTGGAAGAAGCTGTTGATGCTGCCCAAGAGTCACTCAAACTGAGGGAGGTAATCGGATACACACAAACGAATAGACGGGGATTTGGTCATGGAGACATCCACTGGTGGTCCAAGGCATCAAGCAGGGAGCGCAGAGACATGGTAGTTCAGGAGATACGATTAGCTGAAAATGATAAGAGGTTGCAAAAAGCAGTGCAGCAGGTCCAACAAGGCCAATGGACTACATGGGAAGGAGTCCTGCAGAGGTCCTTGACATGGAATAATATATGGCATATGGTACCTCTTAGGCTCAGCTTCATTGTTAGATCAATGTATGACCTGCTGCCGTCAGCCACCAACCTTGTGAAATGGGGAAAGTCGGATGATGAACAGTGCCCCCTGTGCCAGGGGAGGCAGACACTCGAACACGTGCTCTCAGCGTGTAAGGTGTCATTAGGGCAAGGGCGATACACTTGGCGCCATAACAAAGTGCTAAATGAATGTGCTGCGACAATAGATCTGGCTAGGATGAAGGCGAATAGCAAACCCGGGCCGAGCACCGCAAATACATACTTTCTGAGGGCAGGAAAGTCAGCTCACCCCAAACCGAGTAAACCTGGTAGCAGTTTACCATCTCTTCTTGACTGTGCAAACGACTGGGAGATGGCGGTAGACCTACCTGGACGAGGGGCATATCCGGAGAGTATTAGAAAATCGCGGAGACGGCCGGATATAGTGCTTCATTCTTCAGCAACGCTTCAGATCATTCTGATTGAACTGACCGTGCCATTTGAATACAGATTAGACGAGCAACATTCGTTCAAAGCGGCCAAGTATAGTGATCTGGCCGCGGATCTGAGACACGATGGGTTCACTGCAAGGGTCATGGCAGTTGAAGTGGGCGCAAGAGGGCTTGTGGCTGCATCAGTGTATGATCTATTGAAACTGTTGGGGCAGAAGGGACAGTCGAGAACAAGGGCACTGAAGAGGCTTAGTGAAACTGCCGAAAAGGCATCAGGCTGGCTGTGTAACAACCGCAATGGGCAATGGAAATCGTGACAATAAATGCTGCAGTACAGAAAACACCAGGAATTTTTCTAAGTCCACAATACGCTGAGTTTTTAGGCATACTAGTGAAAGGGCTGTGGCTGAGAGGCGACAGGCGATGTATACTATAAGGGGTGTCAGGAAGAATTTCAGCGGCGAGCGCGCAGTGTCACGTCTCGTCCGCTTCGCGCAGGTGACTCAGTGTGTGTCCGTAGTTGTGATGTGCTGCGGAGCGAACGGAATAATTTGTCTTCTCTTTGTTACTTTCACAATTGCCTCCACGGCTGGCGGAGTTGTGGATTAAAGTTGCTACCATAAGTGAAATGGGTTCATTTTCGATACAAGACAACAGGAGGCTGAGACGTTTGGGAGTCATGACCCAAGTGGGCCTGCCCCCCTTAGAGTGTAAAGGAGTATGTAGGGCCGAAACACTTGTCGGACGGGGGGGACTTCTTCTGATGATCAGATTGCTTCCTGTTGTATCGCTCTGTAAAGAGTTTCCTATCATCTTATATATATGATATGGTATATATAATGTATAAATATATATAAAATAATATATATATAACCATATATATATATATATATATATATATATATATATATCAACCACTCACATACACCCACACATACAGATAAGTGACGACAATTAGACGCACAAACGTGAAAACTATATTAAATGGAGTAGGGATATTGGGACAAGCTGACCAACACGGTTAATAAGTTTTATGTTAATTTTATTTGTCATAAAGAACTTCACAACATTTATCAAAACATAAAAATCATAGGTTACAAAATTTATAAGGAATAGACCCATAAGTGTAATCTCTCTCCCCCTCCCCCCCCCCCCCCCCCCCCCCCCCTCTGTTGAGACAAAATCTCGTTAGAAGAAGTTATTAACCCCCCCTTTCCCCAAAGGTCAAAAGGATTGGCGTTATGGTCTAGAATTTGCCTATGCTGTAAAGAACACAGTTTCTCAGTTAATCTATTCTGAAATGAACAGTATTAGCAAAACATAAGAAAGGCACAACAAAGTGAGTATATTAGTTATACAAATTTAAGAATTATTCATTCCTTCTTTTTCTCGCTCTGACAAACATGTGATCACATTTCATTCTCACTTACCAAATAAGTGCTTTCACCACATCTGGAACATATCTCCATGATACATCCACAAATCTAAGGTTGGGTTATTTGGCGAAACCAGCCCCAGTTTCTCCAAGACTGATTAATTCTCTTATTGGGAAACGCTTGCTTCGTTACTGTTACTAGCATTCTGTTTATGACACATCAATGAGTCCAGGTAGGAAATTACTTAAGAGATTTAATGGTCACAGTGTCAGTAGCTGATAAATTTGATACTAGAAGGAAATGTCAGGTGTTAAAATCTCTCAGGATCAAGAATCCTCGTCACACCACAAATGATCGATAGTCAGAAAATGTCAATGTTTGATTATTTCGCCACAACGGGCTGAATGTATATACAAATTGGGAAAAAGAAATCTGGATAGCTCTAGGCCCAGTTACAATTTATTCTTAATATTCTTTGGGTTGGTACTCTGTCTCTTTCTAGGTGTAAACAAGAGACCAGACCGGTCCACCTTGAAGACCCGATAGTTATAAAAAAGAATGTTCTTTTTGTACTGTAGGACTTAGATCCGTTATTCTCAGATTAGACTTTTTCACAGATTAAGGCCTCTGGTATATTTTGGGTCTGTGACCCGTACTGAATATAGGAAGAAAAAAACAACCATATAATCACAATAACCACCACACCACTATTCTATCCTAAAATTAACCCGCGCAGAATTATAAGTTATTATCCACTCGGTTATTTAACTTTGAATAGAACTACACGTGTATAGCTTATCTTATCGTTTAAAAAAAAACCTTGAATTAAGCGCTATTCATTTACAAAATAACTCAAAATAAAGTAGAAATAAATATTTATTTCGTCAGTACTCATAATGAATAGTGCATTTACTAGTTGACCAAGTATCCCTTACTGGTTACTAGCAATTAATTAATCAACGCTACAGCCGGAACAATTTAGCAATAAATTATTATAATTCGCTAGTCACTTAACACACTGTAAATCCTATTGAAATATAAATGACGGACTTTAAAAATCGATCACTCAACACAGAAAAATCTTAGTATAATATTTACCGCAGCACAGAAATTACAACTCCAACGAAAAACTAAGTAATTCCAATGATATAGTTGGATCTAGAAATCGCAGCTATATGTTCGAAAACTTTTGTGGGTACTGAATAATCTAAGTTTGAAAGCTGGAATATATATATATATATATATATATTAAATAGACAAAAAGTCGCTGACCAGTGTGAGACATAACACCTTTTGGAATTTCTGCGGTTAGATTTTGAATCAATATTTTGTCACTTAAGCTGCCCGTAGACGTGGTCCCACGGGCAAATCGTCTCTTTGATCTCGTCATTCCATAGCTTAATTTACCTTCAGGAACGAACGGATGTGGGGGGGGGGGGGGGTAACTGAGATTGATTATCTCCCCTTGACCAATGTCTACCTAAAGTATGTCTTAACTTATCGACCTTGATTTTCTTCATTAGCTTATCTCCCCCTTTTCTCTTTCTACGTGCATCTATCAAAAGGTACAACTTTTGAATTATCGCTCTTGATTCTACAAATATACGCCCCGTCCCCTCTCTCTACACGTGAAACGGTCTGATTTTAAACATTTCTAGTGCCTGTTAAGACAATAGAGAAAAGAAGAAAAAAAACGTGGCTAAATTATGAGTGAGACCGATATCAAGTACAAAGGTTCTGCATTAACAAAACTAATAAGCAAGAAAAGGTGGAAAACAGGTGGAAGCAAAACGTGTAGATATCATGTAATGTATTTACATACTTCTGTCACACCACCTGCTCATAAGTTTCTGCCACATGCTCCGTCCTGAACCGTCTCATGTCAGGGGTGAGCGAGTCCTTGGACTACTACCCAAGAATCATCTCTTTCAACCCTTCAAAAGATTCATCGAAGATGCTGAGGGATCCCCACTTCTCCAAGTACGTGTCTAGTTGTGGCAAATTGTCTATACGATTCATCTTTCTGTCGTTTCGCCTCACGGAATTTACCACGCAAAGTCTCTGCATTGAGCATAAAACGCTGTAGCAGAGCTTTCTTTAACATGTTGTAGTTGTTCTGTTTTTCCGTGGGCATCTTGAGAAACACATAATAATAAGACCCCTCAGACTCTGGGATAGCTTCATGTTGTATCTCTCCCTCTCCAAGCCATATGCAGCTGCTAAGGATTCAAACCTAGAGAGATATATATCTATTTCTTCTGAAGCCTCAGAATAGACATCTAGTTGGATGGATACTGCACTAGGTGCCACCACCTAATTGGTGTTTCCTCCATCGCTATTTTGAGAACTGCCAGACCCACCATTGTTAGAACTAGAATACATTCTTCTTCCTACGAGTTCCAATTCCTTCGTTCTAAAAGCGTGGGCTCTGTTTTCGTGTTCCTTCCGTTCTGCTCTCTCCCCCCCCCCCCCCTTTCCTTCTGTTATGCTCTCTCATCCTGTTCCTTCTATTCTTGGAATGCCTTCTCGGCCTGTTCTTTCTTTTCTTGGGATGTCCTCTCATTTTCTCTCTCTGCGGCTTCGAAAGCCGTTTGCTTTTCCTTCTCTTCAGCTTGGGTTTTTTCATTTTCCCTGGCCATCCTTCTCTCTTCCCTCTCAGCTGCCTTCTCCTCATGGAGTGCGGCGTTCTCTGCTTCCATCCTGTCCTTTTCCTCTTTATCTTTTTCTTTCTGTTCTCTCACCAAAATAAGCACGAAGTCAGAAAGTTCTTTGGCTGAAAACCCTAGTTCGCGGCCTAGATTAAGATAAAAAGCATGGAGGTTTTGTGATTCTGGCATTCTGAGCTAAAAGTCTGTTTACAAAGCTTCACAAATTGCTCAACAGCTACATACACTAAACACCAAATTACAACAATGAATTTGCTTCACCAAGTGAACTTCTTATCTCTTTAACTTAAACTTTAGTTTACAAGAAATTTTGTTTCTTTCACTTATTCAATTTTCCTTTACATCGTTGCGTTTACTGTTATTTATGAATGAAATGTATGCTCAGTCTTACAATTATACACTCTCTTGCCACTGTTCTTTCAGTCAATCTGAAATGTATGTCAGTCGTCTAGGGGAATTACTAGACAAGTTCTTTATATAAACTCGGTGCGTGTTGCTCAACTGTGAATTATCACGCTTGTGCGACCGCGTTCAGTCCTAAGTCGAGACCCTATTTATGACGGTATTGCCTCCCATGCTTTGCAGTAGTGCTCCAACAGTGGCCTAAACTCAGGAGTATCTATTATAAGCTTCAATGGAATCTATCTTTACACAAGATTACTCTTGGCATAAATGTAGATAGAAGACTAGTAAAGCTTTTTTCACATGGGAGTCTTCATAAGATATTCAGATAAGCGAAAAAAATGCTGGCTGTTATTGAGCACGTTAATTCTGTAATCTGCCGACAACTTTTGTGAAGGATTTAAGCACTTCTTAAGTTCAGCTCGTTTAAGCCCCCGCCCCTGATTTACTCAGGGGAATTCTATTATTCTAGTATAGCTCTGTTTAGAGTGTGTGTAGTAATTCAACTGAGACAAACATGCAGTAACTTTAAAATGATTAAATCTTTTTTTTATGTAAAACTTTTGCCTCGTTTTGGCGAGGCGCGTCTCGTTCAACCTAGTCGGTTATATTAGGGCGCATTGTCCAAATATAAAAGACCCTTAGGTCTGGGTAAATTGTATTTAAAATGCGAAGTTAAATTTGCAACATTACAAATACCAAAATTTAATAATCACTTTAGATTTTAACAGTTGGAAATAATTTGAATATTTATGGATCAAGAAATTGTTATCTTCACATTCTCTGTGGAATGTGAGATATTAGAAGAAGTTTAAGTGGCAGCATATATTTGAACTTAGCTGCCAATGACGGTTCTGCTCCTTCTTATTGGTTGGTTCTTTTCGCTCTGCTCCCGCTCGTCTCTGATCAAGGTTGTCGAGGGTAGCTCTTTTCCCAGAAACGTCAAGGAGAGTCTACCACGTGCGTCCTTTGTCTTAAAGCTTAGGCCACGGTTCCCTTCTTGTTCCAGAGATAGTACTTTCTGCTGGTACCACCAATTACTATGGTAAAGAATAGAATGAAACGCTCTTCTGAGTATGGCGTTTTCCACCACATATTTATGGGTTCCTATCTTCCCATACCACCATCCCAATTACTCAGACTTTACCCTCGATGAGAATTAAATTTAATCCCTCGGGATAACACTTTCTTTACATTTAAATAGAATAGCTTTCATAGTTACTTTATATTTAAATGAAAAGGTTAATAATACAGATAGAGTGTGTTTACATATATATCTCCACTGACTGAAAAGTGTTCACAATATAAATTGCACATGCTTTCATTTACGTTTACACTGATTTAAGCTTGAAAACTTACATTAATTTTAAAGTGACTATGTTTATAGTGACATTTGCACCGCTGTGAAAATGTAATTATTATACTTAGAATGTACATCATTTCTTTCATCTTTCCCTCCCTGCTCCATAGGGAACATGGATTTACTTTATGCGTTTAGTTCTTTTTACGAAACTATCAATAAAGCAATCACCAGTCCGTGCAGTGGTGGTTCATGAATCATCATTCTAGATACTGAGGTTGCCAGCCTCAAATGACTTGGGCATCCTGTAACAATTTTCACACATATAATGAAAAATGCAATACTTACGCCAATCTTGGCTACAGACTTGTTGCTCAGATGAATAAAAGAGACGCGTCTCTTACATGCGTCTGGGATGTCAATTTTGACAATATATTCCCTCTCTGACTCCGTGTGTTTCTTCAGTTTCCTAGTTCCGGTGTTCCTTATTAAAATGTAAAGATTTCCTGTGCTTTGTAAGTCTTATTTGGATCTCCAATAAAAGTTCCGCTTAAAAAAAGAAAGTATGAATCTAGTCTTCACTCTGGCGAGGTCTGATGTTGTCTTGGCGAGCGTGAAATTCACAGTGACATAAAACTGCGAAATGGTCAGACTATATTCCTATCCTCCCACGCCTTCGTTTGTTATGGAGTTAAATCCAATCATAATCAAACAGGTCGGGTGTGGTACTTTGAAAATATTTCCGACATGAAAAAATTTTGCAAATATATATATATATATATATATATATATATATATATATATATATATATATATATATATATATATATATGTATATATGTATATATGTATATATGTATATATGTATATGTGTATTTTTTTTTTTTTTTTTTTTTTTTTTTTAACCAGCGGCACTTGGGTTTTCAGCCCTTCGGCCCAATGACATGTCATTGCGAGGCTGGGGAACCTGAGGACTTTCCTTCCAACCCGGTCAGGAGCTTCGCTCCTTCCCATCCACAGAGGGTTTATCACAGGAGCCGTTCAGGTTATTCAGTCAAATTTCCGGCCGTAAACATTTCTTCAAACGCCGCCACCCGGGTTTGAACCATGAACACCTGGTCGCCAGTACAACGCCGAAGCCATTACACCAGCGCGGCTCCCGTATATGTGTATATATGTATATATGTATATATGTATATATGTGTATATGTATATATATATATATATATATATAGCCATATATGGCAATAAGATGTCCAATGCCCTTGTGTACAAACTTACAGGCAGATCGGTAGACATACATGACAACATGGGTAAGCTGTAATACTTATTACTTTATTAGAAAGTAATGTTGTCATAACAAGTCGGCCCGAAGCGATTATGTCACACTTGTCTGCCCACATGTGTCACACAGACAGTAATCTCGTTATCTGTTGTATGAGTACGCAAAACTCAGTGTCTGCCCATCTGGGTTACCAAAGGAGTCGTCTTATCAGCGGTTCAATCTAAACACGCCGGCGACTATCTTAACTTAGTTGCTAACTGCAAGCCAGGATAACCGGAGAACAAACAGATGACATCACAGAGAGGAGTGTCGAATGATTTGATAAAATTAAATATCTGCTACTTTGCAAAAAAAATAACGAAGAAAGAAAGAAAGAAAGAAAGAAAAAAAGAAAGAAAGAAAGAAAGAAAGAAAGAAAGAAAGAAAGAAAGAAAGAAAGAAAAGTGCGATAATCGACAGCACATAATAAAAATCAGTACCACAAATGTACCGATACTGCCGGAGAGAAACAAAGATCAATAGGGCCGCCCCGTTTTGTCACAGGGTCAAATTATATGGTACACCTATCCTTGAACTTTAAAGGTTGGCATGAATCCACCCTTTCTGTCGATATTGGCAAAACAAGATATGAAATGAAACGCACAGCAGAAAGACAGATAAACAGACACCATTCAAAATATATATTGGATTAGATATTTATACCGTTGTGTTACAATTATAATCCGCTTTTTGAAATTAAATGCATCATGATCGTGCAGAAATATTAATATTAATGGTGTAACAATGCAGTCACACTATCCAAACTATATAATAGATTAGATATTAATACGATTTTTCTACAATTAGAATCCGATTTTTCATATTAACTGCATCCGACTCATTCAATTAAACTAATATTAATGCTGTAAAAAACTCATAATTTTTTTAACTGTTACATAATCCAAAGCAACTCGCTTGATGATTATTAACTGTATTGCAAAGTTTTTAAAATGCGGTTGCTAACTACATATATTCATTAGTACTATTATGAATCTGATTATTTTTCAGTGCAAACACGAGCAATTTGCGCTCCTTTCCAGTAAAATCATGTGAACAGTTGTAGTCGTTTATTACGCAAACAAAAAACACCATTAATTCTAATTGCGGCCACCAGGAGTGTCACTTTATCAGCTTTTAACCATAGCATTATATTCTTTGTAAAATGTTACCTTTGTTATACCCTTTGAACTTTAGAACCATCTAGATAGTTCCCCTTTACGTTCTATAGCAGACAAACAGACGGACAGATACCTTTCAAAAATAGATATTAGATACCCCTGTCTTAAGTAAGTTATATGTATATATGGATATCTGTGGGATTTTGTGAAACTGGTCTATTGAGATGTTCCTACAAATATTCAGTCCACTCATCTCTTCATTTGCTCTTCATTATCACCTAGCAGTTTTTCATTCTTGTTCTTGATGCGGCCATTTGCTTGCTTGTATTTCCAAGACGTTGGAGATCCATTACAGCCAACCTTCGTTGTGGAGATGGCAACTGATGATGATGATGATGATTTCCAAGTTAGCTTCTTTGTGTTGTTGTATAGGTCTGTCCGTTAACTGCAGCTTCATGTGCCTCTCTTGTCAACACCTCAATATACTTCCTCTTGTCTCTTTTAAGTTCATCTTGACTCTTTGTTCACGTCTGTGTACACTCCATTGAGCTTTAGCTTTCGAACTTCTGGTTTTGAGTGTCTAATTTTGCTTTCTTGTCATTCATCTTGTTGATGAATCATGTTATTATCAATCCTTTCTGCAACCGTTGCATGTCGAGAGTATTCCCTAAGATTAAGACTCCTTAGAATTAAGGAGTAGACAATTTATAATAGCTGTAGATTGTAGAAAAAGATCGGGACACGTTTACACACCTGCCAACCCCCTCAAGCACTTGAAGACAATATAACGAGATTAGAAGCCTCCATAGGAATAAACAAATATGGGACATAACTTGCATAATACCAATTATAAAACTAAAGAATTGTTAGACAATAGAACAAGATTAGAAATCGCCACCTAACAATTACGGGACTTGACTGAATACCACCAATTATGAAACTGTAAGTCTTTTCTTAAATATCTTTATGTATATATTTGTATCAAAACAAATTAGAGTGTAACTGTGAAATAATAGTTTCAATAAAAGTACATTTAACAAAAGACATGACGAAATCTCTTTTAAACTGATTTAAATTTTAAATGTTCGTTCTAAGATATCCTTCTTTAGTAGAAGGAGTACAATTTCCTAGTGATTGTGCAGTTATGCTGACTAAACATTCCCCGTTAGCTTCAAGCATTCCCCGTTAGCTATTGTTACTCCTGATAGCAGTCGTGATATGTATGTGTGTTCACTGTCTATCGTTTCAGTTGGACAGCTTATTTCGTGCCTTTTCAGCGTCACAGAATCAGATATTGGGTTTTATCTCAGTACTAAAGTAAAAGCCCGTCATATGACGGGAATTAAATTCAAAAGCACCAATACTTAACGGCAGTTCTATTTATTCAAATACTTGTGCAAAAATAATGTTAGGTGTGAACCTCCCATTGTCCATCAGAAGAGCACATTGATTTTCTGTTGTTTTAATTTGTACTTTATATTGTTGTGACGTCCGTGAGAGAAAACTGACTCGATCAAGAAAATTCCAACATGTTCAAAAGTTTGCCCGTGAGATTTGTTGATGGTTATAGCAAATACTGGAATGATTGGAAATTGGCGCCGCTTCAGGAAGATGGTAAATTCACAACGCTAGGGGCCAAGTCTCTTTTATTTGATTCTGATAAAACTTTCGCAGAAAGGAAATTGCGATGACATTATCGAATGATCAATCGTGTTCAATTGCACAATCCTTTTTTTCGGATTCACATTGCTGATCAGCAAAACGGTGACCCTTTTTTTAATTGCAATGCATGTGGAGGAATACCTGATGGCGTTTGCGAATGAAGAAACTCGGCTGGATAATTCATAACATCACTGTGATCTTCTGGTATTATTTGATCGGAACTATAATAGATCGTTAGCTCACCCGGAAGTATTGTTTTGATTTCTCTATTCAGATCTAAA